>CM052093.1:13943947-13983218 GCA_028453745.1 Agapostemon virescens | reverse complement strand
TGTAACAAACTTTTTAATTGTTGTGTCATATTTGAAAGAAGTTTAATAATGTTTTGCTAAATAATAATCTGTAAAGAAGTTATTCTAGAATATTACTGCCAGGGTCTTCGTTGATAGCAATGTAACAAACTTTTTAATTGTTGTGTCATATTTGAAAGAAGTTTAATAATGTTTTGCTAAAAATAATCTGTGAAGAAGTTATTCTATAACGTTACTGTCAGGGTCTTCATTGGTAGCACTGTAACAAACTTTTTGATGGCCCCGCCATATTGAAAACGAGCTCAACAATTTTCTTCTGAATAATCAACGATAAAGAAGTGCTTTTGTTATGTTACTGTGCATGATTTTTGCTGGTTCCATTGTAACAATTTTTCCAAAATATTTGATTGAAAAAGCAAACTCTATAAATAAATTCGATAAAAACACGAAACTAGTGTTCCTAATATCAACGTGAATACAATTCGGCAGAAGTTAGCTGAATCCCTATGACATAGCATTCTATACAATATAAACTCTAAAAAAATTAAATAATAAGAGAACGTAATGGTTTACGACGCTTGATGCCGTTAAAACATGGAAAAAAAGAATAGAGTATGCTAGTTGGATCGAGTGCTATCGTCTTCGTCCCACTGGCCACCGACGTTAGCGAAAAAAGTATTCGAGCCGAGTTTTCATGCTGTAACCATAATTTCGGGGATATACCGGTGACCCGGTTACGTTACCTTTAACGAGCCGTGTAAAATTTGAACGAGGGCTTTGGCCGTGTTCGTGCGGAATCCGTAAACTCGCATACTTTAGTTGTTCCGACGGATACGTAAGCGATACGTGCCAGAGCTTTGTACATTGAATGGCGACTAGGTCAGATCGTAGATACCCTGTGCACGGACCGGGTCACCGTTTAGGGTAGGATGGCGTGTCGAAAGTTCATCCAGGTCCTGGTAAATCGACGGTTAAATTGCCGAGCACCTTACCTGTCATAGATTAATGACCGGTGCTTCCACTCCTACGCGTTAGAACGTAGGTTTCGAGCATCCCTTTGTCGGTCGTGAGCCTTTGATACCTTGTCGTGTACAATGATTCTCAATGATTCGTGTTCCTCTTAGGATGATTTTTACGATAAAACTATCAAGAGCTCAATGCGTGTTCGTCTTTATTGCGTCGATTACAACAATACGATCATTGAGGTATTAATCGATTTCGTGCAGAGCTTAAGAGTTTGTTCGATTACTTTGAAAATAATTTTTATATTCCATTTTGGTTGAAATTTTAACTTTTTGCACTCGAAGCTGGTAAATCAAGGTATTCCTTCTTACTTAGAATAATTTAATTTAGGATGGTCGATTTGTCACGATAAAACTATCAAGAACTCAAAGTGTGTTCGATTGCAACAATACGTTCATTGAGATATTAATCCATTTCGTATAGAGCTTAAACGAATGAATTTGTTCGATCAGTTTGAAAATAATTTTTATCTTGCATAATTTCCAGTTTGGTTTGAACTTTAATCTCTTGCACTCGAAATTGTTTTAACTGTAAGACCAAAGCATTTGTTCTTACCTAGAATATTTTTATTGAACATGATTTATTTTCTTTTACATATACAAAAATTTTTACGACAGTGAAATTTTTAATAATTTCTTAGATAAAAACATAGTGATGTGAAAATTGTTTATATAATGGTGTAACATTTTTTAATGGTGCCTTGGAGTCACTATTCGAGTGCTAAGGATTAATTACTGAAATGTATAAAGCTTATTTGATATTCTTTTTATGTATAGCATGATATTTCGCGTTGCGAAGTGGCAAACCTGGTAATTGCACATCTTGCATTTTATTATGCCAGCTATAAAGCGACTATGTAATAATGCGTCGCGTGCAGCGACCTACAAAAAGTTGAATGAAAAAATGCTGCAACCGCAACCGTGTGATTGGTATTTAGAGGATAGGAAAGTGGCGAGTTCGTAACTGTCTGTCTGCAGTTTCAAATGCGATCGGTTTGCAAGAGAAATTGCAGCAAGATAAGTTTAAAACACAAGATTCGATTAAACGAATTCTAACTAATTACTATTTCAGTTGTAATATTCAATTTCTAAGCTAAATCTGAAATAATTGATGCTGACATTCAATTTGGTAAAACCTAATTCTAAATAATAATTCTATTATTAGTTTGCATTTTAATTATTTCAAAAATTAACTATTACTCAATTTTTATCTGGAAAGTGATCCCAGGCTAATTGTATAAAAAGAAATTTGGTAATAATTGAATAAGAATTATTGTGAGTGTATGTGTTTCGAATAGTTTTGGATATTAGTATAGAACAATTATTAGTTGTGATTTGTCACTGGGTTTGTTTAACGTTTCTCTGGCATGAAGTAATTTTTCTTGGATTTTTGTTACAATCCTATGTTAATTTACAATTGCTATCGATGCTTATTCATATGCAAATTTCATTTCATACGTGCTACGTGCAATCGATAATCCGAGATGCCGAGTTACTTCGCAGGTAGTATAATCGTACAGGAAATACTTGGCATCTAAACCGAATATTTAAAAAATGATTGATTTATAGAGATACACCTACCTAGAAAGGCTTTTGTAATTTTTGCAACGCTTATCAATGAGATAACCGTTCCTGTTGCATCTTTTTCACCTAAACTTGTTTCACTTTGTTTTGTTGAATTACTTGGTAAATATTTGTTCGAGAGAGAGTGATGAATGAAGTACTTCAACACCATCGTATTCTATCGGGAACGGAAGTCAAACTTTTTACCGAAAGGTATCTTTTACTTAATCCACAAATAGCAACATCGTGATAATAGGTAACAAAGTTGCTATCGTGTGTTATGTCGATACTCGGTAATCCTACCTAATCTAGGAAATCCCTAGGAAAATAATGGCGATGTCTGCGAGAATTATATTTCATTTTGAATTGGAGTATTTTTATATTTCTGGGTCCGGAGGTATATAAATTATCAAATTTTCTAATTTTTCATTAACCAAATTTAAAAATTGTGAAGCAGAACAATTCTCGAACTCCTGAATATTCGAATTAACTGATAAATTAACTTAAACTTTAAATTTGCAATTTAAAAAATTTCCAAATATTCAATATTTCAAATATTCAAATATTCAAATTTTCAAATATTCATGTGTTCAAATTTTCAAACATTCAAAATTTCAAATGTTTGAATAATTAATATTTTAAGTTTTTGAATATTCAAATTCTCATTCATTCGTATATTCAAATATACTAATTTTCAAACATTCATACACTTAAATATTTAAATGCTCAAACATTCATATATTTGGATATTCAAATTTTCAAACACTCAAACATTTAAATATTTAAATTTGCAAACATTTACACATGTAAATATTCAAAGATTCAAATATTAAAGTTTTCACATATTAAGATTTTCAAATATTGAAATTTCATATTATAAAATGTTTAAACATTCAAGATTCCAACTCCTTAAGTATAGACATCATCAAATTCTAATCTTTATGCGTTCTAAAAGGAATTCAAAGACATTCCTGCGTACCTGACATTAGAATCGGTAAAATAAAGAACACTGTCTAGCCATCATAACATCTCCGCGTCGCCATTCCTGAAATAAAAGAACTGCAGATTCTACAGCCATTAATGGACAGCTCGTGTTCGCTCGTTAACAAATTTCGGCATCGCTATACGCCCTTTGTAGTTCCCGCTATTACGACATGCCTCTGTCCTTCTTCAGCATTTTCACTTCTGCAGATGAATCGCAGAAAAGCCTTACAAGGGACGAACGACCAGACGAATGATTCGATGCCGTGATATGCGAGTCGTCCGTAAAAATGTTCTTGTTTGGAGTCGTGAAAGACCCGTGACGCCCTTAACGATTTCGCTTTCGGTCCTCGCACCGAAAACACGTCTCGCGTATTCTTATTTGCTCTCGTCCTTTGAACGATTTCAAGAATTGGCGGTCCCTCTTTTTGCGAGCTCACCAAAGAGTCAACAATAATCCCTAGACAGCGAATTCTCGAAGCGAGGGAAACATTTTTTTTACTAACTAGAATATTCTTTGTAACAAAAATTGAATATTCAACAATAATCCCTTGTTTGTAGATCTTTATATATCTTTTGTGAAGTTTCTCTCTTCACAAGGTATTTTATCAAAATCAGAACGAGAACATTTGTACTACCTAGAAAATGCCTTCCAGTGAAATCCAAACATTAAATACTCAACAATAATCCCCAGATTGTAGATCTTTATATCTCTTTTGTGAAATTTCTCTGTTCACAAGTTATTTCATCAAAATCAGACCGAGGACACTTGTATTGACTAGAAGACTCTTTCCAGTAACAATTGAATAAAAAATCTGTTAATAATGGCGCTGGTAGCATCACATGTGACGTCTGTGCTTTTATATTCTACATAAAGAAAATCAGATTAATTATATGGGTGACATTAACTTGAAAGCATGTCATTTTTTCCTATATTATAAGAGGCTTGCAAAAATGCTAACTCTATCTAAAGCTCTCTATTAATTAGTTCAAATTATTATTTACTGATATTATATCGAGCAAAAGAATCGATTTCAGTGAAATAATAAAAATTCTAAAAAATGTGTAAAATAAAATGACTACGTAAAGATTGTTGTTGAACTACACATTAACAATCAATCTGTTAATTTTTAATATAAATGAATATTTACGTTAGTACGTTATGTATATATCATCAATGGGCGAAGACTTGTGACAGCTTTTTTAAATTTGACTACTGTCAGTTCACTGTTGTTTCATAAATTATCAACATCTGTGACGCGAGTCGTTCAACCGTTCGGTTAATACAAGAAGCGTTTCATCCAAGATTTTTCTTGTCAGCCGGTACAAGTTGTAGCAGCATCGTCGCGAATGTCCGCAATATTGCCGATCATTTTGTACAGTGCGAAATTGTTTACAATTGCAGGTGGTGATGTGCGGGGCGGTGCCGGCAATGGTGCGCTCCGTGAGTCTATACTCAACTTGCAGCAGCGGCAATGTTACCGTAATGGGTCGCTCAATCAAAGCCGTTGGACGCAATGATCACAATGCACCCTACCGTAAGTAAGCCTATAATTAATCACCTGCCATCGACAAATATATTTCACGCGTCGTCAAAAATGAAAATCGTTCGACTATCCCTAAACTCGGTTATCGACTTTTGTCTATCGAAAACACTTTTAACATTCATCGAAGACAACATTGTTTATGTTGCCTTTATATTCCTCGTTGATCAATATTAATTATTCTTATTACTCAAGCTTTACTCAACGCTTAACGAAAATTGGGAAGACATACAAATTTTTAATAGATATTAAGATTGACCTAATCTACTTAACGAAACACTGATATCCAAATCAGATTTCGAGTTTTCTTAGATTATAGAAAAAGGTGAAAAAATTATACTTGTTGCAACGTCTAATTTAATATGCAAATTTCAGCCAAATGTTTAAATTCTATCCGCGATGAACATAAAAGTTCGACGGAAAATTTGGACCTGGGCATATATTTGCAAGTAAGCAACTCTCGTTGCCGGCGAAGGGTTGTTAACCTGTTAATCGACTCGTTTTACAATGGGGACTTTTTTCTTTTTTTGATACTTATTGTTTATATATAATTGTAAATTTATATAATTGATTTACTTGACTAAGAACTATATAAAATGTAATGTGTTAAATGAAATATTTCGTCATACCTAGTTAACAGGTTAACGGTATAGTCACCAACAATAGTTCTTGCAATAACAAAACGATGTACAAGGTAAAAAATGAATACAGTCAAGAAACAAATACGACATCGCAAAAGAAGAATGTAAATGATTCTGGAAAACGTCTTTTTTTCGTTTTCAAATGTACGAACAATTTAGAAACGAGAATGCACGGAGGCATTCGGACCCTCGTTAGTGAATAAGGTCGGCCACGCGTCACCGACACAGAAAACAGCTTCCGACTAGGTAGAGCTCATCAACGTGTGTGGGTTCGTTGTACAGGACGAGTCGATTGGTTAATTGAATCGGATCGGGTAGCAGGCCCGTGACGCTATCTCCCCGAATCGATAGTTTCGTCGACTAATAAGGATTCCGAACAAAAGAGTGGCGAACTCCTCAACGAAATAAACGTCCGAGTCTAACGGCACTAAAGATCTTAATTTATAGCGATTCTTATCGATCGACCTAGGGTCACAGGGCCTTATCTCCTCCGCTTTCTTCCCTGAGACCCCGAGTTTTATCTTTACGAACTAATAACCAAGCTCTATTTCCGCGGAGTCGGGTTACGTGGCACACGTATACGGAAAAGAACTGAACGAGCGAAAGAAAAACCGGTCATAGAGGACCCTGGATGAATTATCAGCGTACCGTTGCCTCGTTTCATCGCGATTGTTTTCGACTAGACAATGCTTATCTCCCGTTTGGCTCTGCCGAAACGAACCTAAGCTCGTTTCCACTGCTTATTTATCGAGACAGCGTCGCCTCGCGAGTTCATGGTCGTTCTACCAAAAAATGGGCCTCGTTAGCGCTAAACTTACCGAACATTAAAATCGACTTGTATTATTGTCTTGCAAAGATTACAAGATTTATTTAGTGGGATTTTTATTCGAGTATACGATTCAATCAAGGAATAACGAACACTGTGTTACCAACACAGGTCTTATCACCGTGTAATTGACACAATATAACGGTCGGAAGTCTGTCTTAGGTGCTCGCGTCTTTGATTCAAACATTATACCGTCGGCACTGCACCTGTCACACATTCTGGATTAGATTCTACGCTTTTTAACAATTAACCTACCATGTCTGGACAAACGACTCTTTTCAGATATTTTATTTTACTATTGTCGAAGTTATAAAATCTTGCCATATTTATCAACTAATTTTAACACGTTAAGCGCCACTTTCCGTTCAGGCCCCGTCGGTCCCTACGGACCGGCGACAGATTTTTCGTTCTGCTATCGCGGTGCGCGTTAAGTTACCGGACTGTTTATACTCTGATTCGTCTATCGGCGAGCAGCCCGGCAAGGCCCGCCTGACGGCTAAAAGTGGTTTGAACGGAACGGCACAGAAATTCGGCATGGCGCTTAACGTGTTAAACAGGAAGGTTTGGGGAAAAATTCAGCGTTTGAGCCATGTCGATAGTTCTAATAGTTTGGCTGGGGTACGACTTCAAAGATTTGCCAAATATTGCCAAATATTGCTAAATATTGAAGGTAACCCCCTTCTTAAAATCGTGAAAAATTGTGGAAAAATTATAGGTCTCCGATTTTTTTTTAATTTTGTCTACACGTTTCTAGACGCTCAGTCAGAGTGTATGGCAATTTTCAGGTCGATCGGAATCGAATTGCAGCCGTGGTGCGACTTTGAAATCTCAGGGCGATCAATGGCGAAAATGGGAAAAATGGGGTTGATAAAAGGTAGCTTCCTGAAGTCCCCTGATATGCTAGCCTAGATTTTGAGAGCTCTGCTTAACACGTTAAGCAGTCCTCGTCGGTCCCTACGAACCGGCGACACATTTTTCGTTGTACTATCGCGGCACGCGTTACGTTACCCGACTGTTTATACTCTGATTCGTCTATCGGCGAGCGGCCCTACAAGGCCCGCCTGACGGCTAACCGTGGCTTGAACGGAACGGTACAGAAATTCGGCGCGGCGCTTGACGTGTTAACACGTACCAAGCTATTTTTATTCGACTTTTCACACAAGCCATTTAACCCCTTGCCATACCATTTGCTTCGTAACTATAATTATTACAACATCTTCGTCGCTAAAAATGTTACAGAAAAGAAAAGACAATATATAACTTTTTTACTGCTACACCTACTTCGATCCTTAACCCTTTGCACTCCAAGCAATTTTAATTCCTAACTTCGAGGCATTTCTTTGTCTCAAAAGAATTCCATTGTACGCGGTTCATTTCTGTATCATGCATATCAAATTTGATACTATTAATCAAACGCGCAACACTTAAATTGTTACTAACTTCTTAAATACAAACATTGTAATGCAACAATTGTTTTAAACAATAGTCTGACAATTTTTAGTGTCACCTCAGAGGAGCCACTGGAGTGCTAAGGGTTATGGACTGGTCATAAAATGGCAAGGAGTTGATGTGTAACCAAAGATTTATATACTATTATAAATATATTTTCTTTTATACTACATTTTCTTTACACGTTGAATGCTGAGCGAATTTTATGTACTTCAGACAAGTTTCACTTACTTCATTCGTAGACGTGATCAATGTTATTAAAGAGAATTGTTAATTATTGTATAATGAAGCTAAATTTTGATAATTTTCGACATAATTTAGTTCACTGTTTGGTATTAAGAAAAGTATGTGCAACAAACAGATAAAATTTATGTTACTACAAACTACAATGAATGTTATGTTATATTATAAAACAATAACTCCAAATTTACTATTGCAAACGATCGAAACTAGCAACAGTTTTTTGAATAGCACAATGTCCGAATATTAACAACAGTCACTGTACAAGAAAGGCTATTGCTCCGATTGGGATTCATCGATATAAAATAAACAAAGCGCTATCGCGCCGCTTGGTATTTCTCGACATAAGATAAAACAAGCGCCATCGCGCTGTTTGGGTCTTTTCGTACTCATTTAGAGAAAGCGCGGTCGCACTGTTTGGGATTCTTCGACAGCGATTTTTCAATACCCCCTGGGACTCAAACGGTTATTTAGAATGTCTTACTTTACTTCCACATTCAGTTACAAAATAATAGCCGGTGACTATAGCTTCTGTGTAAAATTTCCGGTCAGCAAAGTGTTAAGGAACGCGTTACGGCGACGAGTCAAGGATATCCAGAGAATTCCAGGTGGAACCTAGCGGCTAGCACGCGTCTTGGCTCCTTTTAGGCGGCAATGCCGAATTGTCGAAGGTGCTCGTTGCTACTATCAGCGAGCAGGTATCGCGAGAGTTCGAGGCGGGCTCCTCTTCCTCCTGCTCGCGAGGAAGGGGAGGAAAGGACGGTCTGAAAGGAGGGAAGAAGGCTTGTGCAAATAGAGGAGCCAGGTTTCGCGCCGCACGCTGCGCCGCGTCTGCACCTCCCCGAGATCCATCACCTTCGTCCACCTCTTCCACCTTTTTCCACCTCCTCGGTCCTCTCCTGTTGCTGCCGGTCTGCCTCCACTCTCCACCTATTCCTTCGGCGTCTCCTACCTTCGCCTCTCCGAGCAAAACGAGCCGAGCTCTCCTCTCCTGGCCGCCTAGCTGCTGCCTCGATTACTCAAGCTCCGTCCCGCGAAACGGACCAACGTTAGCCTGCATGGAACTTTCAGACACCGTGAGAGCGTCCTTGAAACTTTGGATCCTAACCGGCCGGGCCCTCGACGACCGGGGGTGACTCCGGAGGATTCATCTTCGCGAGTCGCTGGGCCCCGTTCGAGCTGATAATTAGCCTCGCGTGGAAAAGCTGTTTGTTCGCTGACCGGTCGCTAATTAGTCACCTGGACTTTATGAATCTATTTTATGGCGGCGTTGTCGGGAACGCGTACTACCGATCACCGATGACTAATTAACGAGCGCAACGCGGCCCCGCGATAGTTTCAGGATTAACGGGCGATTCTGGCGTAACCGGTCCGAAAAGTTTTCTTATAGTCGGCGATCTTGTAAGCCGCGCTGTTGAAACGTTCCGATGAAGTTCGCGTAACAACCAGGTTCGAGAGAGTCCATTATGTGTTGCTTGTAAATTATGAATTTCGCAATTAGGTTACTGCGAGGATGTTACCTTTAGTTCATCGCTTTGGTTAATATATAATATAATGTATTATTAGGCTGGACGAAGAATTTCATAATGCGTGTGCCGTTGATATCGTTAAGAAATGCGAACGATCGAATTTTTGATAATTTGTCCGCTCGTTTTCCAAGTTCTCCTTTACTTAAACATTTTCGATAGTTTCTAACGTTATTTTCAATTGAAATTGTGTCGCAATCATCCTTTGCGCACATTATTCGAAAACGAAACGAAATTTTAGGGACGATTTAATCGAAATTGGTCTTTATTAAAATCTCAGATATGCGCCATTTTCTACAAGCGCTCTAGGAAGAGCCTTTGCGAAGTAAATCAAAGGAAGGAACGCGGTATTTCAAACGAAATGAATAAAGAATGCTATCGTCAACATCGGTTTGTTAAAAATCTGACGTTTTCTTATTTCGTAGATTCGTACTTTCAAAATCCAATGTCGCAATTATTCTTTGTGCACATTACTCGAAATGAAACGAAATTTTGGGACGATTTCATTCAAATTGGTCTTTAATAGAATCTTAGACATCCGCCATTCTTTAAAAACGCTCTAGGAAGAATCTTTACGAAGTAAATCAAGGAAAGGAATACGATATTTCAAAATAAATGTATAAAGAATGCTATCGTTAGCATCGGTTTATTACGAATTTGACGTTTTCTTATTTGGAAGTTCCGCACTTTCAGAATCCGACGTCGCAATTATTCTTTGCGCAAATTACTCGAAAATGAAACGAAATTTTGGGACAATTTCATGCAGATTGGTCTTTACTAGAATCTTATATCTCCGCCATTTTCTACAAGCGCTCTAGCAAAAGTCTTTACGAAGAAAATCAAGAAAAGGAACATCAGTATTTCAAATGAAATGTATAAAGAACGCTATTATCGAAATCGGTTTGTTACAAACCTGACGTTTTCTTATGTCAAAGTTCCTCACTGTCAGAATCCAACGAAATAGTTAATTCACTTTACTGATTAATTTGTACGACAGCGAGCATACGCGTTTTGATTAGAATACATTCCGGAAGAGCGCAACTCGAACGTTTTAAGTGCAATGCAAATGTATATCGTGTTGAACGATAAAAGAATCAGTGCAGCGCAGTAAACGGTGTAATCAGGTTCTAACGAGACAATGCGCCCCCGAGACATATCAATACACGTTCGATGATAATTCATAGATGTCCCGGTCTAGCCACCGACTTTTCATTATCTAATTAACCCGGCTAGCTCGAATCGTCGCACGGAATAGACGTAATTATATAGTTCCTCGTGACATTTTTATCGCACGGAACGGCCCTTAATTGGCCCCGCGAAGGGGGTCTCACTCCCTTTAAACGTCTCGTGTAGTCACTATAGCTCATGATGCGACACCTCGCCGCCCGATACGAAGAAACAGGACTACCGAGAGAAAGGAAACGAGAGAAAGGGAGAAAGATGGAAATAAAGAAAGAGAACGGTATCGAAAAAGGAAGACGGTGAGGATTCTCGGAGGCTGCAGCGGTATTCGTTCGCCTTGGAATTTAATTATTCTAGTCCCTAAGGACTGTGATTATCGCGTCAGCCCGGCAAATCATGGCGTCAGTGGTCGCGGGTTTTGATCCGTGGTGGGACAACTGGGCATATTTCCTCTATTTGTGCACCGTTGCAATTTTGCGCATTGACGGAGGACGTTTCTGCGTCGAGGGCCGGCTTCAGGTGTTAACGACAGGATCGCTATTATACGTGCCAGGCTTATAACAAGAGGCTACACGTAGCTTTTCCTTCTTCTCCCGAGACCTTTTTACCCTTGTTCCTCTCTGCTTACGCAGTCGGTACCGGCCTACTCGATTTCGCATCGTATTATAGCTTTCATAACGACGAGGCCGCGAAATTGTGGCGCCCCAGTGGCTCTCAATGCATTGTCCTTGGATTGCCTAATTCCCTATGGGTCAGAATTTCGGTTTCTAATATACATCCGAATTTGCTACTTGTGGTTACTTCAAATTTCATCTTCACAGAAAATAACATTACAGTTAGTTGCACTGTCGAGAAACAATATTACTTGCAATAGTACAAATTCCTCGTTCATTCAGACTGCGCGTAAACATCGTTTATAAATGTAAACAACAAGCAGAAAATTCCACGAGATATCTTTCGTGGAATCTATGTTTACACTTCTGATTCTTGATTACTACAAACATAATATTCACGGGGAATAAAATTATTATTGATTACGCCATCAGTAGGATAACATCACGTGCTATTAACACGTTGAATGCGGCGCCATTTTGCTTAGCTTCCGCGTCACATTTTATTTACCTTCAAACGGAAATAATGCAACTGTGCATAAGTAAAAGACTCGCTTAGCCCATTTGTGCTTTTCTGTTTCAATCGAGTCTATTGAAATAGTGCGAATATTTCTTAATATTATATGAATTATCTATAACATATTAATTTGTAAATTTGATACCGTCAGTCCCCGAGGACTGACATAGCATTCAACGTGTTAACCCCTTAGGCACGGCTGAATTTTGTACGGGACTGTTTCTCTGTACGGCAGAGCCGTATTATAAATAAATTATAATTTTTCTTAAAGGTATGATGCATATACTTTGACTCTAATAATTTAGTTTAATAATTAATAATGCAATTGAGCGTGCTCGTGCCACTATAGTGACGCATCGTGCCTAAGAGGTTAAAGTCTTACAAGAGAACATATTCGGATGCAAAAATCCGATTTTGATGAAACTTATTGAAGCTTATAGCTTTATTGGTTAAACCAAAAACTTTTGTTAAAGTTTTCTTGCGCGATTACATTTCCCATTGAAAAACACACAATTAAAAAAAGAAATCAAATTTTTTAGTCCTCTGCTTTCCGACATATCTCAAAAATACTCCAACTTTGAGGGCTGTTTTCACCCCTTCAAAGTGAATGGTTGCCGATAAAGAAAATACGTGTCAAATATTTTTCAAAGAACATTCAATGTGTAGCATTCAATGTGTTAAACGAAAAATGATCTGTCGTCGATCAGGAGTTGACCCAGAATCGCGCGAAGTAAGATAATGCGGTTGAACATAATCAAATCGATCTATTTATCGCAAAATGACTCGGCGTTGTTTTCACACGTATACAATTTTACGTCCGCAAATACCTTGTTAATGCGCACGCAATTACTTGTTCAAGGCCCGCTGCATAGTTATAATAAACGTATGAGAAATTATGGTCCATTAAACTGAAAGTCGCGCAGACGGAAATAGGAAAAGTCAGGTTGACTTAAAGAAGAACGAACGGTCACAATGAAGTTATTTAGGAAAGAAATGAAATTTTCTGAGTTTAATACTGGACTCCAACCTTTACATCGCATAATTCAACGTGTTAACCAGATTCGACGACTAGATTAGAAACGAATAAAAATGTCTTGATATTATGATGTTCGTTTGAGGGACAGTGCGGCGGTTTCTACGGTGCGTGCTCCTTTCTGCAACGGGGACGGCGAAAAAAATATTTTGACACCGGCTTTGAAGGCGCCCGGTGATGATCGGTTCCCTATGGGAAAAAAGCTATTAGTTGCGAACCTATAACGAACGAAGAATTGGTTCCTGTATCGCGAGCAGCACGTAGAAGTAATATATGGGATCCATTCTTCTTTCCTCTCTGTCTCGCTCTTTCCTACTTGCGCGCTTGGTCCGTCCTACCAGTTATTATCGGGGGTAATCGTGCCTAAAAGCCGGTGCCCGCTTTTGATTAAAATTGGCTTTTAATTCATTTGGCAGCCTCTAATCTCGTGGCGGCTTCGATCAGAGGGAACCAGAGCGAGAGAGGAAAGAGGGAACCCTTCGGGAACAGAAGACAGAGGTACCCTGGCGCAAAAATTTAGTTCCTTCCACCCTTCTTCTTTTCTCTTGTTGCGTATCGACCGATTATGCCAGTAATATCATGAATAAATACCGTCCCGTTTCGGTAAAGCATCGCCAAACGATTTTTTTTAAAAGTTAAACTGCATATTCGAACGCAAATTTACATTTTCTTCCTTGATCTTTCTTTGTTCAGTTCATAAATGCGATATCTGTGATGCAACAATGTGTCTGTGTTAATGAAAATTAATGCTTTTTATAATTTTTCGTACATTTGATGTCGAGCAAAACGGTTTGAGAAAGGTATCCGTTAATTGTTACGCTACTGCAGGCTCCGGTTCGAATCGGCGCTCAATTATTTCGAATTTAATTAATAAGACGATTAATATTGTGGGAAGACAAAGCAGTTAGGGGTTTATTTTTAAACGAGACCGAATCAAGAAGCAATTAAAAGTACGTCGAATGAATGCCAGAAATGCTGATGCTGATTATAATCGTCGGGAATTCGTATCTCAATCTTCGTATATCTAAATTGCAGATATGATCTCGACTGAGAAAGGCTTGCAATAATCAGCTAGAAAGTTTGCAGTAATCGCGTAACATACTTCATACATCTCAATCGATGTGTAATGCTATGAAATTTGTTAATGCAAATTCGGGGAAAAGTATTTTGTACAACTTTAAAATTTTCTTAAGCTGTAATATACATATTTATAATATACAATATTCATTAACATCTCAAATATTCATTATCGTCTCAGAGAAAAAGGAATAATTCTAGAGTAAGCACATTTTAACATTTCTAAAACTTTCTCTATTTTTTTACAACATGTAGCACAATTCCTATCACATTTCAGTTTATACACGTAACATTAAAATTACCGAGCTCGTCAAAATAACAGATTTCAGATTGTTTCGTTTCATCGTGATAATAGTTAACAAAGTTGCTATTATGTATTACGCCGATACTCGGTAATCCTACTTAATCTAGGAAATTTATGGATCCGGAGGTACATAAGTTACGAAATTTTTAAAATTTTCCATTATTCAAATTTAAAAATTGTAAATCAGAAAAATTCTCGAACTCTTAAATATTCGAATTAATTGCTTTTTAAATTAAAATTTTCAAATTTCCAAATATTCAAAATCTCAAATATTCAAATATTCAAAATCTTAAATATTCAAATTTTCAAATGTTCAAAATCTTAAATATTTTTAACTTTATATTATATTACATTCTTATATTCTTAACTATAACTTTCAAACATTCAAATTTTCAAATGTTCAAATATCCAAATATTTAAATTTTCAAATATTCAAATTTCTAAATATTCAAATTTTCAAACATTAAAATCTTCAAATATTCTACTATTCAAATGTTTTAATTTTCAACTGTCCTACTTTCCAAATATTCATGTGTTTTCAAATCAACACCTCCTCTCTAAACAATAAACATTGACAACTTCTCTTTAATTCAAAATTCATGCAACTAATCCACAAATATTAACGAAAGATAATTTCATGAATATAGGGTAAATAAAAAAATAAACTGAAAGATTGAAAGACTTATAAAGATAAATAGAAAAATTGCCCATCGGTTGTACATTACAACTAAATCTACCGAATCCGTCAAAATGGCGATTTCACACTGTTTCGCTAACAATCCACGAAATCCCAGCAATATTTTCTTATCAGAATCCTCTGAGATCTGAATAAATTGTATTCTGTAGTTATCATAAAAGAATGTACAACGATTCAGTTTAGGGCTTAGTAATCGTTTTAATTTATCTACGATGAACATCGGGATATCGTAGATTTCCGGGTAGATTGTGGGTTCGAATTTAGTGGAGATCTTCATGGTTGCCGACCACCGCGCCGGTGGCAAACGGAATAATTAATCAGCGCGTTACGGGACGAGGTTTGTTAATTGATAGACGGTGGACGGTAAAAGGCACGATGTCACGATCCGTGGGTTTTTCTACCTCGGTTTGCGGGCCACACGAGCGTGGATATAAGTGTCATGTGTAGAGAAAAGGAAGGAGGTAAGTCTGCAGGGTGGCCCATTTGCTGGAGCCTCGTTAAATTCAAGTGGTTTTCGTCGGGTGCCTTCCCAACATCGAAATCAAGAATGTCCCCGAACTGCCTCGTAAAGTCTCTCTTTCTCCCTCTTTAACGTGGCTCTCTTCTCCTCCTCTGCCTCTCTCCCTCTCTCTCTCTCTCTCTCTCTCTCTCTCTCTCTTTGTTCCTCTCCCTCCTCTCCACTTTCTCTCTCTATCTCTCTTACGCTCCCTGTTTTTCTCTTATATTTCTTTTCCTCTCGCAGGCTCTCCTACCAGCCTTCAGGAACGAGTAAAAGCAGAAAAACCAGAGAGGACTTAATCTGAGACTCTGCTCTTTTTGACAAACCTACCCGTAGTCTATAGTCTGCACCAATTAATTGCGGTACTTTCCTTAATTAATTGGATTCACCTCTCAGTGGATGTCTATCGTAATGGTACCACCCTCGGTCCGAAGACAAATTTGTTCGACTTACCACCGGTAATCTTATCTGGCCGAGCTGGGAATTAATCGTTACACAAGCGAGGACGATATATTTTATACGTATCGACGCGCGACAATCGATAATCAATAACTGGAAAGATCTTGCTAATTACATTTTTAATACTGCGGAAAAATTCACGGATGCTAGCGGGATATATTAAAAATCGATAACGTTTCGATGCAGTTGCGAAACGAAACGATACAATTTCTTCGATCGTCTGTACGCTTTTCGTCAAAAGAAGGAATTGATACGATCGGGCGCGAAGATTGTTAAAAGATTGCTAAAAGAAACATAATAATCGGATAATTGAATCGCTTATTATATTTCGCGTGCATATTTTTTAATCAAATCAAACAGTTAAATCGTTTAGACTTTTATCCATTTGTAAAGGATAAGATCATTGTACAGTAATAAACAGGTTAGAAATATTTAATGTTGGTTTATCGAAATCATTAAAACGAGAAGAGAAGTTCCACTTAGTTTCTCTTACTTGTCATCGCAAGAACTGAGTTTTATTTTGCATAAATATCCGCTGTCTACTTATCTGCCTTAGATCTTCCATTACAGTTTAATGTTATTGAACCGAATAAAATGATAACACTGTGCACCGGAGAGTCGATGTTATCAATTTTATCGAATTTCGTGTATAATCACGTGTTTGTAGGTGGGGGCGAGTAGTTAACCCAATTAATAATTAATCTGAATATTATTGTCCTGCTGTGACGTCAATAAAATTTTATGAGGGCGCCATTGCTCCGATTACCGCTTTAGCCGTTATCGAATCAGAAATCATAAGCAAGTCTAAAAATATCATTATTTCATGGCCGTGCGCAACCGAATGACTACGGACACGTAATGAGCGCTATCAATGGAGAAACTTGTATCACAAATATGACAAACAAGCAAAGAACTATCCTCGGAATCTCCCGTTTTCCGTTTCACGACGTCCGCTTTCTATTACGCGGACACGATGTATTTACCTGAGAAAGTAGCAACGGAAGAAACCACGGCGATAACAACCCGAAACTAATACCGTCCGACTCAAAGGATGATACGTGTGTGCTATTTACTCGTTCCAGTTACCCGTTACCAAACTCCTATACTTCCGATACCTATTTAGCCGGTCGGCAGAGGCAATCGCGGCGAAACTTCGATGGTTCGTCCTGAAACGATGATCACCCCTCCCGAATAAGGAAGGCAAGAATCGTTTGTGCACTGCAGTTCTGACGGTAATAGCGTATACCGTCGTGCAACCATTCGCCAATCCACGGAATCTTAACATTCTTCCAAAAAGATCAAGATTTACTGGTCCATTTTTGCCGAAAACAAAAATCTTCTTCTACGCCGGAACTTCTTTCGCTGAATCTCCACCGACACGTTTGTGACGTTTTTTCGATCCTCGAAATTTTATAGTTTTATAATTGTGGATGTTTAGAGCGGTTCACTGACCTGTTCATTAATTTTTTAAACACATTTTTGACAATGCCTTATGCAGACACAGTGTTTCTGTTAATCTTAACACGTAACAGCTATTCGTTCAATTAAATCGCCAGCAACCGTGTAGTTGAATGACGATTTCGATACTCTGGGTCAGAATAGACTCCGGCACCGTAGCCGATGAGTTAGAAATATTATGACGAATCAGACTCACGTTGCAGATCTTCCCTTGGCCTACGAATTATTTTACAATAACAGCGATTACATTTTCTTCGTCCTCCGCATAATGTAAAAATATTTTTTAATTTATTCAAAAGTAATTCATTAAATATGTCGAAACAAGGAATATATGACTTACACCACTTTTATAATTATGGGCACATTTGTACTTTTGGACTGCTGAACGATCGAATTACTGAGCCAATTAATACTTAACCCACCAGACTAGATAAAACAACTTCCAAATTACTTACATTATAATTACTGGACTTGCAAAATTGTCTCCGTAGGAACCGATAGAACAGATTCCTATATTCCTTATTTATTATTTATACATATACAAATGTAAACGAATTAAAACAATATACACCAACCAATTTTAATGCTCGGCTAGGGTGAACGTTAAAAGGTGAACCCGGCGATGCCGGCTATAAATCTTTACAGTAGCAATAAATCAGAGTCCCCGTAGTCCCAGAAAATTGTTCTCGCGAGACAATAGGGGAGATGGACGGAGGATTCAGCTTCGAAAAAGTGAAAATGCGCGGTTCGCTCTTGAAATCGTCAAGACGTTCGGAAAGGTAGGCGTGTTGCACCTGTTCGCCGGCCGGTTTTTTCGTTAACCGGAACAAAGGAGTCAGTGCTTCTCGGTCGACAGAATTTCGTAATAGCTGGTGCGAAGAAAAAGAAAAGGAACGACAGACGGCGTTGCACCGAAGAGACAGAACGCGGCGTGCACTTCGGGGTCGAGGCACGACAGGACCCGCTAAGTGGCAAAGTACACACCGGTCAGTCTGTGCCACCTTCATTAGCACCAACTAGCCGCGGCGGTAGGCTTAGCTAACCTTTTCTTCCTTTCCCAGTGCCGAACGGTGCCGGGAAGAGGGCCCCGAAGCATCGATGTAGGTACAACTCGCGCCATAAACCTCGACGAGATCTCTTCTCGGAAATACGCCTTCCTCGCATACTGAACCACAAAACGGTTTGCCTACTGCGTCCTGTCATTTGTCCCGATAACTGATGTCCCCCGGCTAGTGCACGGCTTTCCAAGCCGACGTGACGATGCCGTCGTCGACGTTCTTCCGTGAACCTCGCCGACGACGATTCGCGTCTTCCGTCTCTCGCAAAGCCCCGTGAGAATCGAGCGCGCGAAAATCTCTGGAAAACCCCGTTCCTCGGAGAATGTTCCGTGGAATGCTTTCAGTCAGAGACCTAACTTATCCGGGAACTTCATTGTTCGCATATTTCACGCGGAGAAGTTCATTGACGATTAACACGTTGAATGCAGAGCCATTTTGCGTAGTTTTCGCGTCACATTTTATTTACCTTTAAACGGAAATAATGCAAGTGTGTAGTAAGTAAAAGACTCGCTTACCCCATTTGCGCTTTTCATTCATTTTTCTCAGCAAAAATTTGTTTCGATTCTCGAATCAATCCTCAGTTCAATCAATTGAATCAAATTCAATTAATTTGATTATAACCTCCTCTATCATCAATCTAATACAATTTCCTTCAAGAATTAGCAAAAATGTATATCGTCGTTGTATAACAACCTCGATCTGTTATCCCTGAATGGCTTGATTAGTTTCGGGTCTCAAATCAATCTTCAGTTCAATTTAAGTACCTCTAGCATCAATCCAGAACAATTTCTTTAAATAGTCAGCAAAAAAGAGAAAGCCAAGGATACAATTATAAACGACGGAAATTTCGCGTAGTTTTTGTTAAACAACGATGCAGAATGTCCACCCACTCCTCTTGTAATCATTGTATTTAAAATTGTGCAACGATCAAAAAGCTACATGGAATTTCGGTTTCTAATATATATCCGAATTTGCTACTCGCGGTTACTTCAAATTTCATCTTCACAGAAAATAACATTACAGTTAGTTGCACTGTCGAGAAACGATGTTACTTGTAATAGTATAAATTCCTCGTTCATTCAGACTGCGCGTAAACATCGTTTATAAATGTAAACAACAAGCAGAAAATTCCACGAAATATCTTTCGTGGAATCTATGTTTACACTTCTGATTCTCGATTACTACAAACATAATATTCACGGGGAATAAAATTATTATTGATTACGCCATTAGTAGGATAACATCGTGTGCTATTAACACGTTGAATGAGGCGCCATTTTGCTTAGTTTTCGCGGTACATTTTATTTACCTTCAAACGGAAATAATGCAACTGTGCGTAAGCAAAAGACTCGCTTACCCCATTTGCGCTTTTCTGTCTTAATCGAATCTATTGAAATAGTGCGAATATTTTTTAATATTATATGAATTATCTGTAACATATTAATATGTAAATTTGATACCGTCAGTCCCCGAGGACTGACATAGCATTCAACGTGTTAACCTCTTAGGCACGGCTGAATTTTGTACGGGACTGTTTCCCTGTACGGCAGAGCCGTATTATAAATAAATTATAATTTTTCTTAAAGATATGATGCATATACTTTGACTCTAATAATTTAGTTTAATAATTAATAATGCAATTGAGTGTGCTCGAGCCACTATAGTGGCGCATCGTGCCTAAGAGGTTAAAGTCTTACAAGGGAACATATTCAGATGCGAAAATCCGATTTTGATGAAACTTATGGCAACTTATAGCTTTATTGTTTAAACGAAAAACTTTTGTTAAAGTTTTCTTGCGCGATTACGTTTCCCATTGAAAAACACACAATTTAAAAAAAAATTCAAATTTTTTAGATCTCTGGTTTCCGAGATATCTCAAAAATACTCCAACTTTGAGGGCTGTTTTCACCCCTTCAAAGTGGATGGTTGCCGATAAAAAAAATATTATAAATAAAAGTACATAAGCTTCATCAAAAGCGGATTTTCCCTGTACGCCAGGGCGGATTGGAATGAAGTTTTTGAAAATTGAATTATAATTTTCTATATAGGTACGATGCATATATTTTAAGTTTAATAATTTAATGTAATCATTAACGATTCGATTGAGTGTGCTCAAGCCACTATAGTGGCGCATCAGACGTAAGCATTCTTTGTGATCGTATTGTCATAGAAAGGCTCCTATTGCAATTGTTTAATCGACTGTGGTGTGCTTTTATGTTGCAGAAAAACTTACGACACAATCCGAAGACTTCAGTAGGAAACTATACATCTTCGCGGAAAAGAGTCAGCGATACATTTGCTTCAACAAGCGGGGGAGACTTGTCGGCCTGGTAATTACACGGCTACCAATTAGTAGGCATATTTCATCACCGCGGTCGAGCGAGTAGATTTATATGTGACGGCAAATGCACCGGATTACACAGATAGGACTTTCAGATTAATCGCTTGCGTTATCGCCGTCAGCGGCAAGCGACTTCGGCATATTTTAAAGAGAGAACACTGTCACGGATTGGAAAAGAGCAATCTTTCTAACGCAAATCGAAAACGTACATATCGAAATCGTTTGAAGAGATATTCTCGCGAATATGTAAATCGATTGGCGAATTTTTCAAGCCATTTTCCTAAAACGATGTTGCTGGTACCGATTTTACTGTGATTTTTCTGAAGCCGTTTTGTTAAAAGATGTTCTAAAATAATTTGCAATTTACTTGAACAGAACGTGAGTCACTGACGTCAATTACGAAACTATAATTGCATCTATTATATGCTTAATCCATTGTCATACAACATCTTGCCAGATTCGTGATGTAGATTTTGAACAAAGTTTAATAAATATGTATATGATTAATTTGCCTCGAGATTCTATTGGAGAACATTTAGGCAAACGATAGTTGTAAATTTTCTTTTAACAATTTATGAACTCCAAAGAATTCTAATCACTGCAATTCTATAATAAATTGAACGGTGCAAGAATGTAACTCGTTTCGTAAAAATTTCATGTACTTCATTCGTAGAAAGTATCGATGCCAATTATAAAAATTATTAGTTACTCGATAATTAAATATTAACTTTATCGATTGTATGCAGTTTTAATCGATTTTAAGTATTTAATGTATGGAATATGCCAAAACACGAGTGACATAGTTTCAATACCTATTCTACAGCGAGTGGTTAAGTAGAATCGGTAGGCCATGATCAGACGCGTCAGCCGATACCCATTCACTAGCACGCGATCTTAATGAATCTTCAAATTCTTCTAAATTTTCGAATTTTTGGTAAAACAATAAGCAACAACCAATCTTAATGCTCCATAGGTTTGGTGTTAACTCTCTCTAGATGGAATAGATATATTTTAAATATATTTTTGGTGGCACCCGTTGCAGATATATCAACCCTCTTGTTGATTCTCGAACAACTATGCATTAAAATCAGTCACCGAATGTATATAATTAAATAACAATTTTGTTACTTTGACTTAATCCTTTGCGGACGAGGATTTTTTAATAATATTAGAAATATTTTCTCCAGAAATTTAAATCTCGTATTAAAGTTTTAACCCTTAGCACTCCAATGGCGCCTCTGAGGCGACATTAAAAATTCCCTTACTATTATTTAAAATAGCTGTAACATAACTATGTTTTAAGTTAAGAAGTCGGCAAAAATTGGAATGCTGTACTTACGAGTAGTAGTAATAAACTTTATATTCACAAAAGGAAATCAACCATGTACCACGGAACTATTTTATATAAAACAAATGTTCCGAATTTGCAATTAAAATTGCTTGGAGTGCTAAGGGTTAAATTCCTTAGGGAAAAAAGAGATACTAACCTTATCTTAATACAACAATTAAATTATATTTTTTGCAACATTAAAGATCAAATACGCGAATCTTCGTCCTCAAAGGGATAAAATAGATTCGGGTATCGCAGTCGGAGGTTTAATGGGCAGAGTAGCGAACATCGTAAAATCCGAATAATTAAAAAGATACGTCTGCGCGTTCCTGGCTAGCCTAAAGGACGATGAATGGGAGGAAAGGTATCTAAGAAGCGTCTGTTGTTTGGTTGCAGCGCAAGAAGCAGAAGGGGTCGATGTGCCAGTTCAACGAGTTGTACAATGGCTCGTACCTAAGGTACCGAAGCGTGGAGGACAGTTCGCGTTACCTGGGCTTCAACAAGTTCGGCATGCCGATGAAGAACCCGCGGGGCCGGCAGGAGTGTTTCAACTTCATCAAGTACAACCCTCACGCGGACATCAACCACCACAACAGCCTGATGAACGCGGACATGGGCGGCGTGGAGCCGCGGGATCCGTACCTTGGCTCGAAGAAGCCGTCGCCGGTGATGAGGGCCACGAAGAATTCCCTGTTGCAGGTCGACAGTACGAGGGAGATCATCCACACGACGCATCGTTACCGACACTCGAATCGCTGGAAGATGCCGCGGGACGAGAAGCTCTCGGCGCCCCGAAGACGGCACGAAAGTCGCCTGTTCGTCGAGGCCAGCAAGTATTGAGCCGCTACGGGCCAGGGCTCGCCGATCAAGACTGCCTCCTCCACAAACCCGTGAGACCCTGAGATCAGACTGCCGAATACGCTGGTAGAACGTATGGTCGCGATGTCAGGAACCCACTGAGAATTAAACAAAAAAAAACAAAAGTAAAAAAAGTAATAAAAAGAAAAGCAACAACAAGAACAACAACAATAAGAAAAAAAAAAGTATAAAAGCGGCATCACTTGAAACGCGCGGCGCAAAGAAGCACGCGCTTCGATTGATCGCAACGATTAAAGCTGGCTATCGCCCTTCCGCGTCTTTGGTACACCTGCTCGGAACCGTGCGTGCGCGCGCGCGAGCGCCCGCGCCTCTTCCTCCTTTGCCACAACTGACAAAGAAAGAAAAGAAACAGAAAAGAGCCTCCCGGAGATAGCGATCGAGAGCCGATCGATCTGATCGATCGGATTCACAACGAAAACAAAAGTATGAGAAACAAAAGAACGGGAGCCGACGAGCGCCGTGCGGACCAGCAGCCAAAAAAGACGATCTTACCTGATAGAGCTTTCGTTACGCGTCGTTAGATTCTATTTCACACTTGCCCCGACTGAATCCTTTCAGGCAAGTTACGCGCGCGCTATCATTAATTTCCCTCCCACCCCTTGTCCCTACCTCTTAGCCCCTCCCCCGTTGCCCCCACCCCCCACACGTTCCGTTCCATTGCTGGATACTTTCTCATTAGTTGACACCGGGGACACCGGTGTCCCATCACACCCGATCATTTCTACTCTATTCATTTTCACGAATCGTCTCTCGCGCGCACTCTCTCGAGTCCCACACTCGAGACCGAAAACCGGAAGCGGACAAAACAGTCTCGAGGGAGCGCGAGTTCGTTAGAAAGCAGGGCTTGGAAAACGCCGTTGAAACGCCGATTTCGATTCGGTTAAACGGCCCACGGAGAGCCTAAATTCTATCGACTGCTACGAGGCGTCACGCGATTTTCGAATGTCCGTCGTTTCCGGCGCGATTCTCGTTTCTCGGTTCTCTCGGCGATTCCGCAATCCTGCGCTTCTCGGTTCTGTGATCGTTGCAGCATCGATTTTTAGGTCGGCCAGTTCTGCCGTTGGTATCGGCAATCAACAGCTAACAGCTGTCGTTAACATTTTCTTTTGTGGAAAATTGTTGTAGGGATAAGACACAATGCGTTGAAACGAGTGAAACGTGTTTTTCTCTTGCACGCGCCATTTTGGTATTCGAGGTAGGAAGATGATAAATAAATTGGTTCGATTTTCAGGGAAAAATCACCCCGAGCATCGAGAGAAATGTTCAAGATAATTGTCGAATGAAGAATTATCTTGACGAAGTCCAAATATATAATTTGGCGGATCCATATTGCTAAATTAATTGTACATATTGAAGTGCGTCGAACAGTTCCTTTCGTTTCCTATAGATTGAAACGTCGTATACTTCGTTCGCAAAGCAGTGGCATTATGAACGTTCGTTGCAAGAAATAGACAAGAACCGATTCTAGAAGCATGGCAGAACCGATATACACAAAACCGCGATTGTGGAAGCGCTGCGATGCCGAAGAGTGGCGTCGCTTCTGAAACTGACAGTCGGGGATCTCTTCGTAACAGTCGCTCAGATTCTTCGCGATCGGAGCCTTTATACAGCAATTTTAGACAATGATTACGGGAATCTTTTCAAGCCCTGTCGGAAGTCAGAACGACGGTCGTTTAGCGGTGGAGAACCTACAAGTTAGCGATCGGCCTAAATCGTTGCACAATCGGACAGCTTGTGCTTCAACTAACTATGTCGGACCGCGATGAAGGCGTGGGGAGATGCACGTGGATGGGAGTGCTTCCTTTGGCAGTCAACCTTGACCAAGGTCACGGCAAACTGACGGTTTTGGGATGCGTCGACGGTTTGTAAGAGTACGATTCACATACGTCCCGGTCAGCGTCGCCAATGCCAAAGGTTTGCGTCGGTTTGTCAGCGGTTTGTTGACGGTTTGTCAGCGGTTTGTCAACGACTTGTCGAAGAAGGAAGCGTTCCCCAGGAAGAACGTAACTCTCCCCGCCGGCTCGCGCAGTAGAGTGCCGCGCAAGACTCTCTCGCTCGCTGTGCTAATTACGCCGCCTAATGTAGCGTGCGTGCGTGCATGCGTGCCTGCTTACATGCCTGCCTGCCTGCCTGCCTGTCTGCTGCCTGCTTGCCTGCTTGCTTGCCTGCCTGCCTGCCTGCCTGCCTGCCTGCCCGCCTACATGCCTGCGTGTATGAATAATGTGTGCGTGCTTGCGTGCTTGCGTACGTGCTCGCGACGTACACGCAGTTCTCACCGTTGCCTCGATGTTGAAGCTCGCGACGCGGTCGCTTCGGAATCGCTGTTTTATTCACGACTGCTCCAATCACTGAAAACTCCTCACCGGGGATTGACAGCTCTGCTTGGGAGCGGATCCGAGCTCCCAGATGAAAACGGGTTTCGGAAACCTTCTCGGTCGCACGATTATTCGCAAATTCTACCAGCTTCGGCTGCCGGACGTCTGCGGGAACCCGAAAATCTTGGGTTTTTTTGGGACAGAAAATCGAGTGCCTGAATAGGTACTGGGCAGTTTGTGTTCTCGAATGGACCGGGACTAGTCGGACCCTCCGGAAATCTTGGGATTTTTTAAGTTGGTCGGGACAGAAAATCGAGGGCCTGAATAAATCGGTACTGGGCAGTTCGAGACTCTAATGTGCGACAGATTCGGAGGAATCTTGAAATTTTCCGAAATCTTGAAGATACCCGAGATTTTCGAGTTCTCGCATACCTCTGGCGCCTGGGTACCTTTACGCGGCAGAATCTCGCTTATCCGAGAGTGCAGACAAAGCTATCGCCGAAGAGTTTCGATAGCAGAGGTCTGCCATCTGTCTGCGGCAGCTTCTCTTGGCCCCGATAATTGGAGACGATGGAAAAACAAAGAACAAATGTATCCAGTATATTGAATCGTTCGGATAAGCGAGATTCTTTTTAAATCGTCGGTCGAGAAAATTTTTGCAGCTGTCGGTTTTGAGACGGACGGCCACCAACGTTATTTTGATTACGCTCTCTTTATCCGTTTCTTGCCGAACGACATTTTTCAAACCGCGTATGGTACGTACACACGCATGATGCGCATACTCTGCAACCTGACACGAACACACACACACACACACACACACACACACACACACACACATGTACACACAGACAGAATACGTTGTATTTATTCTAGACGATATAGTATCGGCAATCGGATTGTTACGAACATTTTATTGCGGACAATAACGTTGGAATTTAATCGGGAACGAAGCTGAAGATACGTTTACAATTGGACTGGATGAAAGAACGAAGAAGATTAAAGAACGATGATAGAGTTTACTGACATTATTTAAAAAGAAAAGATTTTTCTATTTACTTTCGACCCCTTGCAATCCGTTTCAGAATTCGTTATCACGTCCGAAGAGATCGTTCGTTTGCAAATCGATTTTGTGTTCCCTTGCCTGAAATCGAAATTGGCCGGATCTCGGTTTAATCGATACTATCGCCGATCTCGATCTCCGTTTATCACGATTCAAGTAAATCTTATTTACCGAAAAGAAAAGCACGACTTGTCGGTGATCCGCGACGCATACATTACACGGAACCACACAAGGAGACACTCGTCAACACGGAGGACACGAACACGTACACACAGACACACATACAGTCTACCCGTTTCGAGTAAAGGAAAACAATCGGTCTACAGAAGAGAAACAAACAAGATACGATAGCATATATATTTTTAGTAAACCTACGGCAAAACAATGTTTCGGGAAAAACGGACGAACAATAAACGGGATCCCCCGAGCGATTTTATACAAGATTATAACCCTCAGAGAAATAACAAACGAGATTACTTTCTGTCGTGGCCCACACGTCGCGTCGAAACGTTGTCATTTCACACAGAACGTCTATTTTCTAATAGGAGTGAGAGAGTAATAAGATAAAGATATAAAAATAACCAAAAAAAAAGAGAAAAAAAGAAAGAAACGAAAGAAACGAAAGAAGGAAAAGGAAGAAGAAGAAAACTATTTACCGAGAATGTGTATCGGCCTTAAAACTGCGTGTTCGTATACGAGCTTCTGTATTTGTGTGCATTTTCCGCGGTGCGTATGTATTTACCTCTGGAACGCGTGTGAGTGTGTGTAATATATTACAATGATCGTTACTAAAAAAAAAATTTAACCCTTAGGACGCTATCGCAGACTGTATTACTAGGTTAGGTACACGGTTATTAATGACGCGGTGGCGACTCCACGAAAACCGAGTCAGGTGTGCGTTTTTCCTCGACCTTTCTTTCAGCGACACCCGGTACGTGTCCCGGCCCACGAGTGGCCGGTGTGCAAAATGAAAACAAGAAAAAGTGAAGGAAAGACAGGGACATAGAAAGAAAAGAAAGAATCCGGACGAGCAAAACCACCCCTGAGTCGTCGGTTCTTCACAGACTCGCCACGCAAGGAGCGCCCGCCCCTATTCTCCCAAAAAGAAATCGCTCCCTAGGTAGCTTATTTATTGAAATCACGTTTAGGTACTACGGAAAAGAAAACCAAACCGCCCAAGATAAACTACCCCTTTTCCTCGTACATGTATGGAAATGTGCGCTGCTCTCTTTTATTTTACTCATCCACCCGATCATCCCGTACACGTACGCCCCCATTCGTCTAGAATTTACTTTTCTACGTTCGTCGAGATCATTCATGCTTTCCCAACATCACCACCGACGCTCTTCCATGATCCCTCGTAGTCAAGGTTTTGCTTCATCAGTCCTCGAATTGTCGGAAATCGAGGCATCACCGTCATCCACCTAGAGCTGGGTAACGATACCATTTCAAATGTTTAAATAGTAAGTAATCGATTTTATTCGAAATCTTCGGTCTGTTAGAACAAACTTTCGAAATAGTATTTAAAATGGTATTTCGTTCGAGGGATTCTCAAATCAGTGTGTATTTCGTTCCAGGAGATGATTCCTAAATAAATTGAAAATGTCGAATAAATCGTTTTCTTTTGATTCGGATTCTTGCATTTCAATGTCACGCGTTTCCTTGACTCGCTTTCGTCGTCAAGAAATATTTTAAATACTATTTAACGCGAAGTTCAAATTATTTTATTTTATGTCTAAACAGACCGAAATAAATGTGTTGGATTGCCGAAATATTTTACTATTTATTTAAAATAGTATTTTATTCGAACTGCGGTGCAACGGCTATTTAAAGTAGTTTTCGAAATTTTACCCAGCTCTATATCCACGTTGCAGGGACTTGGAAACATGATTTAGGGGTTTGATACTGATGTTGTGCTAGCGAAAATGCATATGTGCATATATATATACATACTGGCGAAGAAAGTTACGAGACACGTTGATTATTACTGGAGCAAGGACTTCGTTTATCGAACATGCTTCGATATTCCTTGAAAAATCAAAGACGAATTATTTGAGAATTTTATGGTTATTCGCTAAACGTAATAATTTCAGTCGTGCGTCATTAATAGTTCAAAAATATGAAGTAGTATTGCACATGATGCAAGCTTACTTATTTTACTCATGGTCTTTGCAAATTATACGAACAGCAACCATAAAAATTACAGGTTTTCCGAAGCTTTTGAAAAAATCCTTGTCCTAATCATTTTCAGAGTGTCTCGAATATATAATTACAGATCAGTATGTATTTCAGAGACGACCATGCCGAAGACTTTGCTTGATTAGTATCTACAATTCTGGTACGTTATTTTTCTGTTTGTGCCAAAATTGTAAATTACTATCTGTCGAATTCAAACGAGAATATTTCATCCATTTTCATTTGCAACGTGTAAGATGCATAGTTTCTATGCAATACTATGCACTTTAGAAGCATTTTCAATTTCGACCGGCAAGCATGCGCAAGATGACTGTTTATCGTACGATTAGTTGTTGATTTTAAACTGTTATTGTAACATCTTAATATTTCGTTCATTCGTCGTTTCATTCATTTCATTTTACACACGATGACTTGCAGATACGTTCACAGTAAAGCAGTTGTTCAAAGCTGCACAGAGAATTTGGACATTGGAGAATGCTAAAACAGAATCCTAAAATTTTCGGAATAAACTTTTCTTGAAAAATTGTGAACAAATGTGCGAATCTTCGTCGTCACAACGATTTCGGTATAATATTCGCAACGGCATGACCTCGCTACCGTAACATCAGTTTCAAATGTAGCTGGAAAACCCCGTAAGAATAGTAAGAAAATAGGCTAAAGCCTAATTGCACGGTTTGCATCAGGATCGCGAAGTCCCTGCCTCCTCGTCGCCCTCATTTCAACCTCGCCTCGCGACTCTCAAGTTGTCAGTGTTAAATCCGAAAAAATACTCAATACTCGATTAGTTAATTTTTGTGTTATTTCGTACAAGTGAACGAACGGTGTTTGTATGCGTCGCTGAGAAAAACGAAACATCGTAGGGCCAGCGAATTCGTAGAGAACAACGCCACGTTCCGATCGACGAAACGGGAACACGTCGCAGCTGATTTGACGATCGATTTTCTCGCGTAGCTTTTGATACCCTTTTCCTATTCTGAATTTTTTACCCGTCGGCGGAGAAAAAAAGTAAAGTCAAAAGACGAACGTTTCGCATCAGTTCTATTCGGAGAGCGGGTCAGAGAAAGAGAGATAGAGAGAAAGAACAAAAGAAGAAGAAAAAAAAAAGGAAAAGACAAGAAAAGAAAGATTGAAGCACCGGTTTACTCGTTTCTTTTGCAGCTTCGTCGATCGGTGCGTAGCGAGACCTAATCGCGTTTAATAGTGTCGCGCGCCGAGAACAAAATTCCGAATATCAGCGGCTGTTGTTCAGCGATCAAACGAAGAATTCGAATAACGGCGGATCCATTGTAACGTCTAATTGTATTCTATTGTAATATGATATTGTAAACGCCATTGTCGAAAAAGGAATCTAATCCAGCCACACGATTTTTCTATGCGCGACGACGATGGAACGTCGCGCGGAACCGGCGCGTCGAAAATCACGGAGACAATTGATTAATATAATTGTAGCCGAACGATCGAGACGGACCTTTTTCGTAATAGATCACGAGTCTCCTTGATCAGCGGTCGGCAATTACGCGAATTATATACCAAGATGAAGAAGAAGAAGATGAAAAAAAAAAGAGAAGAAGAACGAACGAACAACTCCCGACAAGTATGATTTCACGCGATTACCTCCACTTTCTCTTTCTCTGTCATCAGTTTTGCTCGACGTCAAGTCACTCGGCGTTTAGATTTTTATATTATCGATATACTTGACGTTTTTTCTACGATCGTACGACATTTCATTGCGGCATATAGTTGCGTTTAGCGTGTTTGCGGGGACATCTCTCGGATAGAAATCGGATCGTGGCGAGGCACGATGGAAAACAGCACAAATTTCGACGAGGCACGCCGTGATCTGACGTCGAGCACCATCGAAACGACCATTGCCACCCTCTCTCTCTCTATCTCTCTCTCTTTTTCTCTCTGTCTCTCTTCCTTTCCCCTCCTCTCTCTCTCTCTCTCTCATTCTCTCTCTCTTTCTCTCTCTGTCTGTCTCTCTTCCTTCGTTTTTTTACTTTCTCACTGTGAACAAATGAGAACGGCAAAAAAAATGAATGGAACGCAAGAGATGAATCTGACTACCCTATAAATAGATAGTATACATAATGAATAAAAGAAAAAATGGTAAAGTATAAATATTATATATATAAATAAATATATGGAAGATGATGTGTATTGTAAGATATTTAATACCGACTTGTCTTAGACATACCACGATGATCGATCGCGATGAAACGATGATAATAATAGTAATAATAATTATTACGATGATTGTTGTATAATGAACGACGACGATGATGATGATGAAGAAAATGATGATATTCTACATTATAATTCGCGTTGTAACATAGAGGCCCACCCGTTACCCATTAAATCGATGTGTCGATGTATCCCGGGCGTGTCGCGCTCGTCCGTGAGTTTTTCCTTAGACACGAAATTAGGAACTCGGTATCGTTTGCGTTTACGTTAATTAGAAACGCTGCTACGTTAATGGACACGGTCGACGGTCGTTTCGCGTACGATCAATTCCTTAATTTATGAATCCGTTCGTTCTCGAGTACATTCAGCTCCGATTTAAAAAAAAGTTCGTCGAATAACTTTCGTTCCGAAAACGGTGTCGTGAACGGAGCACAACACGCCCGGCAGCAATTAGCAATAATATAACATTCCACCTTAAATCGCATACGTACTGCGAATTCTAATAATGTGTGTCGCCGTACGAGAGAGGAAAAACACTGTCAAATACACGCTCATACACTGCTAAACCTTGTTCATTTCTCTTTATTCTACCTGACTCACGATCCACGTATACTAAGTAACCGTTTGAAAATCGGGAAAATTAATGGTACATATTGAAATGCGTTAAACAATTTCTTTTGTTTTTTATAGATTGAAACGCATCGGTATAGTTTTTACCGACTTCATATTTTGTTAACAAACTGTGAATTTTGTTGCAAGAAATAAATAAGAATTGATTCTGCAAGCGTATCAGAATTGATATACAATATACAAAGTAACAATATAATAAAAATCGAGAAATTGAAAATTAATGGTACATATTGAAATGCGTTAAACAATTTCTTTTGTTTCTTATAGATTGAAACGAATCGGTATAGTTTTTACCGACCTCATACTTAGTTAACAAACTGTGAATTTTGTTACAAGAAATAAATAAGGATTAATTCTGCAAGCGTATCAGAATCGATATACAATATAAAAAATAATTACAAAATAACAATATAATAAAAATCGCGAAATTGGAAACGGTAAAGGTAAAGAGGGAATTTCCATTTGTTATAATTTTTCGAATTATTATCCTTTCTGTTTATTTAGATTTAAAAGCGATGATCTTCGAAGAAGACTTAAGAGTTCGAAGAGAGAATTGTTACTCTGACACTGTGCGAGTATAAATTAAAAATTGTGTGGTTACTGTATCTCGGAAGAGTGCGGTAGGTTATACCGGAACCTGTAGTTTTTTATCTTGTAAATTGTTTTAAATACAAATTTTTTTAATAGCACGTTTCTAGCTTCTTGGAAATTTCTCTTAACACTTCGACTGCATCGGTTTCATAAGTGGAAATTAACTTCCATTGTAATAAATAAAATTAATCAGTCGTTGTTAGGACATGAAAGATGTAAGAAGGTATACCACGGTGTATATAAACGATCAATCTAATCTTTTCTACTCTTACATCATCAAACAAGTTGTTCCCGATCTTTTATTATTTTTATGGTCACTGCCGTAGCAGTCAACATGTTAATCCCTTGAGTGCATCTATCAAAACGTATTAGCGACATCAAGGCTACCCATGTCCCGAGGTTGTAAACAAGTAATTTAATTATTGATACAATAAAAGATCGATAAATTTTCATTTTTACGCAACATTTAACACCTCGATCATATTTTCCTTTTCTTCAAAGTCTAAAACTTCGAAATGTAATCCTAGTGATTCGAGAAACACGATTTTAGTATCTTAAAGAAATCGTCGAAGGGTTAAAGCGCCCTAAGAGAACCGCTGACCGTAAACAATTGAAAACACGGTTCGAAGAAGTTCGGCGGAGGACGTGTCCCGGTAGGCAGCCCAATCGACCCAATACAAAATAATCTGAAGGAGATTCGATAAAGTACCCCTTAATCTTTCCCAGAATGGCTTTGCCGGACCTTAAAAGCCCTCGCGTGTCCATCGATGCGCAAATCCGCTCGAATCACTCGAGGCTGAAAGCTAAAATCAAACAAATCGCGTCGATCAGATCAGACGGGAGCCATCGAGCTGTATTTACCGCGATGGTTCCGAACGTATTACAGTGTTCTATGCCTGAAAAGGCGGTAGACGCAGCAGATACAAGCCCCGAGAGCTCGACGGTACTCCAATTCCGACCGTTGATTTATCCGACGCAGGCCTTCCGAAGGGCTGCTTAAATAATGTCAAGAAATCCCTTTGGCCCTCCTATTCGATCTCCTAAAAAAAGTTCGATATATCGCGCACAAAGTGGAACGGTGCGAGACGGCGAACACTCAGGGCCGAATATAAAAAAGAAAAAGAAAAGGGTCCCCCAATTTCGATCCCTCGGCTCGTTGACACCTCTTTTTCTCGCACGGACTCGAATAAGCACCCCTTCCAACTTCCTGCTTAACGCTCTCGAGTGTTTGATCTAGAAATCACGAGTCGGGGGGGTTCGAACGCAGGCCGAAGCCGTTAAGTTTCACCCTCTTGCACAGAGCTCCTTCTACCCCTTTTCTTCTGTCACAGAAGATTCCGCGCGCGCGCGAGCACGGCCACCTTCTGAAACCCCCTGTTCTGGAATACACGCGTGTATAGGTTCACCGGGCACGGGAACCAGGGCCCCCACGTTCCTGCATCGAGATCCCAAGATTACCTTCGTCGGCCGTTTTCGTGCTCCGCCACCGGAAACTTTATCTTACCGGATAATACCTGCTTTGCGATCCTCTTTCGTCCGGGCGAACTAGTGTCTCTCCCGGAGACAGATCCACGTGAAACCGACGCCGCAGGACAGATGCTATCAGCCACGAAAAATACAAGATTTTTACGCCGAACGAGACTCCGCCACTGTGCGCCCTTCGAATCGCATTAAACGATTACGAGGACCGCGCGGGCTTGGGAAGTCAAAGCGAGAAATGGATCCTGGTTCAACTGGGATTACCACAGGTTTTTCTGTATTTTTTTCTCTCTGTTTTATTGAAAATCCGGACTCGAAAACTGTTATAATGTCGGTCGCGGTTCTTGAAACGGTTACGGAGAGACGAAATTTCGAATAACTGTTACGAACAACCGAAATCTCCATTTATTAGCGATTTCGATCGCGGTTCTCATTCTGATTCGTATATCCGTTCAAAACGGTTACTTTTTTTCGGTTATTGCTGTGCTAAATTATTCGAGCTATACGATGATAAATTTTTGGGAATTAACGTAACTGCATTTTAGTGTGCACATGCACATATTTTAGGGAGTTGTTATTAAAAAAGGTGAATTATGTATACAAAGCGTAAAAAAGGTATTGAACTGCCGAAAGTATTGAAGCTTGCAAATTATTTATAAAACAGAAAATTGTTGCTAATACTTTTTACAAATTGCGAAGAAGAAAGGCTTGGAAGGAACCGCGTGTCGCAAATAAATAGTTACGGAGGTATCACCAAGTTTTCGCAAAATTGAACTCTGTGAATTTATGCGAGCAAATAAAGTCCAGTTACCACGTTATGAACCTACACGATTATGTTTCTGAACTATTTCCAACTATTAGAATGTCGGCAAGAATCCACAGATGTATATCACACTCAACCGCTCCAGCCGACAAACTTGATTACTTTTAACAGTTTATCATCGATTCACGTATGTGGTAGCAATCTAACCAGTTTACATTGACTTTCATGCAGTACAAGTTGTAAAATGAAACAGTTCATTCGAATCTAGAATCTTGGAGTTAAATTGAAAGTCAAGAGGGTAATAATCTGGCCTCGTGTACTAACTTTTGAAACATTCGTTACGATAAACTGTTATTATTCGAAACATGTTAGAAACATTATTCGAACATGTTCGTACACGTACCATCGCACACTGTTCACCTCACTAATTTGTGCGAACGTTTCTGGCTGATCAATCCATTTATCATAGTGAAAATGAAAATTCAAACGAGATCTATCGGATGGGTTCAACGTTCAAACTTATTTCAAGCACATTGACAGGTTTTTATAAAAGAAGATGTTTTAGGAGCAACTAAAAATATTTCTCAAAGTCAATAAACACGAATCAAGTAAATTAGTTATGATGTAGTTGCACCGGCGATCACGAAATAGAATATCGAAATAAATTGGAAACACTTAGGGTTTGATTTGCATACTCTGGTTTCTCTTTAAAACATGCATAAATGCATTTGCTAAAGATTTCCGTGAACAGGAACAATTAATGAATCTTTAAAATAATTTTTTTTAATCGGAAACGCTTAGGGTCAGTTTTGTATGAAATTAATTAAACCTATTGAGCATCAAAATTGGTTGATATGTATCGTATTGTAAAAATATTAACGTTTTACTATCTCATGAACGTCCTCTTACATAGCCGTGGAATTTATTTATTTACGAAAGCTAGCTGGAATTCACATTACGTCATTCCGAAATAAAATGAACATCTGGAACAACCTTCTGTAAAAACACTTCATAAAAATACTGTGTAGTTAAACTATAAATTGAACGCTAAACTTATCGAGCATTGAAGTCGACTATTACATATTGTATTGTAACAATGACAATTGTTAATTTGCGTATAATTAACCCTTAACACACAAAGCTGTTTTAATTAGAGAACCAAAGCATTTCTTCCGACCTAAAATATTTTTCATTATTAATATTTTTATTTCATTTTATGTATGTGGGTTTCTCTTACTGTTACTTGTCCTTACAGCCGTTAAACTTATATCAATTTCTTTTGATTTCAATTTGTTTTAAATAATAGTGTGCCAATTTTTCATGGCGCCCCAGAGTCGCCACTCGAGTACTTGAGGGTTAATTTAGACTTTGTGCAGAATTTGCGCGGAGTTAATTCAGACTTTGCGAGTAAAGAAATGTATTGAATCGATGCGTACGAAGGCAGTTTTACAACGTCGATAACTATGAAATAAAGAATGCGGGAAGGGTCGTTTGACCCGCTGTGGTAGGTTTAGTGTTAAAAGACGCGAGCACAAAGAAATGGCGAGGAAGATGCCAAGCCGAAGGGAACGGAGCTCGGTGGTATGTCCGCGAGAGCAGAAGAGCCGAGAGGGTCCGTGCAGCCTCCAATTAAGATCTCTCAATTAGCGTATCTTATCTCGCAGTTGCTTATCTACCTACCTGTCCGGGACTGGTTCCCGTGCGTTTCTTCTGGTGGCGGCTGCGGCGATCTGACGTCAGCGGTGCACGTTTCTCGATCAGGGAACCAGCTCGAATCGAGAATGGCCGGTCTATTTCTCGGCCGTTGCTTCAGCCGCGTGCACGCGCGGCCACGCCCTCGTTAAATCGAGCACCGACATCCACGGAATATTAAGTTAACGATCGTTAGACAAGATTTCGTCTCGCCGGTCATCTTTATCGACGACCGTTTGCGAAACCGCGCGGTTTCGCAAGAAATTAATTGTCCCGGATCGTCCTTCGCTGCGCGCCGACCCACCTCGGTCCCGATGCGATTCTCTCCAACCTTTTTTTAACCATTCATGCTCTTCTCCCTTTTAAAAAATTGCGATTTGTTGACTCTTTGCACTCTAGATCACGAGTGCGCTTCGACAGCAGTTTTACTTCTTGGAATTACTGTGCAGAATGTGACTCGACATTCTTGAATTGCCAGATTCAATGCAGTATGTTTCGCCATCATGGGTTTCAGGAATTGTTTACAGTGGCTGTGCTCGTGTATTTTTTATAGCAGCGAGTGCACAGTTTCTTTCTACAAATTTTTGTGTATTTTACAGAGTCTTTGAAACGATTCTTTTTATCGCAACAAATTTTCTGTGCGCAACTGATTCTATAATATACATTTCGTTGTGCTTACGGAAGTAATGTATCTACACGTATTTAGCTGCTTTCAATTAGTAAAAAGAATTGTTTAAAATTACTACCAGTCAGGGAATGTTTGTCAAAGTACATTTTGTATAGAACTTTTAAAATAATAGGGGAAAGATAGAAAACAAAACTATAAATGCAAAAGGTCAATGCATATGTGGTTAAAAACATGTTTGCAAAAAGATCGTCCATATTGTGGAACGTTTAAATCATTTAGCATGATATTTATAAACAACCATTGCAAAATGAACACTTTCAGTGACTTCTTTGCAAACAAGGCACCAGGGCAGATTAATTCTACTTTACATTATGTATCAATGTACTTTTTAAAGCAAACGTTGATTTTTCGTCGTCCAATTAAATTTTTAATTTGTTCAAGACAATTTTACTCTTTTTTTAAATATAAGATAGTAAATGTAACATCTTTTCTTCTTTGATCAATGACATCTCAAATATATGATGTAACAAAGGATTCCAGCAGGATTAAAATGTTTCGACAGTTCGTGTTCGTGTCAGGCGTGGGCAGATCGAGACGACTGTTTGTCTTGTAAGCCGATTATCTAATTGAATTTTAAGCAGTTATGATACCTCGGGGATCTTGACAACACACAGGATGTTTCACCTAACTTTATCGCCTAAAACGCTTCTATTAAAATGAGCGATTAGGTCCGGCGTTTTCTCATATGTTATCCTTGTACTGAAACATCGCGTCAGACATGCGTATTATTAATTTCCTTCACATCGAAATAAAATTCGATTTTTTCGTTGTCAAGATACGATAGTCGTAGTATACCTAAGTTTGCGGTAGCAACAAATTTTCTACTTATTTTAGGCTATTGCGAACGACAAAAAGATCAAAAAGATTCTCCAACTGTGAATGAACGTTATTCATATTAAACAAAAAAAAAATGAAATTAGCTATGAGATGAGATGAGATGAAATTTGTGCGGTAATCGTATTATCAATTCACAAAAGTCTCGCTAAAGAAATCTAACTTTTAACCAGTGCGTTAATTTATTTAAAAATTGTTCGAATGACATCCCACGCATTCTAATGTGGTTCAATGGTTCTGTGACAAATTCGTCAGATAAATATTCACGAGGTCCCTACATTCGTTCCTTATAAATTAACATTCAGTCATTAGTCGTTTGACATGGTAAAACATATGTCAGATTTTTAATATTAGCTACAACAATAAAAAAAAAAACATTATCAGAATCACGTTTCAGAATGTAAGCACTTAACAATGACAAAGCCTCCTCATCGAAATAGCATTCAGAAAATGAAACGACGATTTGCGAATATCAAAATCACCAAAAATTCATTGTAACCACAAGATAATTTCAGAATTAATATTAGATGCTGCTTTCGAACCGTTGTAATTGGTTGAAAACTGGTTTACTCGATTGTAGACGCCGCTATAAATCAACGTGTAATCGTAAAATAAATCGTAGTGCAGGGGATGAACCGTGAATAGACTTCCCGTCTAAATATAGCCGTGAAAGAACAGTTTCGCGATCACAGGGTAAGGAAGCCGAAAGAACTTTTTCAGATTTATCGAGTGTGAAACAAGCCGGCCATTCATCAATTGCTCGCGATCAGAAAAAGTTTCTCCCATTAACGGCTTATTCGTTCGGCGACTTTGATAGAACGGTTGAAAGGAAATCGTCTAATGACATGGGAAATCTCTGTGAACGAAACCAGCGAAAATTCGCCAAGCTTTTGTCTAGGCTTTGTCGCCTTTGTCGCACTTTCGTGGAAGAAACGAGGCGCGTTTCAGGGGCGACAACAGAGTGAAAGTACACCTGGCGCTTCCGTTCTACGCAATAAGCAGGGTTGTTTCGGGGCGTGGTGCAAAAATCCACAGAGGATTCCGTTACGACGGTTGTTGGTCCTGTTGGCCACCCAGAAAGTCTGCGTATAAATTCACCCATGACGGAATTTGTAACGATTGAAGGCGGATGAGACCGTGGCCACAATGCTGCGGGCTGTCCACTGGATGTTTACCGAGGTCAACCTCTCATTGTCGCGGTGGCAACGACTTTGGTCAAGGTATGCCGACTTCTTATTATACGGATTTTAGGAAAAGCTATGTCCAACCTCGGTGGTTAAGCCGCACCAGGGTACCCGGGCGGGCGGGCTATTGACTTCAATTTAAAACTCGTTTCGCTTTTCTGGATTAGAATTTAGTGAGGTCTAGATCAACCCCTGACCACTGTGGACCGCCTGGTACATTGCCACGGCATTCGAACGCTTAAAGCAGTTGGCAGAAAATTATTACCTTCGAAACTTATTTATTTCCGATCAAAGATGCCCAACGTAATTTTAAATAGAGCACGAGGATACATCGTCTATTAAAAACAATTTAATATTGCTAGAAATATTGTAGAGATTTTTATTTCTTTTTTAACACTACACTCACGAGTGTTGGTCAATTATTGTTTTCTAAACC
>CM052093.1:13905004-13943937 GCA_028453745.1 Agapostemon virescens | reverse complement strand
CGTCCATTTTCGATCTAAGACCCTTGATACAATTTTAAATAGAACAGGAGGGAACATCGTCTATTAAAAACAATTTAATATTGCTAGAAATATTCTAGAAATTTTTGTTTCTTTGTTAATATTACACCCACCAATGTTGGTCAATTTTTGTTTTCTAAACACGTCCATTTTCGATCTAAGACCCTTGATACAATTTTAAATAGAACAGGAGGGAACATCGTCTATTAAAAACAATTTAATATTGCTAGAAATATTCTAGAAATTTTTGTTTCTTTGTTAACATTACACCCACCAATGTTGGTCAATTTTTGTTTTCTAAACACGTCCATCTTCGATCTAAGACCCCTAACACAATTTTAAATAGAACAGGAGGGTACATTGCCTATTAAAAACAATTTAATATTGCTAGAAATATTGTAGAGATTTTTATTTCTTTTTTAACATTACACCCATCACTGTTGATCAGTTATTGCTTTCTAGACTCATCCATCTTCGATCTACGACTGCTAACATTATTTTAAAGAGAACTCGAAGGTGTATCGATTAGTAAAAAAGACATCCATTTTCGATTGCATTTCCTTGGCTGATGTGCTTTACTATATCATTGTGTAATATATGTTTTGGAATGGTTCGTGTTTTCGGTTTCCTTCACTGCCGTTCTGAAATTCTTTTCGACAGTTCCCGGTGCGAATCTTCCTCCAATCCGGTCGCAGGACCGTATTGTCACTAACGGGAAGGTCTCATGAATTGTCACTAGACCGTCTCTAATTCGTCGACAAATGGTTGTATTGTGATTGGGAGCAGTATATCATTGGGCGTGAATGAAAACCACGTTCTGAACGGTTCGAAATGGAATAGAAAAGTCGCAATGTGTTACCTACCTGTCGCGAGGAAACGGTTTCTTTGATTTACGGTTCTACTCGAGATACCGAGAAAGATTGGCAGTAAATTTTGTGGGCCAAAACGTGGAAAACAATCGTCTCAAATGCAAAATATATAATAATCTCAGTCAGTTTATTACTATCTTAACGTAGCGACAATTTCATTAGGTCTGCAGATTAATTCACAATGAATCTGTTTCTTTGAAGTCGCCGCTTCTGCACGTGCTTTGTATCGAGCCATCGTTAATTTCGTGCTATTACATGTAAAATGTATATAGTAATATAGGTTAACAATAAAATAAAAAAGGTACAGCTCCTCTCAATTGGATTGTTAGCTTTAATCCACGTTTTTGTGTTTTTATCATTCGCAAATGAACGACAACGTCGAGAAAGTGCTACGTATTCATTTTTATATTTAACAAACTGCAGAAACACATCAGCATTTGCGTACATTGTAGTAGTTTGTACGGATTCGTAATTAATTTCATTATCTTGCAAAATTGTAATTTTAAAATAAATTTTAAATAAAATTTCTATTTACTTGTTTCGATAAAAACAAAAGAGTAAATGAAAAGTTTATGAAAAATGGCTAACGAATTAAGTTGCATACCTAATATGCGTTATTTTTTTCGGCTCGGAAACTTACAAATCAATGCTAATCGATTATTAAACTGTTACTAAATTGATATTTTTTCGGAGTACTTTGTAAGATGCGCGTTGGTTTGCGTGTGGTCCTCGAGAACGGGTTCGGATAAATCCTGAGGAATCGCTGGGATCCTGTGCTACCGGATAGTCTTAATTGGACCAACCGTGAGCATGCACACACATACACAAGCATAAACTACGCTCTTTCGGCAATCGTTCTTATCGGGCCGTTATTCGTAACGGCTGCTACTTCGTAACCGGAAACGTCGTCGATCCCAAATGGTTATACGGCAGAACGAAGGAGCGGACAGAGAAAGGTAGAAAAAGAATCAAGGTAAGGACTGTAAACAATCTGAAAAACAGTGGGGATCGGACAGCAGAAGGAAAATCAGATAAACTCGCTGATTCGGTAAACTCGATAACACTATCGTGTCTATTACGATGGAAGTTACAGTCGACTTCCTCGAAACTGAACCACTGACCGCTGTATTATACTATATTATAGAATATTCTACTTTATTCTAGTATATTCTACTTTGTTCTAGCATATTTTACATTGTTCTAATATATTCTACTTTGTTTTAGCATATTCTAGTATATTCTGGTCGATCTTAGTATATTCTTGTATATTTTAGTATTCTTTAATGTATTTGTTTATATCACAGAATATTCTATTATAGCATATTCAAGTATGATCTAGTACATTTTAGGACATTCTAGCATAATCTAGAACGTTGTTGTACATTCTAGAACATGATCGTGTATTGTAGAACCATCCAGAACATTTTAGGGTATTCTAGTATAATATAGAACCTTCTAGAACATTTTAGGGTATTCTAGTATAATCCAGAACCTTCAAGAACATTATATGGTATTCCAGAATAATCTAGAACATTTTAGTACATTCTAGTACATTCCAGGACATTCTAGTACTGTCTAGAACATTCTAGTACATTTTAGGACATACTAGTACAAACTAGAACATTATAGTACATTGTAGGACATTCTAGCGCGTTGTAGAACCATCCAGAACATTTTAAGGCATTCTAGTATAATAAAGAACATTAAAACATACAAAAATAAGACACGACGACGTATTATTTGCGATTTAATTGCATTTCTACTTGGATAAACCAATACAGTAGATTTCTGTGTAAAGTTTACCGTGAAGGAGAACGAAAATTTTCTGTCTTCATTGCGGGACAAGCGACGCTTGTAACTAACAACTATGATTTATTCCGTAGAGCATTTCGATAAAATTTTCGAAGCCGACAAGTCGAATCCGTTGGACATGTCGCGCGAAACAACAACATTTCACGACGCAGTCGAAACGAGTGGAATGTAATCTGTCAGTCAAGTGAATGGTCAGTACAATTTATTGGCGAACTCGTTAACGATTTATGATCGTTTCGCGTAATACACGTACTTTCGGTTTCCGATAATGCAAATTGTTCATTACTCGAGAGAACCGACGTTGTTATTATCTATGGAGGTTGCTTAGAGCGTCTAACAGGGAAACATTTGTCACGATGGACGTTTACAGGAGACAATAATGTGAAAACCAGTAAATCAACGACTCGGCCGTCATTAATCTATGCAATAACCGTTATGTATCATAGTAAAAGACAATGCCTCGGTTTTATTGAAGTGTGCCAATCGTTACTTTGACCTGTCTGATTTCGATTACATCCAGTCCTTTTTTATTATCATCCAGCTGTCCTCAAATTTCCAAATCGCACATATTTGAGTAAATAACGTATCATCGATTTACGTGCATTACTTGTGAATTAATAAAAAAAAGATTGTATAAACGATTTTCTTGGAAACTATTACTTAAAGTGAATATTGGACAAATTTGGTTTTAGCATAAGTCCTTGGATAAGTCAATTAAAAGAAATGAAATAAAATGCAAATGTCAGAAAAGATTCATCAATTCTATGGATACTAGTGTGTACGACATTGATACTTGAACCGGTAGATTTACGACCCGTCTGCCGTGTAATAATCTGTTGGTTATTGGTAGTAGGATAAATGATAAAAATATCTTCATCAGGAAGTTAAAAAGGTGCAGTCTTGACATTATTACAAAACAATGTAGATTAGTTACATTTATTACTCGATAATTCTAGTGTCAAAAGAAAAGAAAGAACGGATTTATGTTTCACTCAAGTAATTCATTTAACACTAAGCCAAATTTTTTTATGCCATCATACATTGTATTAAAAATTGCACAAAATCCAAATAAATTAATTCTTACCACTTTTATAAGACAATATACGCTAGCTAATTTTACTACTCGGTAGGTTTAGTGTTAATATCAAGGCTTGCCAAACTAATGCATGGAGATTGATCTAACGCCATCAGATTACAGACAAGCAAACGAAACAACTCAATTTTCCAACACTCTCACAAATGCGTATTTAACCCCTGCCCTACAACATCGTGTTAGACTCGTGATGGCAGTTCCTAACAGAGTCTGATAAATATGTATGTTATTAATTTCCCATAAATCAAAATAATATTCTACTTGGCTGTTGTTAATGTACATCCATTGGCGAACATATAGACATACAATAATAATAAATTTACATGTTAAAAGAAATTCTAATCGCTGCAACCGTAAAAGAAATCATAAGGCAAAGGTTTGAGAATGATTAGATCGAGCGTACTGTAAATACATAATTAGATCAATCGCTAATGACAAAGGAAATTTCAGTATGAAAACTGATACGGTTAGTGTGGCTCTCGCGATACTATTATCGTGGAAGAAGACACATCAGAGATACGGGTCGATATTCTAAATAAAAGATGATTCGGCTGCTTTCACTTTGGTGTAATTCTCTCTGCCGATTCGTCCATTCGTCTTCTCGTCGTTTTATTACGTCAGTAGGACGTTAAATGTAATTTCACGGAGGTATCGTCTCGGAAGTGACACACGAAGACTCGTTGCACGTCGAGCCTCTCGGCTGCTGCTCGCACAGTAGAGACAGGTAATTGTGCGCCAGTTTACGAGAACGATAAGTTAGCCCCGTACAAAAACTAATACCCGGCAAATAACAGGCATTACTTATACTTACACGCACATAGGGGCACGATGTCGGACCCCTGAGCCAACCAGGGCCCAGCCGATATTGCATTATGGCTGTATGATATATGCATTCACCCGTTTTACACCTCTGACTACCACGTACCTGGCCGTGCGTGCGCGAGCAACTAGCCTGCAAGTGCATACAAGTGCAAGGGAACACAGCCACCAATCTGCACCGCTCCAAAAACCAAGAAAAATCATTTCTACTTTTTGGGAAAAATTGTCGAAAGCACAGTGAGAATGCTTTTTGATTGAAAACAACAAGCTTCGAGCCATTGTGTTGCGTTTCTATGATACCTAGATAATTTTGAGAGTTCCTTCTGATTGAAAACAACTAGCTTCGAGCCATCTTGTTGCATTTCTATGATACCTAGATAATTTTGAGAGTTCTTTCTGATTGAAAGCAACAAGCTTCGAGCCATCTCATTGCTTATTTCCATTACACCTAGAAATTTTTTAGAAAATGTTTATGGTAACTGTGAGGCGTCAATGAATGTTGTCATAGCATAATACAAAACAGTTTTTGTATTGCTAATTGCCTCTGCATTCTTGAAGTTATTGGAAATTCAATTGCATCAGAAGATAGGTGCAAAAGTGTGTGTATAATATGAGAAAAGATTATCAGAATGAAAATGTTCAAGTGCAAAGAGTTACTACTAGTCGACAACTTTCTTCGATAAATTAAAATCAATCGAATTTTAAAATCGCAGATTTTTGTAGAATAAATTCACAAAGTCAATTACTCGCGTTTGATGCGTTAACATCGGACGAATTCCAAGTGCAATTGAACAGTGACACAAGTGACAGGATATGTGCGTATTATAATTAGTTTGCGAATTTTTATGTACAATATAAATTGTCTGCATTGATTGCAAAGTACAGGGGTTTCCAATCATTTTAATGTCTCAATAACAATGGACTAATATCTTTAGGCTCGCTAAATGTTCTTTTTGTTTTGTAAATACGCAAAATCGTCGGTCTAATTATAATATTGAACTATTACAGAAAAATTGCGAGAGATAACCCACAGTGTCTAAAGATCAATAAAGTTCGCAGTGACCAGACGAAACAAATGATTACAGAGGATACTGCCCCCAACCTCGTTTAAGTTAACCAACTATGTCTCAGAGAATTCCTTCCTGACAGTTATTAATACATCAACTGCCGAACAATCATCCCTCAAAAATCTCATAAGATCAAAGTAATTCAATCACTGTAACAGGAAGTACAATGTCAAAACTCACCGCAGGTATTACCTCTTGAATTATTTCAGATCATGCAAATTCCGATGAAGTTCATTTCGAGTAATTTTATTACAAATAAAATTAGATAAACGAGAAGTTGTGTCACCGATATATCACCGACGTAGCGATCAACGTGTTAAACGATAAGCAAAAAAGAACGTTGAATGCGAGGCAAAAGTATGTCCGTTCTGTCGAAGCTGCGACGAAATGGCAGGCTTTAGGTAGACGACTTCAGCCATTTCGCGGTAATTTTCGCAAGTCACCCTAACTCGAAGTAAAAGGCCTATTCCGATGCGTTTCCTTTGAATCGAGTAATGACACGATGCCTATCGTTGGTCATCGGTTCCTTTTGTGCTGCCCGTTGAAAAAAGTATCTGTAATGTTCCCCGAAGAAACATTATCGCGGTTCCCATTGTCGCGCGAAAAAGGTTCCGTCGCTATTTCGAGTGGTTAGGCCAGGAAACGTGTAGGCTCGCGTTTCGCTCGCGCGGAATCCTCAACCACCATAAATATTCATCTCCCTCGTTACATTTATCCTTCCGTCATTTTGCAGCGCTACAGAACAGCAATAAGGCGTAGCAAATGATATCCCTCTGTTACGGTCCATGGAAACCTTGTTCGAGAGCACCGTAACGCCCTCAAAGACACACGGTGGAAGGTGCTTATGGCAGAAAGTCGCATGGAGTTCAATTCAGTCCCCTCGTGTTCAACCCATAACGAACGCGAACGGCATTCACGGCCCTATTCACCCTATCGTTAACGCAGTAGGTACATGTGCGCATACATATTAATGTTTTTGCACTCGAAACTTTAAGATCACTTATCGGGCCAGCAGCGAAATTGAATTCCTCCGTTGGAAAAATACGAATCCTCATTTTTTACCGCATAAACGAACTTCTTTCGAGTGTCTGACGTTTACTAAAAAAAAAAAACGTACCGACGAAATTGTTAAAGTATTCTTATCGTTGCAGGAATTGTTCAAAATATTGCATACATAGGGTGTACCGTAAAATTCAATGAACTTTAAGTTCAGAAATTTGTCGAGTGATTCTGAGTATTATTTTTCTTTGCCAATTCACGATAGGACGCTTCGTTTTCGAGTTATTCGCGAAAAAACATGGGCCAATCAGAGCGCCGATATGGCTAAGAGATTCTAGCTAGGTTATAGATTCTGTTGAAAGTGACGATACCGTTGGTCGAGCCAAAATGCGTTCGTTATGACCACGTTTCGAGTGACTCGTGTTTTTCGTTAATATCTCGAAATCGGAACGTCAAATCGCAAATTGGTTAAGGGAAATATTTTTAACTGTACGAGACACCTTGTAGAACGGAAATATTCTGGATTTGAAGAAGTGTGTGGTTGATTAACTGAAACAGTTTCGAAAAGAGCAAAGCGATTTAGCTTTTATTTCTTCATTTCGCGTTGCACTGTTTTTCTGACACAAAAACGTAGATCAAGAACTTCCATTTCTTTCTTTGAGCTTTGTAGGACACCGTGTAGAACGGAAATATTCTAGGTCAGAAGAAGCGTGTAGTTTTTTAATTGAAATAGATCCAAGTGCAAAGGATTAATAGCATTTACTTCTAGAACGGAGACCGCGAAGCAATTTAGCTTTTATTTCTTCATTTCGAGTTGCACTGTTTCTCTGACACAATGAGTATATCAAGAACTTCCATTTCTTTTTTTGAACTTTGTAGGACTCTCTGTAGAACGGAAATATTCTAGGTCACAAGAAGTGTGTAGTTTTTTAATTGAAGTAGATCCAAGTGCAAAGGATTAATAGCATTTATTCCTAGAACGAAAACAGCGAAGCAATTTAGCTTCTTTTCTGCATTTCGAGTTGCACTATCTCCTTGACCCAATGAGCACATCGAGAACTGTCATTTTCTTTGAACTTTATGAAACGCCCTATGGAATGAATGTATTCTAGGACAGAAGGTTTCGAGTTAGACTGGCATTATGCGTAAAATAAAGATATTAGAGCGATTTAAATAATAGTAATTGCTTTATTTCATAATTCCGAGCTGCCACTGTTTCCTTGACCCAATTAGCACCACGGCCCGACCAGGTTGATAAACGTATGCTAATTGCATTATCGTACTCGAAACTGAAATTGCTACTTCTGACCCCGATCTGCTCGACGGCTAATGGCACGGAAAAGCATCGTTTTTCGAACACGCGAGCATCGAATTAGGAGCACGATTTTATGGAGCTACCATGCCGTTCCAAGGGAGTCGGATGCTCTTTTGCATGATACGTGGGCACGAGTACGTGCAAGCGTATCAGCGAGTACCGAGAATTCAATTATCGTTGACTTAACGTGGCGGATGGAAGCTCGACGCTCCGGAATTCGCGATAACGGGGAAGATACAAAAAGAGCGTTCTCTCTCTAAACCCCGCTGCAGATAGGTGCGACTATAGGTAGACATATATACCTGTATTCATCCGAGGTAGGGAGTCTGCCAGACTGGCGCTTGATAAGCGGTTGTCGGGTGATAAGAGAGAACGATACACGCGAGGGTAACGCACTCGGTTCAAGTGTGCGTGCTATAGGCCGTTTCATAAGGGAGAACACCTCCGCGAGGGAACATAATGTGCAATAATGTTGCACTCGTCCGGTTGCACCACTGATAAAAACATCGGGGATTTCCCCGATCGGCACTCGTTATCTGTCGTTAGGTGGCTCGCTATCGAATTGTATGTTCCTGATTTTATCTGGCAACGTGCGGGAATATAATAGCGAAATAATTTAGCCTTCGAGCTCCCGCGTCGAAGTTACTTCGGCGTCTCTAGCGAGTTAATCTTTTCTGACATCGGCAATTTATCCGTCCAACGGTATACCGTTTCTATTAAAATGCGATCTGTCGCGTTCGAATCGTTCTAAACCGTTTTCACGAAATATCCCGAACTATACAGGGTGAGTCACCAAAGATTTACACCTAAAAGGTTTCCTTGGAGTGATACGGGAGAATATTTCAGAAAGAAAATATTGGAAATTTGCAGAAATTTGATAAAACGCTTTGTAATACTTTTCAATGTAACTGTGAGTCTATTTTTAACCCTTTGCACCCCAAGCAATTTTAATTCTTAAATCGAAATATTTTTTAAGAGCTAGAATAATTCCATTGTACATGGTCCATTCCCTTTCGTGCATATCAATTTTATTACTGTTACTCGTTCCTGCAGAATCTTCAACTTTCATCGATTTTTTAAATGCAAACATAGTGATATAGTGTTTTGAATAGTAGTATGACAATTTTTAGTGCCGTCTCAGAGGCGCCATTGGAGTGCTAAGTCTAGAGTGAAAGTTAAAAGACGAACGGCTCTTAACGCTAAACCTACCACAGTCGGTCAAATGACAGTTTCGAAATATTCTATTTAATAATTGTTGAAATTATAAAACCGACCTCATAACAAACGATTTAATAGACTTTCTTATTATATCGTATGTTGTGATCAAAATCGTACAAAATCTAAACAAATTAAATCGTATAATTTGTGTCGAATAATTTCTGTATACAGTTCAAGACTGCCTTTCAATGCATCAGCGAAACGCAGTATACAAACAATTTCGCAGAGGTCACAAAAGACCCAAGGTACCAATTGTAGCTAAATTGTAAATATTTATGCGAAATAAAAATTGTTGATATCAACTAAAGTTGACGCAACTAGTTCCTAAATTTCTCTTCCACAATTATTGAATTATAAAATTATTTTCATCAGAACGTTTCAGGTGAACTTACTCATTGAAGCTGTCATTACTATAAAAATTGTAGGAGGTCTTAATAAATGCAATTTTGTTATTTCAAAAACATCTATAGTATTTATTATTTGGTTCTAGTGTTAATAATTTTGATCAGCTGATTTAAATCGCACTTATTATTGGCACACTTAATATTGGCAAAAATTTATTCAATAGTACCTGTTTAGATCGTGTAAAAACATTAGGTTATTTCACGAAGCTTGTTTCGGGTTTCAATAATAATAATTAGAAGGCTGTCTCTTACATGAAATTCTCCTAAGAACCATTCGAAACAAAATGGCGTAGAAAACTCTGATTTAATGTATGAATCTTTCGTAGGGTAATATGGCGTGATGTGTTAACTGACAAGATTGATATTCTTTATCGATGGTCAGAACAAAGTTATCAGCATGTATCTAATAATAGTAGCGCCTTTCGCGTTCAATTGATCATGTTTCAGAACGTCTTTAGCTTTATAATCAATTTAATCGTGACGTTAAGCCGTCTTTTGAAATCTATAAATATATGTCCTTTATTGAAGCCTTGTACTATTGCTATTGATTCAAACTAGTCGAAGATCTACACAAACTTTCCTTAGCTCGCTGTGTTCTCAATGGTGGAAAGCAAAGCTTAATCCGATAAAAATCTATAATAAAATATCAATGGCTCAAGGAAAGGTTTAACAATTTTTCTTATCATCAATCGTAACTCTTGAAAATTTTACGATGAAAAACAAAGATGAGAGGAACATAATAAATGACAGAGATAATTTTCTGCCTGCTGAATACATGTCTCAATCGAGCTACTGATTTTCTCAGACCCATATTAAAAATCTATTGCATATGGGAAACCGAGTTCTATGATTTTCAATAATTACATCACGTTGAACGTCGAAAATTCTTATTAAAAAGAATTGTTAATTACTGGACAATGAATTTCTCACAACTAGAATCTGATTAATTCCAGCAGCAATAAATCGACGTCCAGTGCTATTTATTTCATGTCACGCATTCTGAAGCAACGCAATGGTGACCGCCATGACATTCGACGGGTTAAAAGCTTCTTAGCTTTTGAATATCTGCCAGGAGGCAGAGTTGTTAGCAAGGAAACCGAAAGGTACATCGCTCTTATGGACAAAACGAACACTGTTATCGACGGAACAAGGTACAAACTCGAAAAAAAGATATATCATCTACGCGGGATCAGAATAAGAGGTCAAGAACACGAAATAGATGTCTTCTTGATTCGAGGATCCTGCAGGAATTCGTCGAGGATTTCCAGGAGAAGGACTCTTGTTCGGTTGGTCCCGTGCCAGTAGCAAATTACCTTAACGAGGAAAAAGGGGGATAGTTTTTATTGGAAATCACGCGTCACTGAAACAAGTAAAAAAATAAAAAATAAAAAGAAAAGAAAGAGAGAAGGAAGGTATGGGACACATCGGCGAAAGAATTCGCTGGCAAAGGTGCTGCGGGCCGAAGCTCTCCCCACACCCACGAGTGAAACGAACAAGTTGGACCTGAGAAGCCCGGAGGGTATCGAATTCAATGGGACACCATTGTTATTTATTCTCCTAGGTGTGACTGGCCCCGGTCCAGCGGCCCACGTGGCTGCGATTATTTATAAAATCGGTACCGAATAGGACGGCGTGCTGCGCGTTAACGAGGACCGTGTCACGGTCTTGTGCAATCCGAGACGAGAACACCTTTCTTCTATAAATAAGAAAAGAAATTAACATGGCGCCTCGTTAATGACGATCGGCGACGGTGTCCGCTTCCAGTACAGCAACCGTGTTCACATGGATCGTGTGATCCCCGACACTGGCGCGTTACGCTTCCGAAAATCGCGAAATTCCTGAATTAGCATACAAGTCACCCATCGATTCGCCATACGGACACCCATTTTGAAGCATTTTTCAGAGATCGGCGAGTTTGTATTGACCCTAATCCTACCACAATGGGCGAAGTTAAACGAGAGTTAGGTCTGGTTAATGCTTTGACCCAAATTCAGGGTACTGTGATTTTTATTAAGTCATTTGTTACCTATTTTATCATCTGCGTATGTAACATTCTTATCAAAGCTGAAACTGCCAATGTAATTATTGTTTGTGGAAAGCGAATCACTGTTGTGATTAAAGAAAGGAAAATATGAAATTAATAGGTTAAGGTATTTCAAATAAAACGTAGTAAGTGAGTCACTACTGCGATTATGAAAAGGAGAAGATGAAATCAACGGGTTAGGGTATTTCGATGAAAAAGTGTTCGTTTGTCGTTCTTTCACTAAAATTATAAATATCGACGTAAATATCGTGCATAGTAAACGAGTCACTGCTACGATTCTAAAAGGGAGAAGATGAGGTAAACGGGTTAGGGTATTCCGATGAAAAAGTGTTCGTTTGTCGTTCTTTCATTAAAATTATAAAGACCGACGTAAATATCGTGTGTGGTAAGCGAGTCACTGCTGCGATTAGAAAAAGAAAAAGATGAAGTAAACGGGTTAGGGTTCTGAATGCTCGCAGGAAGATGTATGCTCAAAGGTACAACGGAGATAAGCAATGCAGCCGCGTGCAGCCCGCAAAAGTGCATTAAAGCCGCCAATGAACTTCATGCTCGCGCGGAATGCTAATAAATTATCCGGTGGCAATCCCCTTTCTACGAGATATTGCCGAACGAAAATGAACGCCGCACAGTGGCTGCGTAGCCTGAAACTAGGCAAAATCAACTGAACCGCAGGTGCTACCACGTCCGAATCGTTTGATCGATCGATCTCGATCGAGACGTCTCTTCGAGTCTATTTCGCTGAAATTCATTCGAGCCTCCAACTATTCCATCGGTGGACAGAAAATAAATATAAAAAAACAAGTAGCAGGCGGTTACGATAGATTAAATTATCGCAAGATAAACCGCGGCAGAAACGAACATCCAGACAGCAGGTTAATGTCTCTACGATCTGTAAAGGCGAGTTTACACTTCTTCGCTTTGGATGTGCATTGTGGGTGAGCGTTACCTAAACGTGACGAATGAACATCCCTATATTTATATTTTTTCGATGATTAGATCACGTCGAAGATGGACAAACTTGTAAAGAACAAATATTGCAAACGCTATTTTAAGTAAGCAGTCAAATTTTTGAAAATTAAATATATTTGGTCGTCTAAGAATAGACGAAGAATAAAGTAGAATAAAATATTTGAATTGTCTGTGAAAAAAGTATTCAACCCTTAACACTCCATGGCGCCTCTGAAGCGGCACTAAAAATTGCCATACTATTATTCGAAACAATTTTTACATCGCTATGTTTGCATTTAAGAAATCGGTAATAATTGAAATGTTGCAAGCGCGAGTAGTAGTAATAAACTTTTAACGCACGGAAGGAGATGAACTATGTACGATGGAACTATTCTGGGTCAAGAAGTTTCTCGATTTTGGAATGAAAATTGCTTGGAGTGCAGAGGGTTAAAATAGAGGAAACGTATAATGCTGAAATGCAGAAAGTTGCTTTTCTTGAAAAGGAGTTGAATGAAAAATATTTATTTCATAGTTTTGATTTATGATTTCACAAATAAATCTCACACTATCTTGAGAAACCTTTTTCTAACAATTGAAGCATGTTATTTTTAAAAATGCACGAATATCTTCAAATAAAATAGATTTGTTACTGGAAGTAATATTTTCCCCAGCTCTGAATTCAATTAAATAGATGTTTTAATAAAACTGACAACAACTGCGAAATTACACTGTTTGACTATGGATGTGCATCCTGGATGTATCATCCACGGTGAAAGCAAAAGTTGAAAGCTGGAGCATTAGTATTGTTCACGGACTGAATTGAATTCGCTAAGTTTCAAAATGTCGGCGAGTAAAGGAGCGAATGTCGGGACTGAACCAACGTGCTCACCTTCCCACGGAAACGACGAAGATGAACATTTATTTTATTGTTACATCGTCTTATTAAATCTACCTGTAAATTAACATATGTTCTTCTACTGGACACCCATTAAGTTTCTAAAATGAAACCGAACGATGAAGGTGAGCATCGTTCGTTTCTTTGAACAGGTTTCGGCTTGCACGGCCGTTCCACGGTTTCATTTCCGGCGAATCATCTGTTCGATTCGTTTGAACTAGCAACTCACTCTACTTTGTTTATTATTTGCTAGACTGCAGACTTTATATCACTGGTGCACTATTTGCAACATATTACAATTACTAAAGCAATAAATCAATTTCTCAATCTATAAAATTACCAAAAAGAGAAATCAATTTGGATACAACTTCCCGTCTCTATAATTACCCAAACAATTTTTATTTTGCATAAAGATGCACAGTCCACTAAACAGTTTTCTTTCTAAACTTTCACGAATCGTCCGAAATGTACATCCAAAATGAAAAATCTAAATTCGTAATCAAAAGCGTAAGCGGCTCACTAATTTCCTGTACCGAGAAAAAGAAGAGAAAGCAAACGAAAAATGGGGAATCGGTAGGGAAAAGAATGAGGCCGAAGAAGGGATGGGAAGTTGGTGTGGACAAGGCGAAATACTCCAGAGTTCGGTGGTATACCGGTCGGTTGTGTGTATAGCAAGCGTGGGTGTAGATGTAGCGAGATTATGCCTGCTCTTGGAGTCGCGTGGCCTTCTCCCTTCTCCTCCCTTTTAATCTGACCGGTGTCTCTCTCTCCCTCCCTCTCTCTCTTTCTCTCTCTTACTCTCTCACTCTCTCTCCCTCGTAACCCTTTTCATTTCTCGGTACACGCTCTTCTCTCGATTTCTCTCTTTCCGTTTCGCTCCGTCTCGTTTCGCCTCTTCTTTCGGCCTTATGGTCCTTTGGTCCCATCTTCCTCTCCCCCTCACTCATTCTCTCTTTCTCTCTCTCTCGTTTTCTCTCTATCTTTCTCTCTTTTTCTCTCTTTCTCTTACTCTCAGTCTGTCCCCCCTCTCTCTCGTGCCCGTTTCGACGGTTTCTCTCGCACCGTTCCATTCCTACTACTCCCTCGGTGTTCCGTACCTTCTCGCGACGTTACCCGCCATCTCGCAAGCATAAAATACAGTCAGGAATTTTAATAAGCCCGCCATTGTACCGCACCACGGTCCCGGTTCCCACAGATTATTCCGACTCCGACTTAAGGCCACTCGTGTTTCGGGTGTAAACGGAACTTCACCGAGCCACCCGCGGCTTTACGCGCCCTCCAAACTTAGTTAGATTGTCGCGGAATTTTACGAGCAGCCGAAAATTTCTCGTCACCGGCGCCATGCCCGCTTACAAGTTCTCCAAGGTCCACGGAATTAACACGGAAGTGACGGACAATTTATAAACCGCTGGTTTATGGCGCTAGGGACGCGCCGCACACGATTTTCGAAACGGAACGGAATTGTCGGTACAAATTTTCACACCTTCTCTGGATCGTCCGTGATGCAATCCTTTCCTGTGATCCTCCAAGATAATTGCGTAAAAAATTATTCTGTGTTATATTTTTATTTGTCCAATGGTGTCTGTTTCCTGCAATCCTAAGTCTGCCAATCCTCTCTTGTGATGCTCAAAGATAATTGCGTAAAACATCATGCTGTTACATTTTTATTTGTGTTTATTTTATCTTTGCAATCATGATGAGTCCGAATTGTAGAATAATTCGCGAGTACAGAGAATATGAAATTTTATGAAATCTGCAACATGGAGTGGGTCAATGTTTACCCGAGGAGAGGAGGAGTCAAATAAAATGTATTTCTTCTGCCAATGACATTGATTCATTGAAAATAATGTAACAGAATTTTTATATTCGGAATTTCGTTACTAGACTGCGAAGAATTATCCAAATAAAAATTGTTCTAGTCAATTGTAATATTGGGTTTGTCCGGAAAAGTCGTGCCGATTAATTTTTATTTTTAATAAATATATAATAAAACTTAAATGCGTTGTGTTTCAATCTTCCGTCAAAAGCGGCACGAACTTTCTGGACAACCCAATACATGTGAGTTAATTAAAATTGCAAATGTATCGAGAATAATCTTAACAACATCGTTCTTCTCGTTATATAAATAATTTTTGTTATAAGAGTAGTAGTTCAGATATTAGTATCTTGTATTTCACATTCCTTAAATAATTCTTATACTCTTCTGAAGTAATTTCACTAATTAATTTTTGTCAAAAATGCGTATAGTCGATCGACTACATTAATCAATGCGCTAAAATATTTATTAACGATACGAGGAATATTTCAAACACAGCTTAAATGGTTTCCGAAGGAAATCTCGTGTGTAGAATATTTGCTCATGATCATCTTCGAATTTCTTTTAGTGCCCTAGAATTGTTCTGCTCGAACAATCGCGAAAATAAAATTGCTGTTCATTCGATCGATAAATAAGATTCCACAGAAATAAATATTCGCGCATCTCCGGTATCTCGTAATTGATGCAAACATCTCTTCCATAAAAATCGGCCGTCAACTAATAATATTTTTAACATAAAGTATATTTAATGTATCCATAAATCTAAAATATAAAATAGAATTTTTATTTTTTTCTACTTGCGTTATAGTATTCTCACCAGGTAGTCCGCAATTGCGCTATAATTTCTAATGCCTAAACTCGTTTTCCGCGCGGAGCTGTAATGCCGCCCAGCCCCGTTGCATTTTATCCGAACGGAACGCAAAAGAAGGAAACAGTCCTTGGGAAGATTTTTTTGTTTTCGACTGCCATTTGAATTTAATCGACTGCCATTTTTACGGTGTCACTGTTTTATCGTCCCGAGGCGTCCAAAAAAGAAATGGACGTGGAACTGAACGCGGCGCGGCGCCTCTGTACCCGATTCTCCTCTCTCGTTAACAGGCCCACGTTAATGTCGAGTCGAATAAGGAGGAGAGAAGGCAAGCTAAGCCATTCCGGAAATGCCGGAATGCCGTTGTGGCGCCAGAACCGTATATCGGCACACGACGAACCGCAAATCAATTTGCACGTCTCCTCCAACCGCGCGATGCTTCGTCACGTTGTTTCCTCGCAGGATTGAAATCGACTAGACGAAGTCACTAGGCTCTGCTGTCATCGCCGAGACACATCATGCCATCAACATTACGGAATCCATGCGCCAATTCGCCGAATCGTAACGCGAAAGTCAACGAAAATGACGTTTTTTATAGAAACCGATCTTCTACGCGATCGTCTGTTGCTTCTATGGAATGTTAACGACAAATTCGGTATTCGTTTATTTTTCTGAAAGATCATTTTAATTATTTGTAAATAATATCGACATTCTTGTACTTTTTCGGTCGTATTACGTGTATGAAATCTATGTTCTAATAATAAATAATCATATAAGTACAACATTGTCTTGATGAAAGCAACGACTTCGAGTCCGAAACACCAAGTCAACCAAAATGAAAATTTTTATAAAAACCGATCATCTACGCGATCGTCTGTTGCTTCTGTGGCATGTTAACAATAAATTCGGTATTCATTTATTTTCCTGAGGGTTCATTTTAATTATTTGTAAAGAATATCGACATTCTTGAATTGTTTCTGTCGTATTACTATTTCCAATTGCAACTATACATTTTTATCATTCGAGCATGAAATCTACGGTCTAGTAATGAATAATCATATAAGCACAACATTGTCTCGATGAAAGCAACGATGATTTTCACACAAACCGATCCTCTACACGATCGTCAAAATCCAAATAAATTAATTCCCGTCACTTTGAAAAGATAATATACTTTAGCTAATTGTACTGCTCGGTAAGTTCAGCATTATTATAAATGCACATTTACATAGCCTGTTCGGCTATGCACGAACATCGCACGTTCTTCGATATTCTTAGATTGACAAGGGTTCGAATACCATTTCGAGAGTTCGGTTTGGAAGTAGATCTAAGTGAATAAATACGAAGGGGCGAATAGAACGGTGAAATACGGTGAAGAGAGTAATCTTGTTCGATGACGAGCGATAATTGCTCCGTTTGCAGGACATTGATTTAAGAAAACTGCATCGCAGCCCGTAGGTGGTGATCAAGAATTGGTCCTGGGGCTCCTGGAATTTCGGACGGTATCTTTACGGAGCGAAAGCCGATGATAGTTTCTTGTCCATCGATCTCTGCGTTTCAGCTCTTGAATCATCGAGGACAGTAGCTATCAGCGGGAGCCGGGACACGGTACGAAACAGAAGCGTATTTCTCCGAACGGAAGCAGACAGAAACGGAACGGGAGGGATTACGAAGTCCATCGAGGACCAAAATGGAAGACTGAAATGATTAACCTACGGCGCCGAGGAGGATCGTAAAGCTCGAGGGTTCCTGATGGACCTATTCGCATGGGGCAGGTCCCTCCGCGTCGTTCAACAATCATTGCCGCCTTTGTTCGGAGTGTAATCAGCCGACTGTTTTCGGCGCTGGCTGCCACGGCCAAGTATATCAAATTAGCGTTGGTAATTGGAAACAATTACAAATCATTGAAGAACCCGAAAGAGGCCGGTTCCCGTCTCCTCTATTTTATTTAGTCCGTAGGAACACTTCGAAATATTAAAACTCTACTCATTTGTGCCCATAATTATGAAAGTGGTCTGTCAAAATTAATAAAAAAAAATGAGTTTATCAGTTATTTCACACCACATTATTTTAAACTAAATTTATTCAATGTCATTTTTTACGATATCGTCCAAAAGGAACCATTAGATAGTGGTTGTAATTTCAACATTATATGGAATTCATTTAGTGTTAATTATGAAAGTGGTCTAAGTAAAAAATTTAAAGAAATTCTATAAACATAACTTGAATTTTTGGTATCGGGTCATTCCTTTCTACCGAATGACCGTGATTTTGTGTTGATAGAAATGAAAATAAAAAAAGCAAATTACTTGTACAACCCTGAGCATTATTATGAATTGATAGAAAAGTGTAGAAGAAGATTTTATAGAAGATTTTATTTCAACGAAATCACAAGAGTAAAAAATACCGCGGGCGAATCTGTCTCTTGGCTGCAAATGCAATGGATGAGATTCTTGAAAAATGAACCTTATTCTCGCCTAAATTCCACGTTTTGGGTCTTTCACCTAAAAGAGGAAGACCAAAAATATACGGAAATATTAAATTATTTTCATTCTACACCACCACTAGACCAGTAACGGAAGAAAAACATGAAGATATTATGTGTTTACTACCGTACATCTCTCCAGTTTTTCAGAAACATTTTAAGAATTTTAAAAACTCGAAATAATATAGATGGATTGCTTTTTAAAAATAATTAATAAATGTTCATGAATTATTTCATTAAAGTTATTGTTTCAAATAAAACTCATAGTTCTTTATTGCTTTAAGTCATTTATAGGACATTCAGTTCATTTTGAAAATGGTCCAAGTCAGTTCAAACTTTAAAAACAACATTTTCGTATGAAATTCACACAAAATTTCATATTCATAATAAATTTCCATTAATCAAGACTAATAAAATTATAAATTAAAATGTCGCATAATGTAAAAATATTTTTTAATTTATTCAAATGCAATTAATTAAATATCTCGAAATAAGAAATATATGACTTGGACCACTTTCATAATTATGGGCACATTTAATTTCTTCGCAAAAACTTCATAATTTATACAGTATTTGTAATCAATTTTTTAACCGAGCGATTTAATATACTGTCGAGCAATAAACTAGGCTAGGGTATATCGTTTTATAAAGTTGCACGATTTAAGTAATTTGAATTTCGTCCTGTAAGAACAAATATTCTTAATACTAATTTTGAGCTCTTGATACTTTGCACTCCAATGGCTTCTCTGAAGCGACACTAAAAATTGCCATACTATTATTCAAAACAACTATTACAGGATTATATTTGCATTCAGTAAATCGTTAAAAATTGAACCGTTGTACGTACGAATAATAATAATAATAAATTTGATATGCAAGAAAAGAAATGAACCATGTACAATGTAATTATTCTGTGTAGAAGAAATGTCTCGATTTCGGAATTAAAATTGCTCCGGCTGCAAAAGATTAATATTAAGCTTTGTAGCAGTAAGTAGATTACTGGTAAAATTGATTAATGTTTTCCAAAAATTTCTTTTTACAAAACGGCAAGCAAAGTTTTTGAACGAAGGATATTTGAATATTTATTAACTTGTGAAATGATATAACAATAAGATATATTTCCTTTTTGGACGAAAGTATTCTATGTTATTTAAAAGTTAATATGAAAACGCTTGTTTTTTAGTACGGAAATTTATAAGTGAAAAATTCACAATGTTAAGTATATATTGTATTAATATAACAGCAAATATTCATGGTATATAGTTGTTCACCGAATTAGAAATTTATTAAACATTTATCTTTTAAGAACGAAAGCTCGAGTTCATCGTAGAAGTTCCTCTTTACTTGATCTTGCAGAAAATGAATTCGTTGTAAACTTGTTGTCGTTACACTTTGCAACTCGTTCGTTTTATGTGTTAGTTTAATTAAATAATTGAATAACAAATACGCGGAGTACCGTGTCCAATCGCTAGGATTAAAGCGTCCAATAACTGGGACATGTATATATATCTGTCCAATCACTGGGCCATCGAAATGGTCGCACATTTTTTGCAAAAAGGGTTTCACTACTTACACAGGCCCCTTTGGCATGTATTTTGAAAAATTGTCCAATCACTTTATCCAATCAATTTAACTTCACTACGTAAAAATCAATTTTATGAGTACACTAGCGAACAAAGCAATTTTTGTCGGAAACTTCCGTGTATGTTATTCGAAACGTTATAACTTCGTCATAAAGAATCGTTTGCCAATCATTTTAGACTTGTTTTCAAGCACAAAGCCTCTACCATTAAAGGTTTACTTAGTTCTTTAAAAGATGTTTCTATATCTGGTGGAAAAAGATACCTTCACGAACATATTTTGGCATTTTGACAGCAGATTTGTCATTCAAAGTTGACTGAAACGGTGATGAAAAATTGTACGTCAAATGTTTAAAGGTTCTTGTAAAAAGGAGACTGCAGTCTTCTAACCCTATATAATTTTATTATTGAAAAACATCATTTGATGTTGGCAGAGTTGTTTGAATTTGAGAAATATTCGACGGAAGCCTAATACTATGAAAAGAATACCTTCTAATGCTACACGATAGGAATAATAAAGACTACAATGTTTTTAAGAAATGCATATACTAATATTTCATAGTACAGCCACATCACAGTAAATATAATTTTAAATTTAGTGTTATATTTTAAAGGCATAATATTTAAATAAACTAATAATCAAGAATACGATATTATTGCTTCATTAAAGAATAATTAAAAGACTGAAATATTGTCGATCTTCAAAGTGATGTAACTTTGTAAAGGAAAATCGTATCACCGTCTACCTAGGTCCATTTTGAAGGCTGAAGATTCTACTTTGGTATCCCTTCATAAAAATTTCCACATAGCCCTCTGTACGAAAAAAACGGAGTGGAAAAAGGAAATTGGTTCTCGTTCTACAATAATATAACTTTATACGTCTCTGTAAAGTTTAATAAATTTTTCTTGTCTCGCCACCCTCTGTCTATTCTCATTTTACTATGCCTAGAAACAGCAGGAACGAAAATTTAGCCGAGGCACGAATAAATGAGTATGATATGCTATTCAATAGTTTTCACAGCACCGTTATCGTATCGCGAAAAATAAAAAGTCCGATAGCAATGGCTTTCAAGAGTTTAGTAAATCTGGTGTGAAATACGTTTTCCAAGTGTTTACGAATGCTCCCAGCACGAGGATGTTTGCTCGTAACGGACATTGGACACCGAATTCCATAAAATCCCAGTGAGACACACTTTTCCCGAATCGTAAATTACGCGTACGTCATATCTCGCCTTATGTGGATAGGTCGTATTTCATATTCCGTATTGTAAAACTGTTGATACGTGCCCTGCGACAAGACTGCCTTTATTAGGAGAGAAAACATATTCAGATCGAAAACTGAAATTAGGTACACTTGTCCGAAATTCTCATGTTCGATAAACCGAACTAGTAGCAGTCGTACTGTCCGCCATTTTGAAGAACCAACGTTTTTAACCCCTTACCATATCATTTCCTTTAGAAGTAAAAGTATTATAACGTCTTCATTACTAAAAATGTTACAAAAGAGAACGGACAATTTGTATCTTTAAATGTTGATTACAAAAGAATGAAATTTGATTTGTTCTAAAAGGAAAGGCATAGAATTTATATTTGTTGAAATTTCTTTAAAACTATTAAACTTGAAAATTTCAAAACTCGACGCGAATTCAATTTAATCTTTCCTATTATTTCTATATTATTGTAGAAATCGTATGAAATGCGGATAAATTCAATTCTGTTATTGTCATGATAGAATATCTATATTTCAACAATTTTAGCACTGTAATATGTCTAGCGTTAAAGGTAACGATTTTGACATTAGGTTCGCGAAACACCAAAAGCGACCATTTGACATTAATTGATAAACATAACGAATACATGTCTATCTAAACTTTTAGCCACTTTTTAAACAGTAAATATCAAAGGAAATAAATCTGTTCCCTCATTCCTCACTTTTGCAATCTCAATAATCGTAAATAAAAAAAGGAACGCGTCGTTTTGACGTACATTTAATTCGGACCACTTGCAACGGAAAACATTTCGATTGCGCATAAACAGCAATTTATCCACAGTCTAGAGATACTTAATTCCCATGCGCGACGCAGCAAAAATGCAGCAAACAACTATTGAATCAAGTGAGTCGAGCGTTCGGCAACTTCGGATCGGTTTTCCGGCGGCCGCCATAAAGATGCTACCGTTTCTTTCTTTGGAAAGTTTGACAAATGCTATTTGTATCGCGGTGGTAGCATGACTGGAGGCTGTAAAAGGAATTGATTTACCGGGTCGCATCTCCGCGCTAGTTGCCGGCAATTTTTCGTATCGGGGGCTGTATTTATGAGACGATATCGCGGCGTATTAATGGCTCCTCGTACGGTACGCTCGAGAGCGTATCGACGCCGCGATCTTGTCTCGGATCTCAGCCTATCGATACGTATCAATCCGATTGCCCTAACTGCAATACGCTACCATCCCACGCGATCTACCCATGTCTTCGGCCTACTGCACACAGGTACCACACGTTTGCGTTCCTCTCTCTCTTTCTCCTTCCCTCGGCTTTATCGCGTTGCATTAGTTAACGACAAACAACACCCGGCAGATTGTGCTCCATTAGTGACGTTTTCTCAGATCGTAAGATACATCTTATTTCTACCACTAGCGAATTTCATTTATCGGCCCTGTCGTCCCAGAAATTGTGGTTCGAAAGATCCTCCGAAGATATCTTGTTTTAAATCATTTTTCTTTTACGATTAATTAACCCTCACCTTTAGCAAGAATGCAACCAACAGATTTCGCTAATTTATTATATTATATTTACAGTTACCGTATACATATGTATACATTCAATTAGAAAATTTATCCATTCGTCGTGTACTCTCCGGAAATAATTACACGAACATTCCCGAAGGTTATTTCGTTTTAAATAATTTTTCTTTCATCGTTGATTAACGCTTGCCTCTAGAATGAAAGCAATAGGTCCGACAGATTTCGCTGATTTATAATCGTGTACTTAAAAGTTCTTCCATACGTATGTGATTAGAACATTTATCCATTTAACCCTTGTGTACGCTTCAGAAATAGTTACACGAAAAATCCTCGAAAGACGTCTTGGTTTAAATCATTTTTCCCTTACGATTAATTAACGATCGCCTTTAGGAAAAAAGTAATCCATTCAACAAATTTAGATAATTTATTATATTATATTTAAAAATTGTCGCATTTTAAAATTTATCCATTTAATTCTTGCATACGCTCCAGAAATAGTTACATGAACGATTTTTCACTGATATTTCATTCTAAATAATTTTTCTTTTACGGTTAATTAATGCCATCCATTTAATTATTCAATACACTCCAGAAATAATTGCACGAGAGATTCCTCACTGATATCTTCTTTTAACGAATTGTTCTTTTAAAATGCAACGCGTTGAATAAATTTTGTTAATTTAGTATTATACTGCGGATCTTCATGCGAAATAAAAATATTCAAGATCAATTGCAAGATACTCAAACTGGATATTTGTTGCTTTTTTTAACAATTGTATCACGTTGCTGATAAGAAATTGATACTATTAAATTCTTTCGATCTGTCAGCTGTCTTATATTTCACCTTCTTGCATTTGCTCATAAATGCACAAAGTCCGCAGTCTATTTATCATACTCTATTTTATAAGATAATGTAAAATTGCCTATTTATTATAATTCTTTAGACCTGCACAAAACGTTAATGCATCATTTAATTAGTTTAAAACGTATCGAATAGGCATGAACTCAAATCGCGATCGATTATATTAGAATGTATCAGATAAGTGTAAGAAAGCACGGATTCTAGCAATAGTTTCTTGTTTATAAAATCACGGGGAAGATAGTTGCCTTGCATAAGCCGATATATTTGATACGCTTAACGCATTTCTTTTTATCGCGATGAAGTAATTTTGAACACGATACGTACAGTGTTTGCGCTGCGAATTACGACGAAAACCTGCGTTTCAAGATGAAGCTAATTTGAGGCGGCGCTAATTTACCGTTGTATTTGAACATGCTATTAGACACGCGCGTGCTGCGTGTAAAGTTCACGATCAAGTACACGGCTTGACGGCACGCGTGAAACATTGCCGCGTTACTTGAACTTAGAACTCGAAATCGCGTCGCTGTTTACGCGCTGTTGAAACAACTGATTTTTGAAATTTTCTAGAGCTTGTAATAATCTTCCATTTCACTCACTGACGCTCAATTCTACAAAATGATTCTGTATATCGTTTTCTATACAGTGTGATAATTTTTATTGTCACCTTAAAGGCGCAATTGGAGTGCAGGGGGTTAAAGAAACTGGAATCTCAATTAAATAATACTACAATACAATAATAATATTTTCTTCGTATGTTCAAATTTAAAAAATAATCACCATAGTTTATGTTATATATCCTATATTGTTTACCACATTTGATGAGCAATTAACGAAAGTAGTAATAAAGAATTTACAACAAAGCTCGTATAACTAATCGCGATGACTGATCACCTAACACACGTACCAAAAGAATTTTACAATCTTTTGAAAACGACAACCGAACAATTCAATGAGAAAACAGTGTAAAATCAAATTTCTTCTTAGACGATTGAATACTGCATCTTGAGGCACTTAATTGCAGTCAACTATAGACATCAAAGGAACATTTGAAACAACCACTTGCGTAAAATTAATTTGTCAGTACCTACGATGGCGTCGTGCGATGTGCAAGCAAAAACGACTTGCAAAATCAGCGTATAGGAACCGAAAAAATTTCTGATCTTCGACAACACCGAATCTGTGCGATCAGGAAGATTCAGGGAAACAGTGGAGTTCGGAGAGCGGTCGATTTCGGATTTGTAAAGAAATAGGTCGCGTAAGCGGTTGCGCGTAATTATACTGTTTCTCGAAAAACAGGCCCTCGGTCTAGGAGGTTTCGTTCCGCATCTCTCGGCCAGAGGAAAGGAGTGAAACTCTCGAAAGGTGTAGGAACGATGTGTGAGGTCTCCCCACACCCACGTGTGCGCCTATCGAAGCCGACGCTTTGTTTCGGATTAAAGAACCGCCCAGAGCCCAAATCCGTATTGCGTTACGCCGTACAGGCACGTATAATCACTTTGTAACGTAAAACCAAATTAACGCGAATTCACAGCCACTCGTTCTGGTTCTACAACCGCGAAATCCACTCGCTGGTCTGTCGCACGGTTATCGTTGTCGCACACGGCTACTTATACGGCGGCTACTTGTCACGCGACCTCCATCTTACCGACTCGGGAGTACTTTCTTCCGAGTTTCGCCATTGTCATTTGATTCGAGTCAAACGAGAGATACCGTTCTTAGTTTTTATTGAACGTACAAATAAGTCTGCGCCGTTTTCCTTTTTTAAATTGGGCATTTATTGCGAGAGAACGGTACCTTGTATTTTATTCAAAGTAACGTCCATCGCTGGCCACTACTTTTTCCCACCTTTCTGGCGGCATTCGGATACGTCGTGTTTCATATTCCGTATTGTGAAACTGTTGATACATGCCCTGCGACAAGACTGCTTTAACTGGGAGAGAAAACGTATTCAGATCGAAAACTGAAATTAATTCAGTAATTCGTCGTAATTCAATAAACCGAACTAGTAGCAGTTGTACTGTACGCCATTTTGAAGAACCAACGTTTTTAACCCCTTACTATATCATTTTCTTTATAAGTGAAGTTATTATAACGTTTTCGCTACTAAAAATTGTTAAAAAGAAAGGCATAGAATTTATATTTGTTGAACTTTTTTTAAGACCTTCAACCTTGAAAATTTCAAAACTCGACGCGAATTCAATTTAATTCTGCTGTTGTGTGAAACTTGTATGGTTGCGAGTTGAAAATCTTTATCAGACGTTGAAACAAGAAAATGGCGTCAATGACGCGGTTTGAGAACAAACATATTGATAGCTAGCGTCACGTATGGGCAAATTTCGGTTTCATATTTACAGACTTGGTACATAATTATTCTATTCAGAGTATCTATTTATATGTAATAACTGGACAGCAAATTTTACGCATTTATGACAAAGATGAACGAACTAATGACTCCCCTGAGACGGCACAAAATGTGCCATGTTCGGTGTTATTAAAAACTATGCTGTTGTATGAAACTTGTTTGGTTGCGAGTTGAAAACCTTTATCAGACGTCAAAACAAGAAAATGGCGTCAATGGCGCGGTTTGACGACAACTACATTGATAGCCAGCGCCACGTATGTGCAAATTTCGGTTTCATATTTAGAAACTTGCTATTTATGCGATTGTGAGGAAAGGAGAACGTTAATTTTCAATTACGCCGGTATCGCTATCTCTACAGCTCGTGTAAAACTAATTCGTTATTTACTGCGTCGATTCGCGAACGCACAGTCCTTTAATTTCGAGTACACGTGTCTTTTCAATTCATGTTCAAGATCGTAGATGCTAGTTGCGGTACGTAAACTGTGGATCATTCTCAAACACGCCCTGGTCTTGCAGAATGCAAAAATTCAAAGATAAAAACGTTAATGTCGACGATGATGCTAAAAGAGACTGCAACGTCGATCAATCGTCCACGCCAGCTCCGTCGATGTATCGCAATTACAAACGGTAATTATATTTGCATAATTGTGTCTCGCCTAGCATCATAGAGCGATAATTTACGAGGAAATTTATTGATCGTAAAATATCAGCAACGTTTTCATGCGTGGAACGCTAGCTGCAAAGTAACGTAAATGTTCCCGTAAATCATCGTGTCCGCCTTCTTTTTCAACATTAACAACAATAACAACCGGTACTAAAGCCATTGTTCGTTCGTTTATAGTTTAGCCGATGTCTTACTTACAAAATTCTGATCGCGTAGTATCGATCTTAATAGTTGATCGTACTGCGGTCCACCATTTTGTCGCATGGCGTAAATGTTCTTCTTCCGCTTTGAAGTTTGAAGCCTAGAGAACTATTAACCCTTTACCCTCGAAGCTGTTCTAACTAGAAAACCAAAACATTTCTTCTGACCTAGGATATTTTCATTTTACATTAATTATTTCACCTTATACATATGAATTTTTTAACTGTTACTCGTCCCTACAACCGTTCAATTTTTATCTATCTCTTAGACATAAAGATAACGATGTTAAAATTGTTTAAAATAATAGCGTGCCAATTTTTCGTGGCGCCCCAGAGTCGCCACTCGAGTGCCAAGGGTTAATTCAATCAACAAAATTTCAAAATAAATTTTAGTAAAATAATATGAATCGCGCAATATAGCAAAGGACATTTTCTAGATAAAATTGCGCTGGATAGGTTAGTATGCACCGGTAAAATATTTGCATTTCATCGGGAAGTCGACCGGACCAAATCCGAGAGGATCCACGAGCCAGATCTCTGGCGCGGTGTTACGAACAAGAATAACGTTCTTATTAACGAGCCATTTCACGGTTAATTTGTTGTAATTGCCAGGGGAGCTTATTGCGTTTGTTGCGCGAACAGCGGCCTGATTTGACGGCTCGACATGATTTACGCGCTGGAGATAAACAGTCCTCGATTAAAGCGCGCCTCTTATCCCGAGGGCGTATTGAGGCGTTTATAATGCAATTACGTTTTGTTTCTGTCCTAACCTTTCCCCGTAGCCTCCACTGACCAACATTTCCGACTACCGTGCCATTCGGAGCCGCGAATTTTATTGCTTTACCGCGAATCAAGGCGAATTATCATCTGTTGTTGGCCGATGCTAATTCGCGACGTACTTCGTAACTGTGTACGCAATCGACGAATTATCTATTCTCCTGAATTCAGGGGCCATATTTCTCCGATACCGAATCGTAAATGAAATATGAATAAACAATTCTTGGTAACTAAAAAGTCTTTTAGCGATCGGATCCAAGTAAATTGTTTAATTCTTAGCTGTGGCTGTAGGAAATATTAATTTCGATGTAAAACGCAAGTATTCGACTTTGGGGACATTTTGTTATTCGAGGAATACTTATGCGATTGCAATTAGCGTCGCAGAGTTTTGAGACTGTCCCGAAGAACAGTTTAATATTAACTATAGAATAATTTAATATTATATCGTGATTGTAACAACGATGGGGGAACTTAACGAGGAGCAATTTAAGTAGAAATTAATGTATGACAAAAGTATAATAAAAATAATTTGGAAATGTAATATGTAAAATTGATGCTTCACGAAATGTATCTAATAGAGAATGGGTCTTGAGGAAGTGATACAAATTAAAAGAAAGTATTAAATAATTTCAAATTATTTTATAGGAGTGTTTGAAATAAATATAAGATTAACCTGAATATACCTTATATTATGGATTTTATATTGGAACGAATATAAGATTAATATAAGAAAAATTAAGATTATTGCTACGGCCAAAAGGTACATTGTAAATAGCGGTAAGTACCATTTGCTTCGTTAAAGGTTCGGTACAGAGCTAAACAATTTAATGGCAGGTAACTAAAAACTGGTTAACGAAAGTTATCGGCGATAGATATTTTTGAAAGATACTGCCTCCGCCATCTACCAAAGATTTCAAAATATTACGATAAACGAAGTATAGAAGTATACATAAGATAAGGGAGTAGATTTGTCACCTTACCAGGTTCTGTATAGCACGATCTTAAGTACCGACATGGTTAAAAATCAACGGATTTCTTTTGTCCAATTTACCCGAATGGTAAACTAGATAATATATCACGAATTTGCGCATGTTAGTGACAACCGAGTATCTTACATACTCTAAATGATTATGCCAAAGTTATTCTAAAGAACTTGAGACATATTCAAAATATGATTTAAAAGTGACTCTGTGTATTGAGTACTCATAGTTATTATAGTTAAGGGTATGCAACTTAACATCGTTGGTAAAAGAATCTTATTCGTCAAATAAAGAGAAATAATAACATGAAGTACATTTGTTACATTAAAATTAATACTCATGTGTTAAAAGTTAATTTGTACCTCGAATTGTATTACATATATTTACTAAAAGATTAGAAGACAAAATAGTCAAAGGAGTATATGTCTATACCAATTTCAAATGAAATTGTTATAAATATTAACCAGCTAGAAATAATAAATTTATCAGTAAATCGCGTCGAATAAATTAATGCGTTCGAGTATTAATGATTTAAAAGTACAAGTAAGAGTACTAGTAACTATTTTTACTGAAAAGTTATATGACAAGACGGTTAACCGGGTACTTAACCATATCATTGTCAAAAAGAATTATTGTAAATATTAAACAGAAAGAAATAATAAATTTATGAATAGTTACTATCACGGCGATCGAGGTCCACCAAAATTGAAGTAGGCAGAGTTTCACATTGTTGCGCACCATAAGAATTCACCATATTTTAATTATATTCATAAAAGCTCGTCACTCCGGGCTTTAGAACCCCAAGAACATGTAACAAGGAAAACAGATGATTAATGGCGGTAAAAGTTCAAGAAGTGAACACTTGTGAGCCATCTAGCATGAGAATTAGAACTAATTAGGAAAAAATTCAGTATTAATGCTGCCATCTGTCGGTTCTACTCATCAGTAAATTTGGCTACATGTTTGAGCATTTTGCCACTACATGTAATGGCGCTATTTTGAAATTTTAGAGAGCAAATAATTCTTGCCAGGATTTATATTATGTCTTATGGAAAAGACGGTATGATAACTTATATTTGAATAAAACATATTTTATTATTAACACTAAACCTACCATGCGCGGTCAAATGACCGTTTTTGAAATTTCGTTTAGAATTTCTCGTATACAACGTTACTGTATCACCATGTAGCTTATTGACTTTTCCTATAATATACATACAACCCATTTTTTAATATTCACAACTTTCTTTATTGTTTACTTTCCGAAAAAAATTTTTAACATGTCTAGTCTACCACGAACGGTCATTTGACCACTTGAAAAATTCATGTTATTTACGACTATATTCTTCGCAAAGCGCACTTCTGAAATTGTTTTACGAGTCTACAATGTAATTGTGGATCTACAGTGTAGACAAACGCACGATTGGAACGAATGCTTAGCGTTCTTCGTACGACAGTACGGTCTTATGATCCGAATAGAGAGCATCAAAATTTCACAGTGTATAATAAAACTTATTAAAGTCAGCAGAGCCAACAATATTTTGTAGTATGATTTACAATTGTTTTTTTTTATTTCTGGTCTCAATGTTTTTGCCCCGTTTGATTTATATTTTTATATTTTAGTTTTTACTTTATCATGTGTATATTCATCCCCAAAAATGTCAAGACATTCGAGGAATATCAATTTATTAGACAAAATAAATAATATTGACGAGGATTGTTCGAAAGATGACAGGCAAAGGATAGTACGACACGCTTCTCAAGAATATTATACAAATCGAATGATTTTATTCTTTCAATTTATAAAGCTAAACCCAATAAAAAAGTATTGATACTTAGTTCAATGCATTCATCCGTTAAAATTGAAAAAAGTGACACCTGTATACCAGAGACAATTAGATTTTACAATAGCACAAAATTCGGTGTAGATATAACCAATCAAATGGCCAGAAAATATTGTGTAAAATCTAATTATCAAAGATGGCCTTTACAGGTATTTTTCAATATTTTAGATTTAGCCGGGATAAATGCTTGGATTTTATATAAAGGAACATCAAGGTGAAGAAATATCGAGGCAAGAATTTTTATTTCAATTGGCAGAAGAGCTTGGGACCGAATATCAGAAGGAGAGACAGCTAAGCAAAGAATATTCATCAAAAACAATAATAAACCCAGTTACAGATTCTTCTGGACGGAAATCTTGTCAAATAAGATATTGTAAAGTCAATAAGACTAACAAAATTTGTGTAAAATGTAAAAAATACGTATCTGGAAAATGAGCAATACAAAATGCTGTAATTTGTAAAAAATGTGCTGAAAATGCATAAAGGTAAATAAAACTTTCTAAATAGAAAAGCGGGGAACGGGTTTTTATTGTAGCACCAGAAAAATATTTTGTTTACTATCCAATTGGCTAAAATCTCTTTCTATATTAAGATACATAAGTTTTATTGAAGCGGTCATTTGACCGCTCATGGTAGGATTAGGTATACATGAAATGTCGGTAGGTTTAGTGTTAAGATTGCATTCCTGTTTTCATACAATTACAATAGTGCACTACAAATCTATGAAAAATGTGAAACTGTTTGAGTAGAAATTACACTTGTGCAAAACTCTAATAAAAGTGTCAAAGTCTTCATTTTCAATTTTTGAATCATTGGAATACATTTCAGAATTTTGAATAGGAAATCTACTGGCATTAGATGTAAGTAAATTTTTCAATAACTTGTATATGTATACAATATATTGGTGAGAAAAGGCTTAATGAAAGTGAAAAATGTTTCAAGTTGATGTATTGTTATAAAATTTGTATTATAGTTTACATTTTCTACATTACTTACAATACAGCAACGTGTGCTTTCATATTTACTTCTGCCTATAATGACATTTTATAAAACAACACAACTGTTGTTCCAATGTCATTTCCAAGGTCTACGATCCGGTACAATGTACAATATTATTCTTATGTATATAATAATAATTTATGTATATAAAATCTGTTTTGTCCTAATCGCGAGGGCATTTTTCCTGTTGGACCGTTCCATACGAACAATCGAGATATATTTCTACACCTGAAAATGGCATGGTGAGTTTTAGATTAAAATATTCGACTCATTCAACAATTTTGCTTCCTAGGTATCGGAAAAAATACATCTCGATAATTCCGAGCTCTTCGTACATTCTATATATATGTACAATATGCATTTGAAGGCATTTAGACATTTGCTCGCACACACATACTTGGACACATTTCACTTCGCTTAGTTCTCGGCTGAGCATTGCATTACCATTGTAATGTACAACTTTTCTGGCCAAGGTTGATATTTTATGACACTTGACTTGCAAACAATAGTACTTATTCTCAGAAAGCAGCAATTGCTACTATGATGGTACATATATTTAATGTAAAATTATATGTTTAAACGTGGGAACATTTAAAAATACTTATTAAACTTGAATAGTTTGGTACTTGTAAAAAATCAGACAAGTAAACGATTCTTTATATTTTATTACAAATGATTTTTAATAAAGTAATACTGCATCCTAGAACAATCATTTAAAGTACCATCTCTCGTATATGATTGTTTTTATTGTAATCCTTCGATATTGACTTTAATCACCGTTGTTAAAACTGTGTAGTGACAAAATCGCTTTGTATTACATGAGAAACAAAATTGTTGCTGCCGCAAGCTGCGAAAATTTATGCAAATTTCTCTGTTCACAAACGAATTTCAAGAAAGCGAAATTTTAATAAATTGCAATTACTTTGATATATAAAAACAAGCTAAAGCTGAATTCAGATATATGGAATTCGCTATGATAACTATATTCTAATAATTCTTAATGAATTATAAATGCATAAAAATCCGCAGTTTACTTATAAGTAGCAGTTATTTACAGTCAGCTAAAAAATTATTTAATAATCGGTTCACCAGTTGTACCGCGTATACTTCATGCCAGTGATAACAGTTCTCCGAATGTTTGGTAGTAAACATTGACATAAAATGCAACTCCTTGTGAAAGATTGTTAAGAGAACGGGAATAGTTGCTAAGAATATCACATATACAAGTCTATTTCTATTCCCGTGTTCTTAATAATACCGGTGGTCATTTATCCGTAATTGACATATCGTACATACAAATTTTTAATCACAAATTAAGCGAACATTTGTCGATAATACATAATATACATGTACTATGTACATCAATAATGTACGATACAAGCAACGCAGGTTCCAGAAATCATCTTTTCAATCAATGCAACACTCTTTCTGTCCTATCATTTCTTATAAAATTGTCGCAAGCATAAGCTCCGTAGACAGTAGGTCATTGTACAAATATAGACAGTAGATTTGCAAAAATGAACATATTATTGTATAGTTTACGAATGTACCCTTATGGTATTGAATGTGTACAATATTAGTATTATTTGTACAAAACGATGAACTTCTGAGTTTGAGGAAACTACAGTAATTTTTATCTTAACATATGGTAGTCTTAACAATGGAAGGTAATAAAATTATTATCAAATAATGGAAATGTAACTCTATAGTATCGAAATAATTAAAAAAACGATTATTCTACGCAATATTATGAATGACTATACATGGTTTCTTGTGTACATAAATACAAGTAAAGAAATTGTTATTTTTTTGTTAAAAGTGTGGTAATCGTTCACTATTTTTTTAAACTTAGCTACGAGTCTCAATTGCGATATCTCACAATTTTTACACCCTATGTACTCGGGATAAGATTCTACTCAATTCACCTATAATCTACTGAATATTGTACTTGAATTTCTAAATATATTGTTATATTTAACAATCAAACTCAGGCATTATGGAAATAATGTCAAAGGCAATGAAATTGAGTACAATAATTTATGACGTTGAAAAAATTGCTGTGGAATTGTAGCATAAAAAATTACCAACTGTTAAACACAAAAATGTTTGAGCAAAAATAACTACATTTTTCAATCTATACTTTTATACTCTACAGACTACATATTTGCGATTTCGTTAGTTTGGAAAATAGTCAGAAAATCGATAGCAATTTTCACTGTGATTAAAAAGAATGTATAATGAAAGGTGACTTCTTCATCGAAAAAAAATTATACACATCGTGTGTGTGTGTGTTTGTATTTTTAATAAAAACAACAAAAAAAACAATAGTAGTAATTAAATACTTAATGACTCACTGTCATCGCGAAAATACTAAAGGCTAAAACATAGAAGTAACCTTAAAACACTGTGCAGAAATACTCTGTGATTGTAAGATGTTGGCAGATAATATTGGCACATACATAATTTGCTAACTCGAAACGAATCTCTCGCTATAACTACCGCGTACCGGTCTCGACGATAATCAACAAAATAGAATCGTTAATCATAACGTGCTACAAGGTACTCGTAATGTTTGAAACTATAATGTCTCAATGGAATGATAAGAATCGAACGGGCAGCGTAGTCAAGTAGGCATAAACATATATATTTATAATACTAAAAAGTATTGGCACTTCACGAATGCCTCGTCAGATGCCTTAATAGAATATAAGGCGTTATAACAAGTAGATTTAATACGGTAGAAATGCAGTACGTAGAATTACACGTTTATAAATCATCCCGCGCTCGTAGAATCTTAACGCTTCGTTATCAATATTATTCTAATCGTCGTTTGATACCCCTCGAGACGTATGAAAAATCATCGAGGCGATGACTGCCACGTTAAAATATTAAAATAAAATCATCACCTCGATTTTTTTATTCGGTTTAGGAAATTACTATTTGGTTCTAAAGATAACACTCGTGTTGCGTCAGATCCGCGAGTTTGCGATTCAAAAGTGGTTTCGAACGACGTTTCGATGGTTCCCTATAACAATTCAGCGATCTAATTTGGACGTTGTTAAAAATATTATCTAGGGTCGACGACATATCATCTAAGTACGAAAAAATAGATTAGTATTATTAACGACATGCTTGTCGCTTTTCCTGAGGATGCACAGTAGAGGTTGTCTCTGTGATAGTACGTCGATGGTGGATGCTCGTCCCCTGGTTTGCATTGTTCATGTCTTTCCATAAATTCCGTCTGCAGGGAATAAACATTTTCGTTAAAAACTATGTTGCAATCTAGAGAAATATTTATTGAAGCATTGAAATCTTTTTTATGGTCTTTCCATTAAAGATAATGTATTAGTTAGCTCCTATGGAAAATACAATATAAAAATACAAAATATTGTATCGAGTTACTTAATTGATGTTAAAATAAATGTATCATATTTAATAATAGTGAATTGATTCATATGATATTGTATACACTGCTTGCAGATTTCAAGGTCATTCTATAGTATCGTGACCTTGAGTATTAAAAATAAATTAGGATATTTATATTAATCTTTAGTACTTTAATTTACTTACTGTTGAATCTTAACGTATAAGAAAATTTTTAAACAATTATAGAATTTTGAAGGATGCTATATTTGTCCACTTAAGAGTCAAAATATTAAATAATAATAGATTAATTAATGTAATATAATAAAACAAATATTTTTACCTGGCAAATATCTCGACACGGTGGACAGATTAAAGCACCCTTGTGAAGCCATCCATTTTGTATTATCCTAATAGCTATTTCTTGACCAGCATGGTAGCAAGTGTAGGTATAGTTTGCTACCTGTAAACAAAACGATCATTTGTCTTCTTTTATGTGTCCATATGTAATTATGTTATCCATATGAACTATAAAAGTAAACTAACCATGATGTGCAATCTACCAGCCTCGCATTTATACTGATAACAGCCTGAACCCCAATGCCGCCATTGACGCGCTTGCTTGCATGTTCTCTCTTCCCACATTTGATTAGTATGATCGAAACACCTCGACTGTGGCCCGTACTTCTCCAAAGCGAAATTTTTATCTGGATCTAATCCGAAAAAATAAAGTTTTTAATCTAGCAAAACAAGAAACAGACTGAAAAATCTGTGTAGAATATTTTATTTATTATATAATGATCCATTGAACGCTCACGATTTTTGTCCATTAAGAGTTCAGAAAGTCGCTGTTTCGTAAGAATAATTCTAGTCCCGATACGAGTGACAATTGCGCGTGTGTTAGAATGTTAATAATTTTACAATAAAATTAAAGTTCGATTTCTAATATTTCACCGAACAATCTGGGACACTAAACTATACAGAATTGAGCAAAATATTTATGAACGATGTTACATACGTGGATTATTTTCTTCATAAAGACAATGAGATCCTCTCACAACGATATTCAAAGCTCTCCACGTGAATTCCTGAATGTACGGGCAATAATCTGCAAAAGGCACCGAGCCGCCATAGTATTGCACTTCTTCGGGCGGCACGCCAGGAATGGAATCGAAGTTCTGAAATCGAAAAATCAGATGTTAAATAAAATACAATCCGCCGTTCATCAAACGAATTTTAATTTTGAAAAAAAAAAATAGAGAGACGAGAATTTATACCTGATATTTCTTCGGCAACACTTCTGTATGTTTGACCAAGTTGCACAGCGCGACCGAGCTTCGGTCATCGGTGCATTCCGTTTGCAAAGGATCCTGCTTCACCTTGTTGCAAAAGGGATGGATCGATTTTCCTCTGGAAAATATAAAGGGTGTGTTAAAATATTTGCAACGGGGATCGAGTTAATGGAAAATGAAAAATTTAGATTGAGATTCTCACGAGAAACGAGACGATTTCGAAGATATCCACTCCTTGCAGGATTTCATCGCGAAACTGCAACCGAGATTTCTACCCCATCCTAATTCCTGAGCCATGGAATAATTTGCAGTGTACCAACCAGTGTCTTCCATCAGAGCCAGCGTTATTCTCGAGTAAACTGGATTCTGCGTATGTGTGCCTGTCATTGCTTCGTTCTAGGGAAAACAGGTAGCAGTAGGAATGGTTATTATTGCAATGATTTATAGTACAAAATAGTTAATGATAATAACAATGACAATAATTATTATTAAACTATATTATATTACTTTGCATGTTTAATCTAACGAAGCATTCAATCCAACTTGGTGCACCATAAATCCAATTAGTAAGCAAACATTTATTTTGGTGAACCGTAGTTACATCACTGTTAAATTAGGAGCTTGTTAATTGCAACTGATATTATCATACTGCACTGCGTTAAACGATTGCAAATATCTTCAAATTTTATTGATTTAGTTGTGACTCGTCGCAGCACGTGCACTTTATAAAAACACATTAAAACGTGCCACGTGAGTACTCCATGCTTATCAGAAGGAATTTTCTAATCGATGTATCAAATTCGCTTCTAGTTCTAGATATTATGAAATAAACCATGGAATGTAGAAATCGCATGGAGATTCGCATTCTATTGATGGTAAATAAAAAAAGGCATTACAGTTAACTGGATTCATGTTGTAACCCAATATCAAACGATCTCCACCGTACACGTTACGACTGGTGACGAACAAATCAACTCCTCGAAAGTAGAGTCTGGGTCTATTTAGACACAGCGACTCAACATCTTCATTCGATTACTTAGTATTTTGTGAATTAGTTAATCCTTTGCACTTCAAATAATTTTAATAACAAAATCGATACATTTTTTGTCCTAGAATAATCCCATTGTACGTGGTTAATTTCCTTTCGTGCATATCAAATTCGTTACCATTAATCGTATGTGCAACACTTCAATTTTTACCAAATTCTGAAATACAAACATTGTAATATAAAAATTGATCTGAATAATAGTCTAGCAATTTTCAGTGTCGTCTCAAAGAAGCCACTGAAGTGCTAAAGGTTAACCCTTTGAACTCGAAACTGTTTTAACTAAAAAACCAAAACATTTCTTCTGACCTAGTATATTTTCATTTTACATTAATTATTTCAACTTATGTATATGAATTTTTTAACTGTTACTCGTCCTTACAACCGTTCAATTTTTATCTATCTCTTAGATGTAAAGAGAGCGATGTTAAAATTATTTAAAATAATAAAGTGCTAATTTTTCGTGACACCTCAGAGTTGCCATAAGCATAAACAATATGTTTTATAAAATTGACAAACGAACGAATGATTTTAAACATCGTCGATTATATGAAACGGTCCGTTGTTTGAGAGTGAAACATTGCCCGATTTTGACGCCTAGGCGTTTGAATCGTCATACAATTTATACATTATAAATTGATTATTTCTGTTATAGCAATGCACACTGACCTCAAACACTCGCTTCTCCCAATGTGTCAGAGCGGTGCCATCCTCCCCTTGATCTTCTAATTCCGCACCCTCCAATTCCGGACAATTGAAGTGTGCTTGCGCCTCAGCTCGAACCTTCGGTGTGACTATCATTTGGATCGATCTCTTCACATAGTCATCGTGCACTTGCCAGCGCGGTCTAATCACCGTCTTGACAGTGTTCTCGCTCCATTGGTACGTTTCCAGCCTGTCGATATCGAAAGCGCGTGTCGATATTGAATGCGAATTTGGAAATGTGATTACAATCAAATGCAATAATTGCAGGAACAAAATTAGTTGGATATTCCTGAAAAACTTTTTTAAAAATTCGACCGAACGGCTAAAAATTCTTTCTAACCCTTTGATCTACGATTTATTTTATGGTTGAGGCGATTAGAATATTGTTCACGTTCTACAATTTTGTTGAAGAAGCCGGCAGTCTACATATATTGAATGTTTTTTCCTTTAAAAAACTATATGTCGACGATGATAAACTAGATTTTTATTTGAGATTTAAAGGAATCAATAACATCCCTATTTAATAAATTCTCCTCGAAACTTTTATCACGAGCCTGACTCGTTATTGTAGTGCAAGGGGTTAATGTTAGAAAGATTAGTTTACTAGATAATGCATACAAACATTTAATTAACACGTTACCATGGCATGAAGTTGTAAAGAAAAACATAAAATTAAAGATTTTTAACTGTTTCATCCTATTGGAGACTTAAGCAAGTTACACGCATGCACGAAATTTTATCAGATTCTATGAAAAAGGAAGGTTTGGGAAACATTTTGCCGTTGGGCCCATGTCGATAGCTCTAATAGTTTGGTCGGGGCACGACTTCAAAGATTGCCCAATATTTGCCGAATATTGGCAGAAATGGGAATACCCCCCCAGCCTTAAAATCGCGAAAAATTCAGGATC
>CM052093.1:13847462-13890004 GCA_028453745.1 Agapostemon virescens | reverse complement strand
CGCGACTTTGAAATTTTGGGGCTGGTGAAAATCGCGAAAATGGGAAAATGGGGTTAATAAAACGTAGCTTCCTGAAGTCCCCTGAAATGCTAGTCCCGATGTGAGGAGTGCTTCTTAAGGTTGTTGTGAGCTGCGTATTCTTATATGTAGTTTAATAAGAATTCGTTAGTTATTACTGAAACTGGGCGAAATGGTGAGAAACTGGTATGTAGACCGACCGTAAGTCCAAAATTAAGAGACTTTTACATCTTTTAATACTTATAACTTACATATGCGTAAATCAATTGCGATAATACTGAACGCACGTAATAATTTACTTGGATCTTCAAGATGCGCATCTAAAATTTTTAAGCACTGATAAAAAAGTTAAAAGTTTTACCTTTCCCGTTTGTTTGGAATTTCAGCCAGTTATTTTTAATTCATTTTTAAGAAGATGCAAAGGCAATTCGTTATCGACGAACAAAATCAGTTGTTGCAACGATCGCTCTTTTTTTTAGGAAATTAAAAATTTCATTCGTCGCACTAGCTGATCCTTCATTGTTACATTCAACAAATATATCGTTTCCCGTGTTTTAATAAATGTTATTGAATAAAACACCGTTATACCAGACACCAGTTCGATTATCGTCTGAATTGAGAATGGCGGCGTAAAGATGGAAAAGTTTCCTGTGTTTCGTGATTTCTACAGAACAAGAAAATCGATCGACACTTTCACGTCCTCCATTCGATATTCGCATTGTAAGAAAATCTGCTGTAGCACCAGAGGTGGGCGGAAGGTGAGAGAATGCAAACTCACGGTCACATGTACCGAAAGTTCGAAGAACGGAGGGTGGCAAGGAGTAGACGAGATTCTTGCCACGCTGCTAGTTAAAGTAAAACGAAGGATGCAAGGGAAAAAGGATCCGTGAAAAACGAGTAAGACACCCACCTGCCAACGCCGGAACCGGGTTCGTTACGGACCGTCGACCCGAATAAAACCCAAGGACACAAGGAATTTTCCAATTTTAAAGGCAGATGCACCAATGCCAAGACGGAGCCTGAGCTAGCATACGTGAGGAGAAAAGCTCCGCCGCCAACGGAAAGACGAGAGACAAAGTACGTTATTGCTGTCTTTCGGATTACCGAACGAACCGGATCTTCGCGGGTCAAATGAATTTCATGGGCCCGCTAAATTCACACCGGAACATCGGAATTCCACAGAAGAATCGCAATTAAATCCAACATGTGACCCTACAACAAGTCCGATGCTCCCTCATCAATCCTTTTCTTCGCAGATCGAAATGAAGAATCGTCTTCCGGTTTTAAAAGATTTTGTCCAAATTTTTACGTCTCGTTTATCACGGCACGAATATTTTAAGGAAATTGTACACCTTGAAATTGTTCGAAAACGCATTTTCATGGAACAGATATTGTGGTAGGTGAGTGATTAATGTTTAATCGACGTCGAAGAAAAGTTGCAGCTAAATTGAAGACGTTAAGCAATAAATACAGCGATCGACATGAAGAACTGTCTTTCGTTTTTAAAAGATTCTGTTCAAATCTTTACGCCCCGTTTATCACCGCACGAATGCTTTAAGGAAATAGTACACCTTGGAATTGCTTGAAACTGCATTTTCATAGAACAGATGTTGTATCAGCTGTTTGAATAATTTTTGATCGACGTCGATGAACCGAATTCCACGGAAGAGTTGAAATTAAATTCAGGATGTAACGCAACAATAAATTCAACGATTGAATGAAGAATTGTCTTTCATTTTTAAAAGATTCTGTTCAAATTTTTACATTTGGTTCATTACTGTACAAATGTTGTAAGGAAATTGTACTCTCTGGGATCGTTCGAAAACGCATTTTCATAGAACACATATGGCGTTCGTTGTATGATTAATGTTTGACCGACGTCGAAGAACCGAATCGTACAGAAGAGTTGAAATTAAATTCAAGATGTGACGCAACAATAAATCCAACGAACGAATGAAGAATTGTCTTTCGTTTTTAAAAGATTACTTTTAACAAGAACCTACTCCAATATTTCAGAAAAAAATGAATACAGGTCTTCGAAAATAGAAACTTCTAGCTTTATTACTGTATTATTTTTTTAAATAAAATTCTTATAGTTGAAATACTAAACATTTCTGTAAAATTAGAAATTTAGTATTAAACTTTTCTTTCAATCCATTAACCATTCTTAAAATTCCTTTTGGACAATAAATTATCTTCAAAAGTTTAGGATCTGGAAACTTGAAAAACATTGAAACTCGGATGAGTACTAATGAAATAAATCATTTCAACACAGTTACACGAATCCGTTTTCCAACTTTTATATAAGTAAAGAAGTAGTAAAGAAATAATGCAATAATGGAATTTATTTCGCGCTATGTCATTCCGTGAGGACTAACGGCATCGAATTTACAAAACAGTATATAATGTACAATTTGTCTAACATTGAAAATATTCACACAGCTTCAATAATATCTGTTTCAAATGAAACAGAAATTAGGTGAGCAAGTTTTTCGCTTATGTGCAGTAGCATCTCTACGTTTCGAATGAAATAAAGAGTGAAATTCGAAGCGAGATACGATTGCTCTACAATCGTCGCAATTGAACGCGTTAATATTTTGAAAAATTCACTTACGTCTCGTTCAACGCCGGCTTCCCAGTATCGGATCGTTCAGTTCGCGGCTCGCCGTTCTCATCACGATAAAAGGCGTAGAGGCTCACGGAAAATCCTAAGGCGTGCAGTATCTCGTGTTTTACGGTGCTCAGCAGCGTTTCCAGTTCTTGAGGTTTCGTGCTGATACTTTCCGGGCACAGATTGGCGTGACCGGCTATCGGCCTGAAACCCGATTCGATCCGCTATTAGTCTAAAGCCGGGAACCGATCGAACACGCGAATAGTTAGTTAAAGAATTTCACCGGTCCAACGCTGCTTCCTGTTGACAGTGTGCAGCGTACGCCACAGTTAACCCTTTCTGGCATTTCTTCGTTTGCATCGCAGACACGTAGAACACGAAATCTGCACCGTCGATTCCGCGACCGGCTCTGCTGCCTTCTGCTATTCCGCAATCATGACCGGTCCCGTTGCACGTTCGACAAACCTGAATTTATACGTTTATATACTGCGCTGTAAGAGTAATCGTTCCAGCAAACATCCTTCTTCGAATTGTCAAACGTTCGTTTAGTACACTTAACCCTATACGGGCCGAATTTTTGTTTTTAATAAAACAAAAAATTGGGGGAACGAAAAATCAGAAATTAACGAAAAAAAATTTTTCCGTTTAAACAATTTTATTGCAATATATTCACTGTGTGACTTTCAGGTAACAACGGCCTACAAAGTTTGCACTTCTGTGCATAAAAGTTTAAGCGTGAAATTACATAAAACAATTTGCACTTGACGTTAAATATTTTATTTTTGAAATCTCTTTGTTGGATCACACTGCAGTGCATATGTATTGGTATAGTCAACTATATTGCTTATAATTTCCATGTCAAATAGTTTTCGAAAATAGGTCACAGGAGAATGGGGTGCTTCGGGGACATTAGGGCAATAACAATTATTTCCAAGGGCGATAACAATTATTATTATTCGTCTGGGATAGTGGTTGCCAAACAATTCTTTGTAGTCCTGCATCTTCTTCATCTGACGAGGATTGAGTAGTAAATTCTTCGTCACTGTCAATGACATTTATCCGTCGTCGGGGAAATACTATTACATCTTCATCGGACTCGGAATCTAATAAGGAATCATCGGATCTGTTACCGCTATTGCGTCTAATTCTAATTCCTCTGTTATTTCTATCTGACTTTGTATTCATATTTTGGGTATATGATGTATAAATGTGAAAGCAGGAGAAAGCACAGGCTTTATCTTAAGTGTACCGAAATCTGCCATAACAGCCCACTGTAACCTCAAAGTTACAAAACTGTATCATAAAAAAAACAGTAACAAATTGAAAATTGAATTGCAAACAAATAAGTTGTTATTGCTATACGAACCCAGAGCTATTATGTGCACTATTTTTAGTTTGATTATCACTGACAAAAGCACAAATAATATCAATTGGATCAAATGGTTTCGCTTATTTTTATTGCAGACAGTTTGCACAGCATTTATTTTGTTGTTTCAGGTTGATGAGCCTAGCAACGGTCATAAATATTGATATTGGTTGTCTTGGAAACGTTATAGAATTAAGATTTGTGCGCCATCTCATCAAAAAGCTATAATTATTTGGTAAAATGTCAATAAATTAAAATGTGACCTGAAAGTTACACGGGCCCATAGACGGTTAATTTTCCACCGTTAGGCGAATATTTGTCCTCTGCATTCGCAATTTTTCTTTATTGCATTATCGATCGTTAGATTCCAGATTTTATTTAATGCTAAAATATTATTGGGACGACGAAATTGGATTTATTTGGATTTCGTAAAATTTTTATTCGATGTATTTCAATGGAAAATATATTGCAAAATAATATGAATATAATTATGACGAGACACGTCGATGAACGAACATCAAATGAATGCAACAATGCTGCTATATGTTTTACAATCAATTTAAAATTACGAAGAGTAGAAGTCAGCTTTTATGGAACTCTGAATCATTGTAATTAACGCAGTTTTCATTTTGCACAAAGCAGTCCAATTTCGTGATCGGATACAGTGAAGGAATAATGATTTCGCTCTTACGTCAAGATGGTCTTCAGGAACGACTACGTCACCGCACATGGTGGTAGGACGGCAGGTATTTATGCAGTGTATATGATGATCCTTGATGAAGACTTGGCTGCTCTCGCATTTCCTGAAGCACAACGAATTAACACACAATCAACGCTTCGACTGTCAAAGCGAAGTTCCGTCGATTTCGCGAGAAATCCCCGAACTGCCATTTCAATTCTAAAATCGAGCGGTCCGTTCGATTTCGACGTCCATATTTAAGACGATATGAAAATCGTAAGTTCTTTAATATTTGAAGACACGTTCCGCCATGTTCGCGAGAGTTTAGTGGCATTTATGGTAGATTTTTCAGATCGAGGGGCGAGAAGGTCGGAGACTCAAGCCAATAATGAAAAGTGCGCTAGATTATGGACGTCGTAAAAATGGGAGCTGCGACGAATCAGACGCGGGATTTCAAATGATTTCGACAACTGTCGTTCGAGATTGTCGGGCGAGATCCGTCGCGTGGTATCGTTTCTTTCAGCGTAATGCCTTTGACAGGGAGCACGGTAATCCTCGGTGCTTACGTTGGATAGAATTGATTTAGATCGGTAATTTTCGCGTGAGAAAATCCTGGACATTATTCGGCTATTATGTAGTTCCTTATAGAATTGGCGCAACGGGATTAATGGATTAGCTACTTACCGCTATCTATACCGGCCGGATTCGACGAGGAACGCTAATTGCATAGTCCGATTGAATGTGTCCGAATTTCGACGGAATATCGGGAAGAATTTTAATATTAGCGAAGGACAATAACGTTTGCCGTGAATCATTATTTGCGATGTTCATCGTTCGTGTCGGGTCCGTGTTCGGTAAACAAAATCGCAACGATGACTTCGTTGCTCGGAACCAATTTTCCGCGCGGCCGCGTCGCGTTTCATTTTCAACAAAATCGCCGGGCGTCGATGGGGAATTTTATTTAGTTCCGTGTGCGACGCGCATAAATTTCCGCAAACATCTGCTGGCTAGTAATTACTGTCAAAACTCGCTGACTACGAAGCATCGAATCGATGTTGCCCGTTGTTACATACATATACACACACCGATTGTGTCCGTCTTCCTCCAAGACAGATGACGATCGTCCGTTACAAGGCACACGCCGCGCGACTGACACTAATTGATGCTAACCAGCGCTACGGGATAAGCATATATTAATTGCGTTAATTAAGACGTATCCCGTTTCGAACGGGCCGGCGCGGTTCACCGTGCCCGGGCCCCGTGTTTGTAAAACACTCGAGCCCCGCTTGAACTTGGAAATCTCTGCAAATTAACACGCGCCTGTGAGTGACGGCTGTTGGCGTCAAATTTTCGCAAGGGCATTGCCAAGTGGCCGTTGCTCTTACCGGAAACTCTAATATGCGAACGACGGCGAAAACCGTTGTGCATATGGTCTTTTTTAACTTTGCAACCGGATAACGTTTCGATTATTTGTAACGATTAACACTTTGACTGCCATGTCACCCACATATGGGTGACAGAGTAATTTGTCCATTTTTTAAAATAAATTTGTACATTAATATAGTAGTTGCACTACGTTTAGTTGAAATCTGGAGAATACGAGAAGGTCGAAGGATAACTATGTGTCGTACATTTTAAATTCTAAATTGTTGTTTCATCAAATAAATTACTTTGATTTTGTGGAATTTTTGAGGTTGTTGTTATGGCAGTTAAAGTGTTAATCGTAAGGATTACTTGTACGAACACGCGACGGAGAGGAATAAAAGTTGACATAGTAAATATGGATACTATTATAGTATCGTAGAAAAAACGACATGTTTCTGGTCGTAGCCGACACACGGGCCCCTCCCCCCGTCTTTAGTAATTTCTAACGATGTACAGTGGGGTATTTGCCCCGAAAGTGCGGTCAAAGCTATTTCAATATCCGCTCAATCTTTAAATTGCTATAACTTTGCTAACATTTATCCAAATTTGATGAAAAAAACCATTTTAAAGCTTGAGGTTTCTACTATTTGTGCTATGCATCGTTCTCACCAAAATGGGTGTTTTGAATGCAAAATCTGTCCCTAAAGAGGAGCGTATCGAATACTAAAGTTTGTTGCTAATTTTCAATTAAGTACTGCGGATTGTAATAAATATTTTTACGATATTCGTCTATTTTATATATACTATCAAAAAGTGTAATCATTTGCATTTAAAATATTCTTTTTTTAAATCTTTATTACAAAGAATGCTTTTTTAAAAATATTTGGTCATTAAGTATGAAATGTCAGATTACCTAAAGCATCAAGTTTGATATCCGATGTTTCTGTTATTTCACTTCGCCTGTTTTCTTATATTCTTATTTAGTGTATATTGCGACGCATGATCCGAGGGCAATTAATACAATTACAGGGTTTCCTATTAAAAGGATTAAGGTACATTAGTTAAGGTACATTCTCAAATATGTATTCTGCATTACTAAAATGAAATATCTTCGTGAAGTGATATACATACGAATATAATTTTTTCGACTTTTCAGCGTAAATAGTACACTACGGCTAATTCAATTAAATACAATAAAACATAGAGACACAGATCTATCTACAGCATTTTCTATTGCACATTTATAATTTAAACAATTCCTTTAAATAATTACTTAGTAAGAACTTACTTTGCGAAGATATAGCGAATACAAACATGCAGGTATGTGAGAAATGCAACGATTTTGGATGGCCATTTTTTCTTAAATCAACTATAAAACACGGAGTTGGAAAGAGTTGGAACAGGTTTCTCTTGTATCTTAATCATAAAACTTCGTAGAACACAATGACACTAAAATGAACACCGGGACTCACCCATAACTATAACAAAATCGTTAACAAAATTTTGGAATCATAAAGAAAACTACCAAGTCGTTGGTTATCTTAAAATATTAACAATTACAACAATATATATATATGGTACACAAGTAAATTTTGGTTAAGAGTATACCATAACCTAGCTAAAAAAACTTTTATATAACAAAAATTTATTTAATTTATGTAAAAAGGATAAGAATTACTAATAGGTGAATTCGCTGAGAAAGGAAACGTGTCATTAGAATTTTAAACTTCCGATAAATCACAGTGCTCGATGAACGCATAAATGAGAAAACGAATAGTGATAGATTGTTCCTCAGACATTCAACTAACTCAAGAAAAACAAAATTTTACAATTTCGGTAAAATTTTTTAAATTCACTAATGATCACACTTTCGGGGAAAATACCCCACTGTGCGACGTCTTATTTCGTCTGGTGGGTCCTGATCCCGCACTCGGCTATCCTGACAATGACATTCGCCCTTGAATGTACAGTGTTGTTGCTTCGACTTTCGACTTTGTCTTTAACTTTCAATTTCGTCTTCAACTTAGTCAGTAGCGCCACCATGCGGAGACCAGTGCTCCCCTTCATCCCACTTCTGACACCAATTGTAGTATCGGAGAAACAAGGGCATCACCGGACACGGAATCGAATCGGGGACTTTCTGGTCGTAGTCGATCGACTATTACACTGACCCACGGGGCCCTCCTTCCGTCTTTACTAATTTCTAACGACGTCTCATTGGGCTGAGCGGTCCTGATACCAAACTCTGACGTAATGAAAGAATTATTGGTTGCATTAACGCTAAACGTATCGTTGTTGGTTAAACGGTCTGTTTTGAATTTTTCATTTCATAATTATTGAAATTGGAAAGATTCTTTTAGTGTTTAGTGTTAAGAAAAAAGTAGTACCTTCCGAAGGATGATAGCGAATGACGAATTAGCTTGCCAGAGTTTTTAACAAGGGAACATATTCAGATGCGAAAATCCAATTTTGATGAAACTTATGGGAGCTTATAGCTTTATTGTTGAAACAAAAAACTTTTGTTAAAATTTTCTTACGCGACTACATTTTAATTCAAATTTTTTCGACCTCTGGTTTCTGAGATATCTCAAAAATATTCCAACTTTGAGGGCTGTTTTCACCCCTTCAAAGTGGATAATTGCCGATAAAAAAACACGTGTCAAATATTTTTCAAAGAACTATAAGCTCCCATAAGTTTCATTAAAATCGAATTTTCGCATCTGAATATGTTCCCGTGTAAGCCTAACTCCCACGTGGAAGATTACCGAAAGAAAATGGATATCGATAGTTTGCTTGGAATATGTGTAATGTAGAATCGTAATAGGATTTGTATAATTTAATATACGTGAATTTAGGGAACTTTTTAAGTCATCGTTTTGTTCGGTTCGCATTTGTTTATAAAATACAGTTATATAAATTTCATCATTCTTCTAAGCTGAATTGTCAAGTGGAAGATCGTTGAGAAAAGTGAAAATCGATAGTTCCTTTGGCACACACACGGTATAGTATTGCAATTGGCTTTGTATGGTATTATATAGATTGAATTAAAGCTGGTTTAAGTCATCACTTTGTTAGAATCGAATTTATTTACAAACTACAGTCATTTGAATGTAGTGACTTTTTGAAATTAGATTTCTACGTGATAGATTATTCAAAAAGCGATATTAAGGTCGGTCAAAGATCTTATTAATAATTAACTCCACAAGTCAATTATCTAACAGATATAAGATAAAAGGAGTAATAATAAAATTTTGCCAAATAAATATGTGATAGATAATTAAAAAATTTAATGTCTATCTTATTTTCGCAAGAGTGGATCCATTCATGATCGACATTGATTAAATTAAAAACCGTACTTGAATTAAATGGGTAGATGAATGTAAGGGCAATTGAATATTTGAAGCACGCGGTGGTGATCCAGAAATCGGGTTTCAAACAGAAACGACGGTTTTCCAAAAGAAGAATAAACGAGAAGGTAATACGACGAAACGAGACAGTCGACGAAGAAATCAAAAAACAGGACACGGGGAGGAACTCGGAGAAAGCAGAAAAGCCATAAAGAGAGAAGTATAGGGGTTCTGGAAGATCTGATCGGTAAATGCACACCAAGGGTAGTCAGGCCCACGCGAGACTTTCGAACGAAATATTAGAGGCAGGAAACCTTATGGGGAAAGTTAAAGGATGTCACTGGCAAAATTCGAAACTAGAGAAATTACGATGCGCAATCCGTCCGGTTAAACCGTGAAACTAAATAAATTAACAGATGGCTATTTGCACTGATAAAACTAAAATAATTGAGCTTCGACGAAAGAAACCACTTCATTTTCTATGTACAGTTAATTATTCATACATTTCGTGAAGTATTTACTTTGTTCATTCCAACAAGAGATTAAAATATCCTACAGCCCGAAAAGTGACATAGACATATTTCATTAGGTGTATGCAAAAGTCTTCTTCAGTCGTTTATGTATAATGATTTATAATCATTTTCCTTTTAAATAAAATTCGCTTGCTATCGATGAACCTAGCGATTTGTATTATTAAAATTATTCTATGTTTCACCGACTCGTTGTCGTTACGAACGCATAAAATCTTTATGCTATTCTTTACGCTATAAATAAAATAAAAATGTAAAAAGCCTGAAACATTTGTGTGTACCTGGTATATTGTATTTTCAGTATAGTCTATGTATAAACGAGTATTCCTGAATACTGTTCGTTATCTTCCAAGCAAACGTTCGACGGTCGATCGTGCAAAATATTTCTTAATATTCAAGATCCGTGCAAGAGTTCATGAAAATCGGTGATTATGACTTCGAGATGGTTCCTTGTAAGACAAATTCTTACTGGCAGACTGAGCAGGGTCCGTGAAAGTAAGAAACGTTCTCTCCCTGTACTGTACATTCAGTGGATGCTTGCTGAATAATGCAACGGATTCTCTTCCGAACCACGGAAGCTCACTCACTCATCCGCCTATACTTCAGTCGAATTTTCGTGCCTTCGAGTTCGAGCTAAGCTCGGGTAGCATGTCAAAAATCATTGAAAATCCCGCAAGTCTCGTGAAAGATTGATAAACCTGGGATTTCGTTATCACGGAGTCACTGTGGACCGCGTATTTAAACAGCTGAAGGAATTCATTATTAAATACAGTATTAAATTTGGATACGGACGAATTTAGAAATGCTAATCACTGCCACATAATATCTGTCATTTTATTCTACCTAAGCAGAAAGGTTTACGATCGCTAGATGACACGAGACACTTAAAGTATACATTACCTGTTTAGCCTAATAGTGTTCTTCGTTCCGCGGACCATAAGTGCACGCTCCCAGAAATGAACAGCTTCTGGTAGAATTGTATTCTGAAACAGAATAATGAATTTTGACGTATACTATGTCGTGTAAAGCCATTATAATTTTATGCTATGGCAAAGAAACAATCAATCCTTGTTTTCTTCGATACCTCATGGTGAATTCAACTCCGAACAACTGAAAGCTTTAACACCTTGGCTGCCACGTCACATAAGGGTGACGCAATTATTTGTGCGATTTTTAAATGAATTTTCACGTTAATATATTCATTACATCCAATCTGACGGTGGTCCAAGAAATGCAAGAAGGTTAGAGAACTACTCAGTGTCATAGATTTTGTTCTTTCAATTTTTATTTCACTCGATAACTTGCTCCGACTTTATGCAATTTTTGCGGCTGCTGGTTTGGCAGTCAATGTGTTAAAGATCTTTATCGGATAAACGAATTCGAAGTCAGAAAAATTATAAATTAAATCCCCACTAATTTCATGTACAGAATACTATACACACTTTGTTAAAATTTTATATTGTGCGCATATCGATGAAACTATTGATACGTGTGACGTACTGATCATCTACCACATGGAGGTTTAATATACTGAAATTGCAAACTTGAAAAGTTCGTATCTCGCAAACAAATTCAAAACCAGAAACACGATGACTTAAACCTGCTCTAAAATTGTATACACTGTATCCAACAACTCCAGTTATAATTTTATATTGCACTTACAGTGACTCTTATTAATATTCGGACATTGTGCTATTCAAAAAATTGTTGCTAGTTTCGATCATTTCCAATAGTAAATTTGGAGTTGGATAGCCTTTAGCTTTAATTACGTGTTGCAACCGCTTAGGCATATTGTTTAGAATTTTTTGTAAGTAACTTAGCGGTATACGTCTCTATTCTTCAATTAATCGTTTTTTAAATTCTTCCTTCGATCTTATCGGTGTTGTTCGAATTATCCTGTCCAAAAAATCCCATACATTTTCAATGGGATTCACATCTGGTGACTGTGATGGCGGATGTAATACTTTTGGGCAATTATATAAAAGGTATTCTTGAACTATTCTGGCTTTATGTTTAGGATCGTTATCTTCATAATATTTAAATGTGTCTTCTATATCCATTGTGATCGCACTTTTCTTAAGATTTTGTTTTAAAATATTTAGATACTTAAATTTATCTAAAAATTTTTCTATAAAATCCAGTTGTCCAACTCCTTTAGATGAAATACACCTCCACACCATAATACTTCCATCACCATGCTTTATTGTTGGATTTAAATTTATTCGGTTAAGCTCTTGATTTCGTTTACGCCATACTAATTTTCGCCCATCAATGTTAAACAGATTAAATTTACTTTCATCAGCGAAAATTACATTATTCCACCAAGTTATTTTGCAAAAGCTAATCTTTTTCTGCGATTCCCCTCGTTTCTATACGGTTTCTTACGCGCTACTCTGCCACTATATCCATCTATTTTCAACACCCGACGTGTTGTATCTGGATGAATTTTCTTTCCTATCTCTTGAAATAATTCAACACTTAATGTTGGAGCACTCAAACCAGGGTTCACTTTTACTTTTCTCAAAATAATACGTTTTTCTCGGTCGTCAAGCTTCTGTGGTCGGCCTTTCTGAGAAATTGATTCAATTTGATTTTCTTCATTATATGTTAAGACAAGGAAGTAAAAATTCTTAAACCGTTCATATTTTACCTGACGACACCCGTCGCCGAGCCTACGTCACCACCGGCTGGGAAAAGCCGCGCTCCCACTACCCCTAACGCTCCAAACAAAGGACAAAAATCAGGCACCACCATTGGCCAATACTTGATCACCGAAAATAGTATATAAGCAGTAAATGTATCCATACAAATCAGATTCGATCAAACAGCTCATGCTGAAACTTGTACAGTACAGAAAAGCAGAATAAAGTTCAACCAAAACCTACCAGTTGATCGTCTCTCACGAGTTCAGAGTCATTCAATCTCACACCAGTGGGTGGTCCTTCGAAGTCAGAGAATTTCGTTTAATACAGTGAGCGAAGCCTTAACATTATATCTCCGTATAATATCAACTACGGTATTCTTACTTAATTTTAGAAGATTACCGATTTCCCGATATGTTTTCTCTTTTTCTCTGTAAAAGATTAATAATTGTCGTACGTTAAATGAAGTATTTTTACTTTTTCGTCCCATACTTAGTATTTCTAACTGATCCTAACGGCGCTCGAACAGTAACTGGTATCGTGAAGCGTGCTCTTCATCTTGCTCGACATCATGTTTGTAAACAAACGGCAAAGGTGTGTCGTTATTCGCAAAAAATGCGAGAATAAGTTATGTGTCCGAATATTTTTGCGACGATAAATTTCGACATAATTTAGTTCACTGTTTGGTATTGTGGCAGCTGCTGGAAGTGGGGTGGAGAGACAAAGAAAAGGAAAGAAGGAAGTGGGAGCGTTTCGTCCTAGGTCCGCTAGAAGACTCGTCAGTAAGGCTGACTAGCGGACCCTGCATTAGACGCCGGTAGTGGAAAGCGGTTAAGGATGGTATATAGTAAATGAACTGGAGGCGGATCAGGAACTAGCGGGAAAGTCTCGTCCTACTGTCCCTCTACCGGTGAAAGTAGGAGGTAGAGCCGCCACAGTATTAAGAAAAGTATGTGCAACAAACAGATAAAGCTATGTTATTACAAACTACAATGATTGTTCTGTTATATTATAAAACAATAACTTCAAATTTATTATTGTAAACGATCGAAACTAGCAACAATTTTTTGAATAGCACAATGTCCGAATATTAATAAGAGTCACTGTATGTCAAAGAAACCACCGATCTTCGCTCTCCCTAAAAATTTACTAAGATGAGATTCTGGTTACAAAAATTTCGAATCTAATGAACGATGATTCGTATTAATATGTATTTTACATTCTAAATAAACAAAATGATACGCGAAACTTTCTTAATTTTATGTGTGCTATGAGATGTATTTTATTCCCAGCAAAATCCGAACAACCAATGCGATGTACTTGGAGCGGAGTGATCCAGAGACGATTTCCTTAAAAAATTACATTTGGACGAAGAAATCGACTTCCCTCGGAGTACGAGAAGATTTACAAGGACTGCCGCAGATCCGAGATGATGATGTTTTGTCGAATATCTCTTCTCAATTTGAGTCAGCGTCCCGGGGAAAAGATTGCTCGAGTAAAATCGACTAAATAAAGCGACAGCGCTGACCCATTTGTACTCGACGCAGCAAATCCTTTGCACTGATCCTAAAAACGTTATGTTTACTTAAAAATAAACGAAATACTCGTTCAGCAGAAATATATTCAGAAAAGCCTTGCCTAAGAGTATTAAGTGAATACACAGAAGAATATGATCACGGTATCGAGGGAAATTATCGAGGGAAATATAATGAGAATATTCGACGGAAATATTGAGAATAATGTGAACAAAAAATCGATGTGTTTGCGCGCAAGGCGATCATGTTATTCGAAATTTATGATGTTTCTTTCATTCGAGTTACCAGTTCCTATTGATTTAATTTCCATTCAAAGCTAGCCGGGTTTTATTTTGTGCACGCGTGATACAAATCCAAATAAATGGAGCCGTCCCCGTGTAATATCTACATTCTTTGTTCTCCCGTTTGATCGATAATACATTTCGCGTGATATTATACAGGAGCGACTGTAGAATTTTTTTCGGGCCGGATTTCCGTCCGGCGACAGCGGTTTAAATTAAGCCCATCTACGTATGCAGAACTCGCACCCGTGCATTTACTTCTTCGTTCCAATTAATGCCGTGCATTATTTCATCTACAACCCGCATATGAGTACGTTTATATTTCGTTGAGATTGCTTATCTGGACGGTTGGCTGATTAAAAAATATAATTACACTTCCAAATTATCTTTTAAATTATTAAACCAACGGCGTTACCGGAACGCCGCACGAACTCACACGGAAAATAAATCGTGAAAAATATTCGGTACACTTCGACTCATTTGATTTTCATTAATTATAAATTGTTTCCGCCGAAAATCTACGCTCGCCGTTCCGTCGGAGGGGCGCGTTGAACATTATGCTTGGAGCAACAATCGAAACCCGAAACTGATGTATTAGTAATAATTATTGAACTGTTGATATTTATACAACAATTTCGCGCACCTGCGAATGTAGGAAATTCTGGAAACTCTATAGGCAGCGAAATAAATCGTTGTTCCCTTTATATTTTTATCAAATGATTTATGAAAATTGAAATCAGAGATGCGTACGCTTGAAATGTCGAATCATTTTTAACCCTTTGAGCTCCAAGCAATTTTTACTTACAAAATCAAGATATTTTTCGATCTGGAATCATTCAATTGTACACGATCCATTTTATTTTATGTATATAAAGTGTATTACTATTACTCGTGCGTGATGCTCTTCGCTTTTTACCGATTTCTTAAGTGTGCCCATAATTATGAAAGTGGTCTAAATCAAAATAAAAAAAAAGAAAGAGTTTATCAGTTATTTCACATCACATTATTTTAAACTAAATTTATTCAATGTAATTTTTACGATATCGTAAAAAATGAACCATTAGATAGTGGTTGTAATTTCAACATTATATGGAATTCATTTAGTGTTAATTATGAAAGTGGTCTAAGTAAAAAATTTAAAGAAATTATATAAACATAACTTGAACTTTTGGTATCGGGTCATTCCTTTCTACTGAATGACCATGATTTTGGATTGATAGAAATGAAAATAAAAAAAGCAAATTACTTATACAACCCTGAGCATTATTATGAATTCATAGAAAAGTGTAGAAGAAGAAATACATTTTCGATAAAACGAATGTTGCAGCCGGATTTTATTTCAACGAAATCACTAGAATTCAATGGATGAGATTCTTGAAAAATGAACCTTATAAAATGTTCTATAAAACTTCTTTAGATGATTCTAAATTCCACGTTTTGGATCTTTCACCTAAAAGAGGAAGACCAAAAATATACGGAAATATTAAATTACTTCCATTATACACCACCACTGGACCAGTAACGGAAGAAAAACATAAAGATATTATGTGTTTACTACCATGCATCCCTCCAGTTTTTCAGGAACATTTTAAGAATCTTAAAAACTCGAAATCATAAAAATGGATTACTTTTTAAAAATAATTAATAAATGTTCATGAATTATTTCATTAAAGTTATTGTTTCAAATAAAACTCATAGTTCTTTATTGCTTTAAGTCATTTATAGGACATTCAGTTAATTTTGAAAATGGTCTAAGTCAGTTCAAACATTAAAAACAACATTTTCGTATGAAATTCATACAAAATTTCATATTCATAATAAATTTCCATTAATCAAGACTAATAAAATTATAAATTAAAATGTCGCATAATGTAAAAATATTTTTTAATTTATTCAAATGCAATGCATTAAATATCTCGAAACAAGAAATATATGACTTAGACCACTTTCATGATTATGGGCACAAATGCAAATACAATAAATAAAAAATAGTATGGCAAATGGTGTGTAGCCTCAGAGGAGCCATTAGATCTAAAAACATGTTACACCGTAGCCATTAAAGTAATGTAATTGCGAATCGACAAAGTGATCGGATGATAATGCACGCTCGGAATTGCATTTTAACAATAGGTTTGTGTTCTCGCAGCGAATCTGAGAAGAAGAAACGAACGACATTATTTTCGACTGGCTTAAATAAATAATCGTTACTTAGCTAAGCTGTTCACAGAATGGCAAAGTTACGCTCGAACGAGAGTGCGTCATTAATATCGGTCTAATGGCAAGCTCCTGATAATTAAAACAGAGCCACTTGAATGGAGCCCTGAATGCCGTGAATGTGCAAACGCTTAATTCCCTCTCGTCTTACACTATTTTTCACCAATTACATCGGCAATGATCCTTCGTTTCACTTGTTCACATTGAATAGCTCGCACTTTGCAATCCTATAAACATTCGCCGTAAGACTGCAAATAATTTCTCATAAAGATCACGATCAATCTAGGAAATTAACAAAAATTCCACAAAGGATAGCGAACCAAGACGATAGGCAGTAGATTAATTTCGATTTTAAGCGTACTGCGATCCTTAAATAGTTTTAAACGGCGAAGACACATTTTGTTATAAAATATAAAAAAGTTGGAGAAACAGTGAAACTCAGAAAATAGTTCGCTAGATTAATTTAGTATTCCTACATTAAATTACTGTAGCTCCGTGTAACTTTGAGCTAATATTTCTTCAATGTGTGTTTACGAAACTGTTTGAAAACTTACGAGGGAACATCTTCCAGCTGGAAATTCAGAAAATTATGAAACTTCCAGGATGTATAGAGCATATATGTAGAGAGGTATACGTTGTACAATCTTTTGTGTGCTTAAATTCACTCTAAGGAGTTAAAATTACCTCTGGAGATTCGATTACCTGTAAGTTACCCTATTGCTTGCAAACTATAATACAAGATTCAGACGAGAAGGTATTAAGCCGGCAGAAAAATCATTTTCATATTCACAAATTCGGCTAACATTTATATTACATAAATTAATCGGCTAAATATACTTTGAAGTCTACCTCGAGGAACCACTTATGAATGAACTGTTACAAGTCTGGAATTACCGAGCGACGTAAAAGTTACAAGATTTCGACCACTCGAACATGCGGAATTTTTCTAATAATTGCGAACCTGTACGACCGAGTACCCATATAATTAAGTAAATCAATCGAGCAATTTCACTTTCACAGTTCACTGAAGGGTTTAACGATCATGATTAGTATTGAAACTACTGAGTTAAGCTCGTAGAGTTTTGCAGGAACTAAAACGCTGCGTTCACTAAAATTTTCGCAATTTTTCACGTAATCACGAGCCCGTACGTCCGAGTTTTCATACAATTCAATGAACCAATCGTGTAATTGAATTTCTGATGTCTTCCTTTAAACGTCGATCATCATAATTCATATTGAAACCACTCGGCGAAGGTGGTATCGCTTGGTAAAAGGTAGAAGACTTCGATCACTTGAATTTTCGAGATTTTTCTCATAATCGCGTGTCCGAACGTTCAAGTTTCCAAAGAATTCGATAAATCGTTTCAGCAATTGCACTTCCAAACTTCGTTCTGGAGGTCCACTCAAGAATTAATAATTATCTTAATTATCGGTAAACTACTCAGCGAAACTCGTATCGCTTCGTAAAAACTGAAGTGATGTCTCCGAGCGTCCAAGTTACCAAACAATTCAATAAATAAATTAAGCAATTGCACTTTTGAAGTTTTCCGTGGAGATCCACTCGATACTGAATAATTATCATAATTATCAGTAAACTACTCAGCGAAACTCGTATCGCTTCCTAAAATTTGAAATAATCTTGTTTCCGAGTGTACAAGTTACCAAACAATTCAGTAAATAAATTAAGCAATTGTACTTTTCAAGTTTTCCGTGGAGATCCACTCGATAAGTAATTATGTTAATTACTTTTGAAACTAGTCAGCGAATCTGATGTCGCCTCGTGAAACCTAAAAGCTAGCATTTACATTTCAGTAATAATTTCGTTGTCACGATTTTTCTAATAACCACGATTTTTGGCGTCGAAGTTTCCAAATAATTCGATAAAGAAATTGCACCTCTGAAGTCAACCGAAAGGTTTAGTTACCATGATTAATTGCGGAACCCCTAAGCTAAGCTCGCAGAATTTTGTAGGAGCTAGAACGCTGTGTTCACTCAAATTTTTGCAATTTTTCATATAATCACGGGTCCGTGCGTCCAAGTTTCCTTATGTATACGTTAGCGCGAAGCTCGCCGTGCATCGTCCATTACGCGGGCCCTTTATTCTCGTTAGTTTCGTTCTGCTTCCTTTCTTTCCTACGTGCGACCTTCTTTCCTAGCTTTGAACATCGCGTGCGTCCTTTCGCCGCGAGACGCGCCGTTTATCACTACACGGGAGGGACAGTGTCCTCCTTTATCACAATATTGCTAACTTGTGCTGTCTTATCAACGTCGTATAAGTCGTTCAACTTCATAACGTTCTCGGACGTGTAATATGTACCCGAACTAAAATGTCCTTTCGCAATCCTTCAAACAAATTGTCATTTAACCTTCTTCGTTCAACATGCCACGTCGAAGGATGCACTTCTATCTATCTTTCAAATAAATTGTTATGTAACCATGTCCGTCTTACATGCCATTTCGAAGAGCATACTTTTATCGGTACGTTTCCAACAAATTGTTAATCAACCCTTAACAATCCAATGGCGCCTCTGAAGCGACACCAAAAACTGCTATACAATTATTCAAATCAACTATTATATTTAACAAATTGGAAAACATTGAAGCGTTCGGCGTACGAGTAATGGTAATAAGAAAGTAAGAAATCTTGCACAATGGCACTACTTTAGCTCAAGAAATGTCTCGCTTTTGGAATTGAAATTGCTTTGAGTGCAAGGGGTTAATCATCTTCTTCTAACATGTCTTTTCAAAGAGAAAATTTTTAATAGTCGTCACAGATGATTCGATTCGCAGATGAGTTCGCGTGATATATTTTGGATGCTTTAAACAAATTGCGCCAACGTTGCGAATAAAAATCGTTGGTTTAATCGTTGTGTTGATATTGAAAATTTATGGTCTAAGAAAATATTATCCAAGTATAGTAAAGAACAGCCAATTCGAAATATAAAAGGGCTAAAGGACATTTTTCATGAAACCGTCAGTAAGATATTTGACATTCTTTATCCTTTTACCTTTCCTTATGAAAATGTTCTATGCGTCTGCCATGTACATCCATGCAACAAAACTCTGAAACATCGAGTGAACTACTGTTCCCCAAACTTTTTCATAATTATTAAGTATTCTTTACACTATGATGTTGTTCCCTTAAAAAAAAAGATCATCAACGAATCAGCTAGAAACATGAATTAAGTATCTGAAGTTGAAGAAGTATTTAAAAGTTCAATTCAGAATCAAATATTACCAGAATGAGTTTTTGAATGACTTCAGATGAAAAGGCAAGGGTGAATTGAGTGTTTGAAATAGAAGAGGTATTTAAAAGTTCAATTCAGAATCAAATGTTACCAGAATGAGGTTTTGAATGACTTCAGATGAAAAGGCAGGGGCGAATGGAGTATTTAAAATGAGAAAAGTATTTAAAAGTTCAATTCAGAATCAAATGTCACCAGATTGAATTTTTGAATGACTTCATATAAAAAGGCAAGAGTGGATTGAGTATTTGAAATAAAAGAGGTATTTAAAAGTTCAATTCAGAACCAAACGTTATCAAAATGATTTGTTAGAACGTGTTCAGCCGAAAGGGGTGGAAAACTATCAGTTTGCAAAACTGTATTGTAACAAGAAAGGGTAAACATCAGGAACGAAACAGCGAACGAGAAAAAGGTCGGTCTTGCTTTATCGACCCCCGCATGGCTAGTTCGATGTCGGTATTAAATGCAAATGACGAGTCCTATTTAAATTTCAGATGCAATTAGATTCATTTACTTTCAGGAGCCAGCAATTATTCGACTTACAGGGGAAAGCTGTGTGCCGGAATACTATCGTGGTGAAAATTTTCGGAATAAATCAACTGTTGCTGCCGGCTGATGCACAAATCCTGGCGAACCTCGCGAGAGCCCTGCGTTTCTACTTTAGATTCCGGAGGCCTTCGTTCTAGTTCGCCAAACGATTTACGGTCCCGATAACTAGCATTTTATTCATGAAACTGACGATCTTTTTTTACTCCACGGTTAACTAACCAGCGATCAATTTCTGGCAGACCGACTCCAACCCCGAAAAAGTTGATCGAACAGTATTGTACAATCTTCTCGATGCTCTCAACGCTGAAACCTACAACAGCGGGTCAAATCATCTTTTCTAGATTTTCTATTTAACCATTATCGAAGTTATAAAATTTCTTTAATTTATTCGATCATATATTGCAATGAAAATCGTAGAAATTGTACCATGTACGTAAATATAAAACCGGAAATTGCCCAAACGCGGCGTTAGCTGTTAATATAGTCGTTGTCAAACCTCGTCATTGACGCCATTTTTTGGACGTCTGATAAAGATTTTCAACTCACAACCATACAAGTTTCATACCTCATCATTTTATGCCTGGAAACTACGATTTGAGGGTAGCATTGATTTTCTGTTACCATTTGAAGAAAACTGCTGCAGAATGCTGATGGTAAATCACAATGCTTCGAGTGGTTTATAAAATTCAAAAGTGGCGATTTTAACGTGAGAAACGAACAACGTGGAAGACCAGATTTTATAAATACATACCTGATAAATAAATGATATCTTGCTATTTTTATAAGACAACGTTTGCCAGTCGATTTTAATGCTCAGTAGATTTAGTTTTTATTAATTATGCGACAGAAATTGCTACACAATATTATAGGAATTATATCTGGTAGCGAATGTTCAACTATAATTTCTGTGGCAGATTCTATTTGTACGTTTAGTCGATCTTCCTACAAATCGATTTATTACAGTGGGGAACATGCAACTAGTAACTGAAAAATATTTTCAGCCATTATTTTTTAACAGGAATACTGCTATTAAATTCGTTTAAATTAAATTCGTGATATATCGTTTATTAGGTTTGATGTGTATCTATCGCATAGCGTGTAAACATATTTTTAATTAAATTCAGCTATTAGTTTCCTATATGCTCGTTGTTAACGCGGTCTCCGTCACGCGAACTGTACAACTGTTCGCACTAGTATCGCTAATTTCGATCACTGTAACGATCAACATGATTAATAACAATGATTCGTTACTTGGTAATGAAGGTCTCGGTTTACACTATAATTTAGGTAATTTCTACATTCGTAAATTGATATTTAGTGGTATCAATTTCATGATAATTGTGTTCAAGTAATCCCATACCGCCGATCACCGGCGATCAACCACGATCATTCATCGTGTTCAACTATGTCGATTTTATCATGACAGTGATTATTATACCGTGGACAAAATTCCTATGAAAATTGGATGATACTATTCCCTCAAAAATTGATCAGAATAATTAGAAATTAGAATACTAAGGCGATTACAATATGCCAAATGTTATTTTTAAATAATATTGCAATAATTCAAGCGCATACGAAAATAAGTTGCCTCTAGGTTACTTCGTTACGTAGCTACTAAATAAAATAATTTCTTATTTCAAGTTATTGTTCTTTTATGTTCCAAATAAAATATGCACAAGCTTCGTAAGAAATCTGACTCCAGCAAACCTCGCTAGTTAAAATATACGTTAATCCAGTCTTTCTGAAGTTTCCAGAATTTCTTTCTGCAAATAAACATCTAATTTTAATGTTAAACAACATTTTTATTAAGAGAGGCTCTTCGACAAAGTAAAAGTAAAATTTTTATTAAATCGATTAACTTGAGCTTCAATAATATTCTTAACACTAAACCCTACCAAGCGCGATCAAATAACTATTTCCAAACTCTTTATTTCAGAATTATTGAAATTGCAAAGATGTCCTCCATCGAAAATAACTACGCACATTTGTGCCCATAATTATGAAAGTGATCTAAGTCAAAATTAAAAAAAAAAACGAGTTTATCAGTTATTTCACACCACATTATTTTAAACTATATTTATTCAATGTAATTTTTACGATATCGTCAAAGATGAACCATTAGATAGTGGTTGTAATTTCAACATTATATGGAATTCATATAGCGTCTTGTTATAACTTGTTATTCACGAAAGGAACTGAAACGACGTTTCGATTTTGGCGTTAAAATTGCTTGTAGTGCCAAGGATTAAATATATTCCATTCTTACATAATATTCGGCATCACAGTCGCCTGGCTATCTTCTCGTTTACGAGAAGGACACGGTATCGTTTAAGAAATATCCGGTCTCCGTCGGAGCACGGAGAGCAATAAAACAGAGTAAAGTCGTCTCAATCGGAGCTAAGAGCCAATATAGAAATCCGAGCGGTGTGTAACACGGTATTACAGTTTACAGTCAACTTTGCGAATGAATACGCTGGGAAGGGGTTGAAGGGTGGAAACGGGAGTAGAAGGAGAAGGAGGAGGAGCTGGAGATTGTTTGAGGATCGATCGTTCGCGAGGACAGGTTTGTTAGAGAACGGAGCAATCGATTTTCAGAGGTTGCTCTCCGGCTCGATTTGCGAGATTATCATACGGCCAGGTATTATGCGAAGTAAACGATGGTCCCGCGTGTTCGAAGCTTGCCGGGTACTCTGATTGAAATGCCCCCGGTAATTTCCGGTTATTTGGCGCATACAGTTATGCCCACGACGCAGTGCATTACACTGCTATGACGCCGGCAACGTTTGATACGACGTAGAACGCGTCCATTTACCACGCTCCATTTCCAGTTCCTGCCAGATGCGCGCCACGAGGAAAGGGAGAAAAGCTGTCGTAATTAAGCGTACGTTTTGCCACGCCGATAACTGCTCTCGGCTACGGGATCGTTCGAAAAATCGCCGACAGAAACGGCAGGGCAGAGTTCTTCGATCGCCTGCCGCGAAAACGAATCGACCATTTTATTTCTGTCCGCGTGAGGAAGTTTGTTCAAAAGTAAATACGATGCCGCGTTGTCAGCTACGATTATGGTATGGATTTACAGTGGCTAACGAAAGTATTCGAACAGTCAGATTTCTTATCTTTAGCACGTGAAATATGTATGTTAATCCGAAATGTTTAAAACAATTTAGTGTCTATAGCAAGAGAGAAGTCCCAAGATTATGTTAATAAACTTGGAAAGTAATCCAATCGTATATACAGTATTTACAATACGTTTATTTGAAACACGCACCAGGCACGGATAATAAAAGTATTCGAACGCCACAAATATTGTTACACTTTCATGTGTTAATATTTTGTAGGACCACCATTGGCGTTGATTACTTTTCTTAAACGACGTTCCATACTATGTGCTAGCGTTTTTGTGAAATTGGTTACAAGAGAATTCCATATTTCAGTTATTTTATCCATTAACATTTGTTTCGACGTAGTATGATATTTATTTAGTCTTTTTCCGATTTCTGCCCATAGGTGCTCGATCGGAGCGAGATCTGGGCTTCGTGGGGGAGTGCTTGACATGCGTGGTGTATTACAAACGATCCATTCTTTCACGATCCAAGCTGTGCGCTTGGGATCGTTATCTTATTGGAAGTAAAAGTCTTCTAGTAATCCCAGTTTTCTGGCACTATCTTCAAATTATTTTTCAAAATAAGATATACATAGATATACATATGTAAAGTCAGTGTAGAAATTATTGCCAAGTGTCACCAAACCTGAAAGCAGCTCGCTCAATATTAATTTATCGTGTGAGCACACGTCACACGGTGAATACAATTTTCGTGACGCCACAACATACGAACTAATATCATCCATGCGAAACTAGGCTGGCTTTGAGCCATCATTTTATTGGTTTTGAATTTCTTTAGAAAATACAGAATATTGGATTTTAGAATTTTTCTACTCTAACCTGCCACGTGGCAGATTATTAAGAAAAAATGAATTTCGATAATTCCCTTGAAGTGTGCGTAAGGTAGAATCGTCATTGAATTTGCAATATATAATATACATAAAATTAGGGCTGGTTTAAGTCATCATTTTACTTGGACCGCATTTGTTAATAAAATACTGTCATACAAATTTTGTAGTTTATCTAAGCTGAATGCCCTCGTGAAATGTTTGGGAAAAATTAATATCGATAGTTCCATTGCATAATGTAGAATTGCAATTGAGTTTGTATGGTATAATATACATAAAGTTAGGACTGGTTTAAGTCATCATTTTGCAAATTACGATTCTGCTTGTACAAATGCACAGTTCGTAATTTTTCGAAGGTGGACCTCCATATTGTGTATTATCGAGGAAAACAAAAATTGGTTATTTAATAAAATTGCAATTAAATCAAAACACAAGTTCCCCGAAGTTTTATCGATTTTAAGGGAAATAGAATTTCACGAACACACTTAAAATATTCGTTGACAATAAAAATAATCGGAGAAGAGAAACGGGTATTGCAATTTGTAATTTAATTACGACTATCTGTATGTAACATCGCGTCAATGAAACATTTCATTGGTCAGTTTACTGTTTCGTGGTCAGAGTATAAATTCCGGCGAGGTTCAACCGAAATATTTTCGACGTAAACTATTTTCCGTCGCTTTCAATTAAAATACTGTTCTTTTTTTTTTATTATTACGCGACTGCGAGTTAGACGCACAATTGATAATAAAACAGACGGTTAACTATTTGCCACGTAAAATGGTGTTTTATTCATTCCTGAATCGACAAAACTGGTCCGATAGTGAGCCGCGCCGTAACTAGTAGAAATAAACGGGAATGGTCAGACAGATTAGCTAAAGCGTACTTTTATGTACGTATACAGACCGTAGAACTTGCCCATTTAATTCTTTCAGCAGCTGCGTCACTTCATTCGAAACAATCCTTCTGTACGTGCTCTATTTAATCATGCGTTATTTAATTGAATATTTATTTGAAATGTTTAAATTCTACGTGGATAATGTTGAATTACTTACATTGATCAGATACAGTTTCTCGTCATCCAACCTGTAATACAAGAAACAAACATGAAATCATTACAAAGAAAATTTTAACAAAAACAAAATTAGCAATTAACAATTTTGATTAATTCAAATAATTCAAAAATCTTTGGAACAACAATTCTGCGAAGAAACTGAAATGCTTGCAAGCGTTCGTAATTGTACAGCATTTTAATGTTAACCACCTGTAACAACCTGTAATCGCTATACTTACAGAAAAAATTTAATTCAGATTGCACGACACTTTAATTATATTCTTTAAAATGCAATTAAGTAGATCGTCAAATACATGCATGAAAAAAGTACTTGCAAGCTTCCCCTAATTCCGGAGTCGTTTTCTTCAACCATTCGCATAACTTCTTGACACATAAAAATGTTCAAAATGAACGAAAATACACAGATTAATCGAATCAAGTGTGATCTTCATTTACCCCTTTTCCACAGAATACGTTTTAAAATACAGTACATTACAATCTACTGAAGCGATCCATTTAAAGGGGTCAACTTAATTTTAAACACCATTTGGATCGTTATTTATTTATTAACATTTTAAATTCCTTCTCGAGACATTCTAGTCGAGGTAAAATGGAAGCACGTATACATTTGCTACGAAGTCATAAGAAAATCGTTACTAACGCATTCATTTTATCGAGATGATTTCAAACGACAGCTCAACTTAAGGTCATAGTATAGTTAACAAACGCAGTCTCGTAGCATTGAATCTTCCTTATTCTTCTTTAACCAAACGCAAAATTGCCGGCCCAATTGCGCGACTCGCCTTGAATAATAAGTGACGTTCATAAGAAAATTGGTCAATTGTTATCATCGAATCAATAACGTTACAAGTGTGATTCGCTCGGATTGGTGCACGTGACGGTCCTAATTACACCCTATCTTTCGGATCGCATGGACACAGTGTTCCTTTTTCGACTGTGCGGTAACAACTATAACGGAAAGAGAGAAAAACAAAGAAGAGGAAGTAGAAGAAAAAGAAAGGCGATCGTGTGTACCGGTATACTGGCAAGCACTTACATGCACTCGTGGAAGCTTAGCCATGAGTTATGATGTAGGTTTGTACGAGAACCCAGGACGGTTGTTAGTGGTTAATTATACGGTGGGATTAGCTTGGCCAGCGCTACTGCAAACCAACCTCTATAATTTTCTGGAGAGCTCAAATTCAAGCGTAAAGCGTGCTACTATACCTAGGTTTAAGGTATAGCGAAGCTCGAGAACGGTCAGTCGGATTTTCCTCGACGACTGGGCTCTGTGTTGATCATCCGTCCCAATTCGAACACAATTCCTTGCACGTTCCAGCGTCTTCGTTACATATAATACTAATTGCAAGTCATCCCACAACTTGTCTCGCTTCTTAGTGCACTTTATACCGGGTGTTCGATTTTGCGAGGCGTACGTGTTAACGCTGAACCAACCGAGCATTAAAATTAGCTGGTGTATACTGTGTTAGAAGAAATACAAGATTTTATTTATTTAGATTTTCTTTGATTTTTAATCAATCGAGCTATTTTAATTAAAATAGCTGCTTTACATCGCTATGCTTGTGTCAAAGAAATTCGTAAAAATTTAATCTTTGCAAGGACGAGAAATGGTAAAGAAATTTCAATTGCAAAAGGTTAATTTCTTACATTAATCTCTAGTTTTTCTATTAAACATTTGCACTCGTACGGTGACTCTCAAGCACCACTGAAAATAGCTGCGGCACTGTTTAAAATAATTTTTAAATTTGTTTATTGTTACTCGTCCTCGAAATAGTTAAATTGTTGTATGTAAAAATTGTTTGAAACGATAGTGCGACAATTTTTAGTGACGCTTTAGAGTCGCCATTCGACTGCTAAAGGTTCGTTTGGTTAAAGGTTACATTCTGGACGTAACTACAGTACTTTTTCCGTAACTGTATTATCTTCGAATTGTCGGGCGACAATTGTAGAAGAGGTACTGCATTCTTCTGAGCGTACGGAACGAAGAGAAGGATAGCGATTGAAAAAGAAAGAGGGACTGAAGTTGAACGCTTGGACTCTTCGTCTCTCTTTCTTTTCCATTCCCCATCCTCTTTTACGCTTGATACTTTAATCGCTTATTACACGACTAATTACAATCGTAATTCTATCGTGTTCGGTGTCATTTTAATCGGAAATATGGGACGAACACGACGATAAAGGTTCTGTAGACGCAAAATCAATAATAAGAAAGTTAAATTTTTTATTTAAATATCCGAGCTCGAGCCAGTCTTTCATTTCTTTTTCTTTCGAACGATTCGATTCGCTGGCTTTCGTCCTTTTCCATTCGCGGTCGTTTTTTCTCACGAGAAACTTTAAACGCTTATTACAAGAGCAATTATACCGTGTTTGATGTCATTTTAATTAGAAAAACGAGACGATTACGATGGTAAAAGTTTCGCAAAAGGAAATAAAAAAAATTAGAAACTTTGCAATCTTTTGCTTCGCGTGCATTGGTGTTAGTCTCGACGATACTCGACTCCGCGCTGGCTTTATCGTTGAGCATGTACACTATTTCATTGGTTTGAAGGGGAGTTCTCGTAGCGGTGGAAATAAAATTTGGGAATAAAAGGCGGGGACCTGTGCAACACTTACGGAGAGAATACTGTGTTCTTCTGTTCCTCAGAGGCTTCTCTTTTATAGATTCTAATATTTTTAATTTGAAATTAATATTTTTCTTAGAGACTCCTTTTTTACAAGTTCTAATATTCTTAATTTACGATTAATGAGATTGCAAAAATGGCTAAAAATTTATACTGACACATCCACGTCATTTTTATAAAGTACTTTGAATAAAAATAATTGTTTCAGAGAAAGGCAATACTCGCGTTTCACCGGTTAGTTAGGATAATCCAGGTTCTACTTTCTCCAATTAAACGAGTAATTGTGCTCCGAATTGCACCGTGTTTGAACTCATTTTAATCTGAAAAATCTCACAAATACGACAGTCAAGGTATCCTTAAAAATAATTAAAATTAAAAATAGTTTCAACATTGATAACCAACGCGTGATAATTGCGTCTGCATTTTGGGAAGGTAAAATCGATGCTGTTAACTAGAGGACCATCGAACGTTTTAACAATAAACCTTCCATTGCCAGACAGACAGACAGACGGACTTGACAAAGACAGACAAACAGACAGACTTGACAAAGACAGACAGGCAGACAGACAAAGACAGTTAGACAGACCGACATCAGACAGTCAGACAGACCGGCATTAGACAGTCAAACAGACCGGCGAAGACAGACAGACAGACAGACAGTCGAGAGAATCGAAGTTTGGCTATCGAGCAGACTGGGCGGAAAATTGATAGATTTATCCGAATTGTATTCTGGTTGTAAAACGTTACTAATTGTACAGATATAATTGTAAATGAACGAGACGCCGCGTCGTTCGCCGAACGAGGAACAGAAAACGCGCGACAATATTATATCATGAAAGTTTTTATCATCGCCTCGGAGGCAATATCGGAGTGCCAAGGATTAATGTTAAAAGAAAGCAGCGTCCGCGGTTTATTATTCGGGAATAGATACCACAGCGTTCGAAATTGGCAAGGGAATTTCACGAGCTCGTGTGTAAGATTTCAAAACGAGAATGAAATCGAGCGTTACGCCACGGAGAGTAGCAGCGTCGGGAGAGGCCAACTATAGAATACGAAACGAAATAAACTGTTGTGAACCCGTGGACGAGGTACGAGTTGCGGCCAAGTCATGCGCGGTTTCTATCTTTTCAGAACCCCACCGGTTTTGGTGGCAGACAGGTACCCGGCACCGTGCCGAAGATCCGAAGCGTCACTTTGCCATGGCCAAATCTATTTACCGCGTGTCACGAATTCAAATCGGCTGCTCGGCTGTCGCCACGCGATCTTCCGCTCGGTGAAACGCTTTCAATGTTGTTTTCTATACTAAATTCCATTCGTATTTCCATATTTGTCAGCCTGACTAGAATGTCCATTCCGTTACACCGTCTTAGGCTGCGCACGTAACGCGAATTTCCTTCTTAGTTTTATTTCAGCTAGTAAAACTTCGACGAAATACATTAACCCTTTCTACCCGAAGCTGCTTCTACGCCAAAACCGAGGAATTCCTACTGACTAGAACATTTTCATTCTACACGTTTCGTTTCTTTCACAATAGTAAATTCTTTCCATTTTTCTATAATTCTTTCCAAATCATTTCAATAGGAAATTACTTTCTTTGTAACAGTTTATTTCTTCTACAATAGGAAATTCATTCCATAACCCTTTCAAATGACTTCCAAATTATTTCAATAGGAAATTATTTCCTTTGCAATAATTTATTCTCTTTACAATGGTTTCTTTCCCGTACAATAGTTTGTTTCCTTTAGAATAGTAAATTTTCTCCATAACTCTTTCCAAATTATTTCAATAGGCAATTATTTTCTTTGCAATAGTTTATTTCCTTCATTCTTTCCAAATTATTTCCAAATTATTTTAACAGGAAATTACTTCCATTACAATAGTAAATTCTTTCTTTTACAATAGTTTATTTCCTTCACTCTTTCCCAATTATTTCCAAATTATTTTAACAGGAAATTAATTTCATTACAATAGTAAATTCTTTCATAATTTTCTTTAAATTATTTCCATCGGCAATTATTTCCTTTACAATAGTTTATTTCCTTCACTCTTTCCAAATTATTTCCAAATTATTTTAACAGGAAATTAATTTCATTACAATAGTAAATTCTTTCCATAATTCTTTTAAAATTATGTCAATAGGAAATTATTTCCTTTACAATAGTTTATTTCGTCTACAACAGTAATTTCTTTCCAAATTATTTTCTTTACAGTAGAAAATTTTTTCCATTACTTCCATAACTCTTTCCAAATGATTTCAATAGCCTCTCTGTCATTATTTTCATAGGTGTTGTTCGAAGTAATTTTTCATTATGGCGATTCCATATGGACAGCCGCAGTAACAATATTTTATATTTAAAATATGTTGCAAATTCGAGTAATAGTAATAAACTGTCCATGCACGAAAGGAAATTAATCACGTGCAATGGAACTATTCGAGGTCAACAAATTTTCGATGTTGGAATTAAAATTGCTTGAAATGCAAACTGTTAAGAATATATACCCGAAACGATTATATTGAATAATTCCTCGTGGATGCGTCTTCGCGATTGCAATAATCATGAATTAACAATGTTAGAACCAGTCGTTTCGAGGCTTCCCGTGATGCTGGCTGTTAATATCGAAGGCAGCAGAAGAGTAGACATTTTCAAGAGTCTTCAATTTAAGGTAGATAGACAAAGAAGGGCATTTAGCGGAAGAGAAGTGAAAGGGAGGAGGTTGAGGCTCTTTATTACGTCATACCGAGAACACAACAAGAGGAATAAGGAATTGAGTAAGGAACTGGTGAGATGATGAAGCGAGAAAGGGAGAAAGAGGGATACAGAAGAGAAGAGGTCGGTCCCAGCAGGTTATATTGCGCGTAGGATTAAACTTATACGAGCAGCTGTTGTCTCGCGGGCGTATTTCACCTAACATCGGCGCTCTGTCGCCAGTTTTGCTTGATGTCTGCAGCCCGAAACTTTTCCCCGATATCTCAGCACAAAACGTCTTGTTATACGTCACGGCCACGAAAGATTGCTCTCGGATACGAGGCGAAAGGTGGCGTTCATCTAATCCCCGCCTTGTAATTTTCTGCAATCTTGAAAATGCACCGTACCCGACGCGTTTCAATTTTCGGAACGAAATTAGGCGATCGCCGTCGACGACAAAGAACAGTTCTGCTCGTTGTTTCTGAATTCTCGCAATAGCTCTGCTCCGAACTGTTGTGCTAAATTAACAACGCGTCTAGCCATTCTTTTCTCGAACGTCTTATTTATTTAGGAACGCACGACTTTCGTCCGCGAGTTTCTCAACTATTTGTTTCGAGCGTCGTGCTATTGTCATTTCTTTAGTAATAAGAACGGGCAACAGGTTTTGCATAGTTCACGTTTCCAGTTCAGCCTCCCACGGCCAAGAAACTATGTTACGAAGAGCAAAAGATCGTCAAAGTCAGGTATTGGTACCAGAGAGACTAGTCGGCTGGAATTTTCACAGTTGCAAACGAACGATCCAATCAATTCACCAAAAATAAAGTGCACTTGTACTCGTTTTCCAGTTCCGCGGAAAATTGGTACTGCCCTGGAAGGCCCCACCTTAAGAAGGGGGAGGGAACTGAGGAGAAAATTGAGGTTGCACAACAGAACAAATTCAGAGATACAAAGAACAGAAACCAAGTTAGAATGAACGAAATTAGTGTTACAAAGCAACACGTCACAGTTACAGAAACATATCCGAGTCAGAGAAGAACTAAATCAGAGTTGGAGAGAAACGTAACAGATTCACAAGACAATTATCAACGTCAGAAATAAACACTTTAAAATTAGACAGAAATACTTCAGCGTTAGAAAGCTGCACATTAAAGTCAGAGAGGAACAAAATTAAAGTTAGAGAAAAACAAAAACAGATTTCGTGGAGAAACAGATTAGAGTTATAGAGAAACCCATAGAGTAACAAGCTCACATTAAGAGGGAACTAAATTAGAAGTCAATGAGAACAGAAAGAAACAGATAGTCAAAAGAATTAGAGGAGACTATAAAGAAGAATACAGCATTGAAGTTAAAGGCTCAGGTTGCTTCTCATAGTCAGATCGTACTAGTCCCACATCAATGTGTAGTCCTTCGAACTGTAGTTCCTAGCAAGTTCAATATTCCAAAAGTTTCGATGAGACCAGAACTCGAGACCTTAATACATTTTGAGTTGTAATTTATACTATAATGCATCATATGAACGTCTGACAGAGACTGAAAATTACAGAAGCACAGTGGTTGAACTATTTTCAACATACATCTAGCTACGTCCAACAAAATGGTAAACAAACCAAGTAAACTATGATTCAAATTGTATATTGTCGATCTCATTCGAATTACGAAAGCCTCGCAAACATGCTGTTGAGAAAACAAATTGTTGTAAAAATATAACGAAGTGCAAGAACAGAATAATAAACTTGATTAAATGGAGAAACGCGGGAAAATACACATTTCAAATTGCATACGTTACACAATAACGTAGACTCTTCACAAATGCATAACTACATGATCGATATTACATTACGTCGATACGAAAACGTTGAAAAATCGACTGGAGCAATTGTAATTTCCTGTACAATGCATAAAGATATTTAATTGGTTTCGCCGCGGTTAATAATGTACGAATGCGTCGTATTTTCGATCGAATGTTTCGTTGAATATTTCGATCGAGTTTCTAAATTTATTCGAAAATTTAAAGTTTCGTGCTGCGCAGCGAGGAGAACTTTTCGGCCACAAGTAAAACGAGCGCGATAAGAGAATCGAAAAATTCCGAGTTTCTTCGGAATTAGTCAAACGATTCCACATTTGCGTCGGGGTGCCTTGTCGCGTTAACCCCCGCAGTGGCAGTTGTGCTTGGGACTCTGGAACAAAGCTCTTAACTTCCGTAATTTCAATTTCAGATTATTCGACCTGGCATTTCCATGGCACGGTCTCACGAACATTGTCACCTGTAGCCGTCACGGGACTCACAATCACTGCAGCTCAAATTGAATTTCCATGTGGATGCTGACTTGTTGATAGTCAGGCGTGTTGTTCCAACGAGACACCGACGTCGGGATAAATCCACCACTATGAAACATCTACGATTCTTTCTCGCAACAATGACGCCATTGCAGCTAGCAAATGGCTGCAGGCATTTTCATGAACCGACGAGCTTAAACTTTGATTATCTAATTGAAATGAAATTATAGTATGCGCTCAATTCTTATTATTTTCGTGAAGTGTTTCGCGAACGTTTTATGCATTTACGGCAGAAATAAATTGGTACGTTTCGAACCAAGAAAGGTTAACAATAGATTTTCTAATTTGCAATTATTAAAATTGCACCATTTTTATTAGGTAACATTTCTTTACAATTTAACACGTTGAATGCCGACCGACTTTTATGTACTTCGGACAAATTTAATTTATTTCATTCATAGAAGTGATCTGTGTTATTAGAAAGAATTGTTAGTTACCGCATAATGAAGCTCTCGCTTCATACTACAATCTGGTTAACTTCCACAATAATAACTCTATGTTCAATGCCTTCAATTTAATTATAATCATTCTTAAACGACGCAATGCTGCCGGTCACCGGTGACCCCCGTGGTATTCAACGTGTTAATTAAACTATTGATAAGAGAAATAAACTCTTATGTTGCTTCCACGTTTTGCATTTAATGTAAACAAATTTTATTTTTCACGGAGATCCACTGTTTATTCACTTTGATTAGCAAATTTCAATAATTTACCTAACCACTGGAAATGTGTATTTTCCTGGACTTCCAACGTTAAATTTGAATGTGAAATTAATTTTCGATGAATTGCTAGAAAGCTAGGCTACGTATTTCTCAATGCAATTTTGTTGATATTTATTGTTAAAAGACAGTTTCGCGATAATTGCAATAATAAATCATCATGAACTCGAGAAACCAACTCGCATGATATTAACTTATCGCGCGAGCCGCGTCACAACGTGAATGCAACAATTTTCGCAACAAAATAAACATAATTGAATGCTCGGAAAGTGCTCTCATTGTGAACGCTATACCTCTAGAATCACCATAGAGTCTTTCTACAGCGAAGCAAATGTTTGTCACAGTCCCAAACCGTATTCGTGACGTATCCGTTTACTAACACGAGTTCGAACAGAAGTTTTGCACTTATTTGAAGCGATTCAAATTAAAACCTGCATTGACTAAGAGAATGTGCTAATGACCAGACGCAGGTGGAATCAAAGGGCCTGGTCTCTAATCACAAGATTAAAGTCTGTGAAGTTCAGCCTCGGATTAAGAGATAACCGACTCTCGCTTCCTCACAACGAGAGGAATAATGAACTGAGTTCTGATCTTACGAACCGTGCGATTCCCTCGTAACTTTTAGATCCGTTAAATCCGTCCTGATGCTCTTTGACATCCACTGGGTACCTCGTTGCTTTCCCACGCTCAGACCACTGTCTACACTTTCGCCACGCTGACAACGAGCGTTCGTTATAACGGTCCCCGTCATTTTTCACTTGTACCTCGAAATTCGGTAATTCGCGAATCGTGCATGGAATCGCGTTACAGCCTCGCCTAAGCGAAGAGAGAAATTACAGTAACACGATTATACAGGGTGACCCGGTATCGATAGTGCAGCACCTTCGAGTGGATGATTCTCCATCAGAAAATCATGTACATGGCAATGACATTGGTAGCTAGCGCCACGTATAGGCAAATTCCGGTTTCATATTTACAAACCTGATAAATTATTACATATAACATATTAATTTGTAAATTTGATATCGTCAATCAGAAATATGCAAGGTTCCAAAACGTGGGAGAAACGTGTTCGATCGTGTGCAGGTTTTTATGAAATACAGTTTACGAATACAGAATCACAATCAGTCTTGTCGGTTTCGGTATGTAAATACATTCCGTTCACATACTTTAAAAGCCTCGACAATAGCCATAGATTACAGTCAACAATTGCAGAAGGGTATGGTTTTTCGAGGATTTTTCGTGGACGACGTTAATGCCGGATTATTAGACTTATCAAGCAAACTTACAAGACAGCCTAATGCTTCAGCGACGAGTTTATGGATTTTCTAGCAATGTAAATTTCGCATGGTTATCGCGTTCGATTCGAGCACCGATGTTAACATCGATTGGTTGCACTTAATCTCCCAATTACTCTACATACGCGCATTTGTAGTGCGCTAAACGAGCCCACGCTGTTTTCAGCTTTCTATCCCCGCAAATCACCCAGCCGCGTGCGCTGATGTCTGATTCGAGCACAGCAATCACCGTTCGGTGAATTACGGTGTCATCATTATCGGCATTTCAACGCATTAGTCGGCCCGACATATGTAGACAAATATTATCACCCCGCGTGTCATATAGACACTGTCTTCGCTATGCGCGTTTCGAATTATGCTCGCCGCAGCCGGGATTATGGATTAAAAATTAATGCGAAGCGACGGCTATCGAGAAAGATACTCGACAGGGATAGATTAATGTTGAACTTGCGGATCAAATTTTTTTTCCCTTCTGCTATTATCGAAATTGCAAAGGCGGTTTCATGAGAAACGGTGAAATCAATTTATTCGCTCGAGCACTGATATTTTAGAATACTTACAATGCGCAATCTGTCTCAATTGATTTTTAACAAAATCGAAATTAACTTTGTGTCATAGATTAATATCGTAAGTTTAATTCGTCTTATTCTATGTCAAAAATACGGCGAAAATATAGCATAAAATTGTTTCGTTTCAGATTTCGTTTCGAGAAAATCTGATCTCCACTCAACAGGTATCTCTGTAGATTGTCTTTATGCGTGAAAATCGTAGTTGTAAACATCGTAGGTGTTATCATTTGTTGAATAATTAAATTTGTAAAACAATGCCACTAGTTGCAAGGCACTTTGTACAATTTACGAATCTTTAATTTGAAGAATAATAGATTTTAATTTAAACGATTGTGGTGTTGTAATATATTTTGACCCGGAGCATCAAAATCGACGTTTAATTTCACAGTTTCTAGCGATTAAATTCAATGATTAGCTGTTACGTTAACGTCACCAAAATATATATTTTAAAAACTTGAGAAACAGGACAGTGAATAGTCCTAAATGTCATCAACTATAAAATTGTAAGAACGGTTCGCCATCGTGAAGTGAATTGTGATCATCTCGAATTAGTTTGAACACCTAATAAATGAACCTAATCTTGTTACTTCCATAACGCGGTACGAGTCAGTCACATTAAAATATTTATGGGTGATTCAATCGTATTTGTCAGCAGCCAAAAATGTGTCCAAAAGTGAGTAAAATACTAATTATCCGAATTAAAAAATTCGTCTATTAAATTATGGATTAAACACAGCATTCGCGCTTGTTTTCTGTAAATTAATGGAATAAAATAAATTCTGTAAATAATGTGTACGATCTATGGGTGATTCAATCGTATTTGTCAGCAGCCAAAAGCTTTTCCAAAAGTGAGTAAAATACTAATTATCCCAATTAAAAAATTGGTCTATTAAATTTTTTATCAAACCTAGCATTCGTGTCTGTTTTTCTAGAAGTTAACAGAGTAAAGGAAATTCTATAAAAAGTGTGTACGATTTTATCATTCTTGACAGTTGCTGTTAACAATGGCAGATACAATTCCCCAACGTAATTAAGCTTGACGTTGTGCTTCTATCGCCGGTGTTAAACAATAGCTCCAGAAAGCTCTATTATTCTGTTCATCTATTGCACTGATTTCGCGTCAATGTCAAAAGCTTATCATCTTCCCCCTAATACAGATTAGGTGACTCGAGCTTGCCAAAGTCTACCCAAACCGAATCGATAGCCTTTGTAATGTGTACTCATCAATTAACTATGTTTAGTGGTCACTATCGCATCAAAGGCATTATGTATGCACAGTGTCTACTAGTACGATCCGTGTCTATTGGAGCTGTTAACAATTTTATTGGGACAAATACGATAACAGTTCAGGGTGAATCAGATGCATTCCCAGAGGCAAGGATGCATCTCCGAACATCGTTTGAAACACTTTTCAGTCCTGTTGTTTAACTATCAAAACAACAGGAAAAGTATCAACTTCTTGATCGAATTCATTTTATCGAAATAAAATCTCTAACATATATTTATTTCAATCATTGACAACAAATTCAGTTCTTTCTCGGCAATACTTTGTCTTCGATAAGCTTATCAACCCCTTGCCATCTTCTTTTTAACAAAAAGTTTTTATAAAGCCTTTAAAAATCTTCATCACTAAAACTGTTACAGAAGAGAATAGACTGTCACATCTACTTCAATGCTTAAATATTGATTACAAATTAACATTTGATTTTGTCTAAAAAGAAAGGCATGATATTTATATTTGTTTGAATTTATAATAATAAAATAAAATTTGATTTCGTCTTAAAAGGAATGTGTATCATTTGTTAGACTTTGTTTAAAATCTTCAACACGAGTCTGAATCGTCATAAAATGACAAAGGGTTAATGGCTTTCCAAATGATTATGTTATCTTAACACTAGAACTACCGAATAATAAATCCAACAGAAAGAAGACAGCAGAAAGCGAAGTTAAAAACCTGTCCAAGAATGAATAGCAGACTGTTCTCTAATTCCAAAGTAATTACAAGAAGCAGTGATCGAAAACATTTAATTTATTTCTCCCTTTTGTTAATTTATATGAACTACCTTCAGAAGAATCGTTCCTACATACTTCTCTAGTTTTTACTCTTTTAAATTTTTCTCGCGTTCATTTTTCAATGAAATCCGATACTGTCGAGGAAAACAGGGGAAAAACAGCTGTCACGTTTCCTGTAAGAAATGCGATGATCAAATTGCAAGTAACAAGAGAACTAGAGTTCGAATGAATCTAAGAATCTTGAAAAATGAAAATGCTTCGCGACAACGCACTTAGCGAAATGTAATTACCGATGGCGGAAAATAGAATTACACGTCGGGAGTGTAAATCCTGCTGCAAACGGGATTTCTTGAACTGTTCGTTAACCTCGAAATTGTAAATCTGCCAGAACGTAGTTCCGACAGCGAATGTTAATGCGAGCTTATGCAAGTAGAATCGTGATCTTGGGGATATCGATCGCAGATCCAAGGATAAGGGCACCTATCGTAAAGTGGTTGCGAGGAACACGGACCGCGTTTTTCGCGGTGCGATATTATCTGCGACAATTTTACCTGATATCAGACATCGATTTTCTCCTATGGTTCCACACATAGTCTCCTGCTATGCAACTACTGATTTTTTTTTGGAAAGCAGATCTTATCGCTAAACCTGCCGAGCATAAAAATTGTCTAGCGTACATTGTCTTAGGAAAATTACCAGTTTCACTTTATTTAGATTTTCTGTAATTTTTATTATATTATACGACGGAATAAACAAATCTATTGAATCTATTTCTATAAAAGCAGTTTTATAACTTCAACAATTGCAAAGCAAAATATCCGAAGATGTACAAACACAGGCAAATTAATTTATTTAATAATTTTCTGTACAGGCATTGTGTTTCCTTAATCAATCGTTTATTCGTTCTTAGAAAATTAGTTGTATAATATATCAGAGGAAACGTTTATTTTCGAAAATGCTACATGTTTAAAATTTACTACTAAACCTATCGAGCATTAAGAAGCATTAAGAATTAAGTTTTTGATAACTAAATTATAATTCTTCTTAAAGATATGATGCATATACTTTAACTTTAATAATTTTGGAATCAGATTTTTGATAACTAAATTGTAATTTTCTAAAAGATATGATGCATATACTTTAACACTTTAACTGCCAAACTAACAACCTTAATAATTCCACTAAATCAAAGTAACATATTTATTGAAGCAACAACTGAAAACTTAAAATGTGCGACACAAAGTTATTTTTCAACCTTCTTCTATTCTTCAGACCTCAACTAAATTTAGTGCAACGATCATATTAATGTACAAATTTATTTGTAAACGTAGATAAACAATTCTGTCACCCATATATGGGTGACATGACAGTCAAAGTGTTAATATTAATAATTTACTGTAATAATTAATAATAGAATTGAGTGTGCCTAAGCTACTATAATGACGCATCGTAATATAAGATGGCATCCGCGGAAGCCACTATAGTGGCGCATCGTGCTTAAGAGGTTAAAATTGTAATTGAAGTTATAAACCCTTCGTAGGGGTTCATTCAATACATTCTTTTATTCAAATAGATATTTATAGATTTCTTTGTACAAATGAATTAAATTTTGTCATTTTTGCAAGACGATGTACACGAATTTTACTGTTCGGTAGTTTTAGTATTAATGCAAGACTTATGGTGTTGGTTATCCGTGTATTATTTTTTCAAGAATGGAAAAGGAAATTGGCGTTGCTTATGAAAGTTCGTTATTTAGGTAGACAGTTAGAGACCCCCCTGGACAAAATACGAGGAATCCATGTTGCATCAGAAGGGTGGTTTACAGTATTCCAATGAATCAGGAATCCAAGTCCAATGAATCAGAAATCCGGCAGTGATTTACAGCTGTATGGGGATAGAGGCAATGTGGACAATGCGCAGGTCTTGCCGTGCTAAGAGTAGACCATAAACCTTGCACCGTCCTGGAACTTTATGGACATTATACAGAGATCTATCACGATCAGCGGATTTCCGGAGACGTTTAGGAGCGATCACAGTTGTTCGGTGAGCCCGACTCACCTTAACACTGACATATTTAGCTTCTAGCCTGGAACGATGTATCCTAAATTATGCCAATTAGATTCATGATCCTTCAATCAAACACCTCGAAATACATTTTGCATTCGAAAATATCAGATTTCTCGCGACCGGAAAAGCATTTCATCGCAACCGCATTTCAGTGACAAAACTATTCTTCTTTTTAAAACGTTGTTGCGGATATCCTGTTGTCAGTATAATTGTTGCTTGGTTTTCCTGAACTGGACAATACGCGTTTCACATTTTATGTAACATCAAGGAAAATTACGAGTTGTTATCAAAGTAATTAGTCGTTTATATGCTCGATTATTAAAACGGGAATTTCATTCATAAATCAGGAAATTATCTCGAATCATGCCATCATATAATTGCTTTTAATATTGTTATTCAGCGAAAAAATTGTTGAATTCTATTACTTTAAGAATTAATATTTAGAATTAGTTTGTCTTAGACATAACATAGTCGTTGTTCATCCTACTAACTGTTTCGCGTAACTAATATTAACACTTTGTTTTTAACAAATTTAAGAATAATTTACGAAGTGTAAGAACGTTACTATTTTTTCTAAAATGTATATTTTTGCATAAAATAAAAATTCCCTTAATTAATTTGGAAGATACTACATTTCTAAACAATTTATGTATATCGAAAATAATGTAATGGCCTTTTTAAATTTTTTAATAATTCCACTGTTGTGCACTTGATCTTGTTTCCGCCATAAAGAACATATTTTAGGGAAAAAATAGGTGCCTCACCTTGTATATGCTTCGTATGGATATTAGTGGTGTAGGCAACATGCTAACCAATCCCCGGTGCAGCAAGTTCTCAACTAAACTCTCAACAAAAAAATTGCTACTTAGCAATGCACAAAAGCCTCTAATAAACTGAAGTTGCAAACGGAGTGGAACAGTACCAGTGTGAGTGCTGTTTCGAAGGCAATGCTAAATAGTGGACACATGTAACAAGAGAAGCGGAGATAAATCATTTTCACTGATGATTCTCGTAGCAACAAGCGCGACGATTAACGTTACGAGAAAAACCACAAAAGATGAAACGGCCGGAAGTGCAGGCGCAATAAACGTGACACCGCGCAAGACGCATCGATCATCGTGTGGAGAGAGAAAGAGAGAGAGAGAGAGAGAGAGAGAGAGAGAGAGAGAGAATGTGAGGTAGACCAAGAACGAGAGAGAGAGACAGAAAGAGAGAACAAATGAATGGGAAAAAGAGAGAATGTGATAGAGAACGAGAGGGAGAGCAAGAGAGAAAGAATAAATGAGAAAAAGAGAGAATGAGACAGAGAATGAGAGGGATAACAAAAGAGAAAGAGAAAGGGAGAATGATTGAGTATGAGAGGGAGAACAAGAGACTTAGAGAGAGAGTCAGACAGAGAGAGAGAGAATGAGACAGAGAACGAGAAAGAGAGAACAAGAGAGAAAGAAAGACAGAGACAGTAGTAGGAGAGCGAGAGAGAAAGAAGAATGAGAAGAAGAGAAAGAGAGCATGAGACAGAGAGAGAGAGAGGGAGAGAGAGAGAGAGAGAAAGAGAAAGAAAGAATGAGACAGAAAATAAAGGGGGGGACGAAAGAGAGAAAGAGTGCGGAAGGGAGAACGAGAGAGATAGGATGACAGAATGATAGAGTTTAAAAGAAAGAGAGAGACAGCGAAAGAGTGAAAGAGACTAAGAGAAGGAGAGAGAGAGAGAGAGAGAGAGAGAGAGAAAGAGAGGGAGAAAGAAGGCGGAGGAGAGAGAAATTAAACAAATGGAAAATGAAACGAGCGCCAGAACTGTGCAGGACGTACTCGTCCAGCAAAGAGTAGCGCGAGCTGCGTCGTCCCTTCCGCGCCGTTGCATTCGGGTGCAGGTGTAGCTACAAACACTTTAATTCTGGAGAGTGCATCATTTGCATCGTGGTCGACTGGCCACGTCTCGTGGAATCGCCCGCCGTAATCAAATACGAGTAAAAGTAAAACATTACCGCGTAAACAATGGCCGGTTTTGGCCCGTTCGCCGTGATCAAGAGGGACTTGAACGCTGCAATGATCTTGCGAAAATTTTAGCAACGGCTTCCGCAGAACCGTGTTACAACTCCATGCACGGTTGCCAAAACATGCATTCGCGGGCAGCATCGATTACATGAATCGGGTAGACGTTGCATGAGTTTTTCATTTTCGAACGTTCGTACGTTGATTTCGCAGCCTTGTTGCCGGTGATCACATATATTTTTATCAACGAGGCGTTGTAATCAGTATTTTCCAGGCTGATTGGATCTTCCGTCATTTGCGAGAGCAATGATTTTTTTATGCAGATGTTGAAAATTTATTTTCACGGTGGCGTATTTGGACGAATCGATTTTTAATGCAATCTTTTAAATTGCCGAAGTGTCGAGCAAATAATTTACAGAAGTTTTCGTTTCATCAAGTTGATTTCCTTAACACATTGGCAGCCGGTTCCGCGAAAACGCGGGTTTCTGAGTCTGTCGCTTGAGCGCCGGCCCCGCGAAAACGCGGATTTCTGAGTCTGTCGCTTGAATAGCTGCCCCACGATGATGTGGATTTTTTTTGCCGGTATGAGTGTCATACACATCGATTTGTATTTACTTGCCATGGTTACGCCGACCTTCATTTGTCATACTCTAAAGACAAAACGTATACGATGGTTCAGAAACAATCCAGGCAAGAATCATTCTCGAGCAGTGTATTCCGCAAACAGTATATCTTTCGTACGCTTATATTTTTGGTTGAACAGTATAACAAGTTTTCTTCTTCTGTAACTTTTTACCCATATAATATGAGTGAAATTATTAATGAGCA
>CM052093.1:13824870-13842462 GCA_028453745.1 Agapostemon virescens | reverse complement strand
TTTTTTTGGATTAAAAACAAAAATTCGGCCCATAGAGGGTTAATTTAATTTTTCTCTGAAAAATAGTTTTTCGAAAGCAATAATTAACATCTGCGACATTTTCTGTAACTCAATTGCAATGAATCAGGAAAGAAGAAGCTATCCCAAGTAGTTTAATCGATGTTTTTGGGAGTTATTATTTGAGAAGAAATTTTCAAGCTTTCTGCTTGAAATTTTGATGGGGTTATCACACGAAAGGGATGTTACTCAGCTTCTCTCCAATGTGACACAGTTGAGAAAATTATTCAGAAGACTACTACTTGAAATACGAATATTCACGTTCTTTGAATTATAGTACACTTGAGATTCTCTCGTAACAATTGTTTGAAAAAAGAAACGGTCGATTCTGTTTCCAATGTAGCACAGATGACGAAACGCTTTCTAACAGGTTTCCGGTGAAGCGTTCGTTTAAAAAGGAAACGCAAAAGTTCAGTTTCCTAGGTTTAATTATGGTTCATCGCGATTCCCCGTGTAAGTAGGAATTAATTGCTGGTAGGGAAGACTGGTGGTAATATCAGTGACTGCATCTTCGAGTTCACTGATACGTTTCCGGCGCTAATTACGCATTTTACTTCTTGCCGAACCAACTTCGAAGTTCTCTATAAAATAATGGATTTAATTAGAACCCTCTCCGATTGGCGCGGAGACTAGAGACTCCAATCGAACTTGGAGCACTTCCTAAGATTTCGATACTGATTTCGTCGTAAGTAATGCTCCGATACGAACTTCCAAATCCGCGTAGCTCGAGTATTCTCTAACAAATTTCTTGCCAGCCATTTTACCCTCTCGAATAAGTCAGAGTTCGGAACTGTTTAATAGAATTCTCGAGACTTTCGAATTAGAAGAAAGAAACTGATTGCAGTATCGGGCTAACGTTATGTAACAAATCGTGCAAAGATATTCGTCGCCAAGAATAACGTATGGCCGATTAATAATTTCGCTCGATAATTTTGACAAGCACGGACAATATACCGTCCGTCATATCGGAAGACTACATACCGTACTTGTGTAAATAATTGGGGATGGAATGAAACATGCTATTTATCATGTGATATTGCGATTAACGACGTCGCCCGTGCTACTATTGATTTATACACAGCTGTGGAACATCTTCGTCCGTTCAACTATGGATTACACAGGATAAAATTAATGCATACTGTATTGCACATCGGACTTGTCAAACATTCGTACGTAACAGCAGGGAAACAATGTTAATACGACGTGCAATATCCACGATACAAAATATGTATTGCATTTCGAACGGGAAAATGTTCACCGGTGACGTGGACCATTTGTTATTCGACAAAGTTTAATAACGGTGAACTTATTAATTTGCGATTCTATTAAAACGTTGAGTAACGCAACGTAGTAAAATATTCAAATTTTCCCAGTTTAATCGTTCCGTGTTTCATCTATTTATGTTTGTTGCAAGTGCACACCAATTTCAATAATCTATAGTATGTTCTGCTCATCAAACTATACATTATCGTTCAAAATTCACGCGACATTTTAATTGTTCGATGTTTCATCTATTTATATTTGTTATAAGTACAAACCAATTTCGATAATCTACAATATACTCTGATCACCAAAATATAAATTATTGTTTAACGCATCACGGTGATCACTGATAAACGGGTGTTTATAAAATGATAGTACTTAATATGAACTTATTGTTTCCGAAATTAAGTAATTTACACTGCAACGTGCAGACTTCATTATCAAATGACTAGTAAAAAATATTAACAAACCTGATCGTTCTTTCGAATGAAGTAAACAAGATTGAGCGACATGTACAAAATTCACGTGACAATTCAACGCGTTAGGATCATCATTAATTATGAGACGAAGTAATGAACACTCGAGGACGGAAGTAAAAATACACTGTGACATAGTAGAGCAAAGATAAATGATGTCTGCAGCTTTGACTCGATTAAAAAATAAAGTGCTGTAATTTTCAACAAATTTTTGAAAACAAGCGTTCGTATAAATGTCGGTACAACGATACACGCGATATAGAGAATATTAGGAATAATTGTACAATATATTGATTATTAATAACAAATGTATGTGTTAATGATTGCAGCCTACATACAGTGTACATGCAGGTGTTACCCTCGCTTTCGTAATACAAATGACACCATACTACGCTTTCTAGGCTAACGTTTCAATGAAGTGAAAGTAGCAACACTGCAAAAGTCAAGTTGAATGGCATGAGAATCAGGTGTACCGGCACGCATGCTATGCGATCGTGCACAATACACGCTATTACGCGGTCTTTGTGCAGTTTCGTCATTACACCGAAGAATAGATGCGTCCGAGAATAGCAATGCACTTTGCATTAACAGCGAAAAAATTGATAACCGATAAAGTCGCACCCGTTTTTGCGTTTTCTTTTTTAGAAATACTATCATTGATCGATTTCTTCGAGATGCTACGAGAGGAAGTAAAACGGCAGACGCGTTGAAGAAATAAAAAAGAAGGAAAAGCAAAGAATCGCAGCGAAGAATGCATCAGCATTCCTAGTAATAAATTGACCCAGTTAAGCACGTGTAGGAAGATGTACTATAATTTCAGCGTCATGCGAGCAACTGAACTAGTCGAGGAGAACTGTTCCAACAGATCTTGATAACATAAAAATTTATTGAACCGTGACAACTTCGCATTACGCCCGAGAAAATGTGGATTTTACAAAAAAAAAAACCTAGGAATGCATAAATGTTTACCGGCAGCATATACTTAACGCCGCGCGCGAGAAAGTTAATTAACACTTTGTTGGAGGAAACGATTTTTTACTTGCACAGAATATATTTTATAACAAGACCGTGCGGCGGGGAAAAAAATCACAATTATTATTAAACGTTACAGCGTCGCGATTTTTACTCGGATAGCGAACCACCGTAACGATAGCTTTTCTAAAATTTTCTAAACGTTTAACAACAGTTTCACCTATGCAATTTAACGCTGAAGATTAATGAAACTTCATATTTGCAGTTGTTCTGCAGCATACAACGGTGAAAATTAATATATGGAAATTTTGACGGGGTCAAGAGAGACCCTGGGGTACCGTTGCGAGGTTAAACAAAGGGTCCGCGGGATGTCGATGCCCTTAAAAAATAATAAAAATCTATCGAGTGTAAATATGAATTTAGGATTGTCAATGTTCCCTTTCGCGTGATTTAACATTTTGTGGGTCGCGCATTTTCTTTTTTCGCGATCGAAAAACTCCGCGGTATTCAACAATTGCTTTCCGGACACGCGAACAATTCCACGTGGATTGAAAATATCAATTATCCTGTAGTCGAACGCCATTTGAATTTTAGCACGCCGGGAATTAAGTGCACTCGTCCGATAATTAAATTTAAATTTCGAAAAATATGGGCGGCATTAATGCGCGCTTATCGTCGAGCCAATACCGTTCCGCGCCCCCAAAGAAGATAATCTATCATGCATCGACTGATTAACGAATTCCAAAATAAATAATGTACAATATCGACCGATTAAAATGGGATACGGAGCACAATCCGATTTACTTCGTTTTTAGCTCGGAGTGAATTCGGGCACGCGCGCCCGCGCGCGCTTGTGGGCACCAGATGGAATAAATGACTGCATACGGATGCGGAGTATTAATCAAAAACAGTTGGAAATATTGGAAATAATACAAATTACTGTAATTACAATAACTAACGAGTCCAGTTTCGGTTATATCTGATAGCGCCATTAATTCTACGGGAAACAGGGCGGGCGGGGTTTTCCGGCGGAGTTCTGTAACTGTTCGTTCAGCAATATTCGATTCTATTATCTAGCATTTAACGGGGAAAGAATTACAATCTGTTTAGCCGTAAGTGATTTATCAAAATTAATTACGCTCGAAATTCAGCCCCGGATTAATATTCAAAGCGAAAGGAGTTACGATTTACTTAATCTTAAGCTCGGTTGATTTAATGAAACTAATTGCATTTTATATGCGGCCGGAATTCAGCTATAACGGGAACTGTGATTTATTTATCATTAAGGTGGTTTCATTTCCTAAAATTAATTATTTTGTAAAGAACGAGTCATTTGCTCGACGTTAACGCCGGTTGATCTATTTAAATTAATTGAGTTCCCGGTACAGAAGCATTCATACGCATTTTGCTGAAAGCAAATTTATGTACACATGTCCATACGGAATATTGAAAGCAAACAAACATTGTATGTTTGGTTAATGTTCTTGTTGGTTCAAAGATAATATTACATGTACGCGCCGTGTATATGGGAAATTGAATATAACCAAATTCAAGAATCGAATAATGCGGTACACGGGGCTATCGAAAATATTTTCATGCGCAACTCGGAACTGTCGTTATCCATGCTACAACCAGTACAACCTGTTTCTGCGTCAAGTGGAAACGGTCAGCCATGAACAGACATGTTCGTTGCTGTTCCTGTTCGACAGCGCAAGTACCACTAGTAGAACTTTTATTATGAAAATCGCTAAAAATTTGAATTATGGAATCTTTCTAATTTTTAGATAACAATGTAAAACGTCTGAAAAATCGACCGTATTATCTATAAATACCATTATAGTTTACGGGTTCCTACTATACATTTAATTCTAACACTAGAACTACCGAGTAAAATTGCATTCATTCAGATCTCGTACAATTTTTATTGCAATGTCTGCCTCAATGAAGAAATTCATTCGAAACTTTCTGGCGAAAATGTTTTTGTAACTTCAGTAATTGTAAATGAAGAAATCAGGAACCAGTCATTTTGAAGGGTCAAAATGTTACTGATTTTTTCTTTCACAGTTACTGAAATGATAAAAATGTTTTCACGAAAACGTTTTAAATGAACTTTTTCATTAAAGTAGACATTAACACTTTGCTGGCCGCTCATTTATCGCATAAGTAATTGCAATACAATTATTCTTGAAAAATGTATTAAGTCAGGTGCAAAATCAACATTTGATCAATCATATGTCGAAGAACTCTCTTCGTCACTTTCAATGTCATTAATCATCTGTTTTCCTTTATTTTAGAATCGCCACACCTCAAATATCTTTGTTGTTTCTAAAGATACGTAAAATATGGTAAGGATAAAGTTGAATGATACAATGGAGTTGACACGATGCCATATAAAAATTTTGTTTTTATGTCATTTTTGTAGAGATATCAAGGTCACCTTGACTTTTTTAAATGGGATCACCCTTTTTTAAACGCCTACAATGATAGTCCCTTTCATTAGGAATTCAGTGACTATATTATTCCAAGGTCATTCAAGGTGGAGGACAGGAAAAACTTATAAGATTTAGAATATGAAAGCAGAATACGTTTATCATGGTAGAGACTTGTAGTAAATAGTAAACATACTATGGTCGTAGTTAAAGTAAACATACTAAGGTCCTTCAATGTTACTGTTGTGTACCTTCGTGTACCTGACAGCAGCCGGCAAAGTGTTAACATAAAAGTTGCATGAAATTTTGATAATTGAGCAATGTATATTTGTCAAGTTTAGTGCTTGCTACTTCTGACGTTAAAGTGCAGAGAAGATCTTTAAAGTTCCACGTCAAGTTTTTATTTAGATATTCAATTTTCATTATAAATACAGTTCGTGCCACTGTTAATCAATACCATTGTTATGTATTCTTGTCTTTAGACATATTGACAATGGAGTTATGCAATGGTTGGAGATATAGCAGCTTTACAAATAGATTGCAAATGTTACACGTTCATCAAACAAATGAACACCGACCATTTAAAACGAAATGGATGTTGAAATAATTGATCGGCATCCTGTTTCCGACCTGTTAATACAGATACACGTACACTACCTATAAATAATGAACGTGAACGACCCTCAAAGTTCAATTTCCACCATAATGCAGTCGAGGAACTTCACTGAGAGGATACATCGATGATGTGGACTAGTCTAAGACTCCGAATGATCTGCCCCCATTGAAGCTCGAGGAGGGATCATTCCTTCGGGACGGATAAAAGCAGGACGAATCACCAGTTTGTGGCGTAATCCCAAAATTGAGCCACGCCTACTGACTTCGTGATTTCATTTCCGTACGTAAGCCTCGTAAGACATTGCACGAAGAGACCCCTTATCCAAGGATCTTTCTCTCGAAACTGGTTTCGCCTTTCCGCTGCGAATGGATCTACGATGCGTCAATTGTCACTAAGCGGAGTATGGTTGGGACTGTTTCCTGTTTCTAAACAAAATGCTTAACTTCCAGCCGTACTCGAGTCCGTATCGAATTCTTAGAGCCGAGCATGCCCATAAACACCTAACAAACGACAGTGAAGCACAGACACAGACACGATGTCTAAACAATTCCAGACACGTTCATTGCTTGCAATTTGATTTATTATTGCGAGATATCAACGGCACGGAAATAAAACGCTTTCAAATTCGGTTTGAGAAATTCTTTCGGATCAACTATCGAGCTCCTAAACTCTTCGGAATCTCGCACGCTGCTGCTGATTTGTAGAAAATAAAAGATGGAAGTGGTAGAGAATGAACGCAACGTTTGTCATAGTTCTCTAAACGACCTAATAGCAATCCTCCGAATGCATCTGCAAAAAGTGATTCTCGTATTGTAATTTACAAATTTTTATGTATATTAAATTTTAAAATATCATATATTATAAATATTAAAATATTATATGCTTATTCTAGTGTTAGAATTAATAGTTTTTTTGTCTTTTTTAATCAGTATTTTTTGTTCGAGTTTACAGTTTCGGTCGATAGTAAAAGGGTTAGAAATCGAAAGTTCGGGTTGAAAGGATCTAATAAATTTCATCAGGTTGATTTTCTGGAGGACACGTTGGCAAACATCGGCCGCTCCGAGGCAATAGATTCAACCCTTGGAGCCGTGGCTATTAGTGTGATGTAATTAACAGTTTCGATAAGCATATATGAATATTATGGTTAATTTACGATCATGATCGCGGTGCCGGCGAATTTACGTGGACGACGCAGCGCCGCTCCGAGGCATTTGAACTAAAACCGTACGGTTGCAGCTTACTATTGCGCCAGAGCAAACATTGACCGAAACGAAGGCTGAGGCGGTGGTAGGGGGCGCGAAAGGACGGCGAAGGGCGAGAGAGGGATCCGTGGGCAATGTACAATTTACACGCGAAAATGTAAACGACCAATTAGGGCGACCCTTTGACGCTGTTGCAGCCACCGCCGCCGTACGAAAATCTGCAGCCTTTGAAAAACATCAGATTCAGTGATATTTCACAAACGGTTGGCCACGGTAATGACATTCTCACGCTCCGTAACGAAACTCCGACTTATGTGGGTGAATTGGTTAATGCCAGACCTCGAATTCAGAAACGTTGCCAACCGGTTCGTCTCTCGACGCTTCTTCTTTGGGAAAACCATACTTCGAGAAATTAACTTTTCAAGAGGGACTCCTCGTGGAAAGCGAAAAGATTTACTAATATTTAAACATTCTTTTTTTTCCTGCACAAATTTTTTTAACAAGATACATCCAAGAGTTAGTATTTTTCTTTTAGTCGATATCGCTATCACTCATGTTAATTAGACGCTTCTTCCACTTTGAGAAAAACATATTTCAAGAAATTAACTTTTCAAAGGGGATTTCTCGTGAAAAGCGGAGAAATTGACTAATATTTCAGCATTCCTTCTTCTAGACAAATTTATTTAAGAGGATACCTTCAAGAATTAGAAAATCAAATTTTCTGTTTATTTGTTTGTCAGTGTTGTGATCACTTATGTAAATTATTAGTTTCCAAAAGGTGGAACAGGTTTTTGAAGTTAGATAGGTGGTGCTGGAATTCCGCCAAAGGTCTGACAAAAATTAGGGTTGCTAGACAAGTTTAACATATGAATTGTGTCACGTTAAACGTACCATGACCAGCGGAATTTTTTATATTACAGTTCTTGAAAATATATAAATGTTTTCATTGTGGAACTTTAAATAAGTTTCTCTGTTCAAACATATATGAGAATAAAAATTCCGCAAACATTAAATCGACTTAATAATTTAGTTTTCAGTGAGAACATTACAGGCCAGCTGTCTTCAGTGCTTGGTAGATTTAGTGTTAACGCAAAAATAACGCGAGTCAATGTTAGCATGTTTGGTTTAACACCGCGTCTCGAAGGTTTAATTAACTCTTTCAGAAATACACTTCAGATCAAGGCTAGCATTTCACGGGAGTCGAGGACGTTTCATTATATCAACTCCATTTTGGCCATTTTCGCCATTTTGGACAGTCCCAAAAATTTCAAAGTTGCGCCACGGCCGCAATTCGATTCCGATCGACTTGAAATTTGGTATGCACTCTGTCTGTGTGTCTAGCTACGTGTAGCCAAAATTACAAATGAATCAGTGACCTACAAATTTTTTTCAATTTTTGCGAGTTTTTTAAAAGGACGGGGGTGGTACGTCCCTTCAATATTAGCCAATCTTTGCAGGCGTGTCCCGACCCACTTCGATTTGTACTAATAATTATTTGTTGTTAATTTAACTCTTGGTAATATAACTATAAGCATATTTAAATGAAATTATGTTTCTTCACTATATTTTTACTTATCATTTCGAAGGAGACGAATGTTGAACATAAATATATTATTAAACACAACTTAATTGAATCATTGCATTTTAAAAATATATTTAGTGCACTAAAATTGTACCAAAAATGTATTTACTGCATGTTCTTTGTGGAATTTACTTTTAACTGATTCGGTGAACTCAATCAATTTTGTATAACGTCCTATAAAATGTTTTGAAATTGAAGAAAAATACATTTTCATTTTTTTTTATTAATCGAGTGTCGTTTTGGAGGTCTTTTTTGGTTTCATGTTTTTTCTGTAACGCAGCCAGAATTATATGCGCTTAAAAATTCCATGAATCCAGAAAGATTGATCGAGGTTAATACTGTACCCAAGAGAGTTAATTAACTTTGTTGAAATTGTTTGACTAGACTCGTCTATATTTTGTGGTGATTTTATACTTTCGAAAAACAAAGTAAAGAAAATAGCAGTTCATATATCGATTTTTCTCTTCGCTAAGTTCCCACACTGAAAAACTTTTCACAACTCAATCTTATCAAGGACATTTTCCGAGGAAAAGTATGACAGTGTTCCTAAATGCTTCTGCAGGTTCGCTATTTAAATGCATAAAATCTGCAGTCTAGTTACTTTGCTCTCGAAGAGTCTATTGGAAATCTGCAAAAATGTATGCAAAAAGCTCTCACAGGAAAATTCGGCAAAACTGACATTCGATATCGTTCCACGTTTTCGGGAATAGTTCAAGCAATTGAACTCTGTTCAATTCTAGTGAATTTCAAGTTTTATCACTTCTCCAAGATTTCTCTTCACTATAAATGCAAATATCTCTATAGCTTAGTCATTAGAAAGATTCTACCATACTAATCTACGGAATCTTGAAAGAATTTATTCAAATTATAAAAAACCGGGTACCAGAAAATCATTTCTTTGATTCTCTGACTTTTTTTCCAAACTTGGACTCGTCACGAGTTATCAACACTGTGACCCCATCATTTTTATAAATTGACACTAGAAGTACAATAAAAGTAAAAATGCCCGGTGTGCATCAGAAATTGTTGCATGTACTACTTCAATAATTATTGTTACAAATATAGGTTGAGACTATCGATATCCGCGTAGATATCGATATTCTACGTGAAATTATCTAGGTTGCACCGTCGTTTTGGTAACGACGTCGTAACAAGAACAGAGTCAGAGATTAGACTTCGTTGTGACCGGACTTGCGGCACATTTCCTGCTCTTATAAAAAAGTATTAACAATTTCTTTGATAATGCCGCGATCACAGGGCCGCCCACGTAATATTATCATAAAAATTGTACGAAGTTTGAATAGGTGCAGTCTCGTTATTATTAAAAAGCAATCTACATCGTTGGGTTTCTTGTTCGCTAGTTCCACTGTTACCTTTATTAGTAGACTGCAGATTTACGCATTTATAAAGAAATTTGCATAAATATAAAGCAACAAAGAAATATTCAAAACTATTGCAATGTTTCCATATAAAAAAAAAAAAATTGACGGATGAAATAAATTTTTATTTAACTCCTGCTTCCCACAAACCATTCAGAACATTAACCCTTTGCACTCCAAGCAATTTTAATTCCTAACTCGAGACATTTTTTTCTCCTAGAATAATTTCATTGTACGCGGTTCATTTCCTTACGTGCCTATCAAATTTGTTACTATTAATCATACGTGCAACACTTCAATTTTTACTAGCTTCTTAAATACAAACATTGCAGTGTAAAAATAGTTTTGAATAATGTTCTGCCAATATTTAATGTCCCCTCAGAGGAGTCATTGGAGTGTTAAGGGTTAACATTTCGCGTAAAGACCGACGATCTAGTTATTGGCCAGGAGTGTTGCATTCTTCGAAACGAGTTCATTGCATATCGTTCGCAAGTGGCTCACCACCTGTCGAATCGATAAAATGTATCAAGTGCCCGGCCGGTTACCCGTAAGTACACCGAAATGCATAACGGTACAGGTATCGCGTGCGTTAAAGAGAAGTATTATTATCTAGATTCGTAGAAGAGTGCCAGTAGAACGCAAATCCCTAGAACTGCTAATAACGCACTACGTACCAGCGGAAACACAATTCCGGTAACAACGTCCTCTAGCACGAACATAACGACCAAATATTCTGCATTTCATTATAACCGGCAAACAGTAAGTAGAACGGTCCTCGTGCTGTCAACGGTGGACGTATAGAACGGCCATTTAAATGGAAATAGCATCGCGATCACGGTGTAACGTTTCAACGGTGAACACATACACACAAACCATCACGACGACCACGATACTTCATATTTTACAAGGTTGCAGTTATGGCGCGTGCTCGAAAGAAACTATTTCGAATGAAATTAAAACAGAACCGTCAAGATTCGTGGTGCTCGTTGCCACGCGGCGGATTCGGCGATAAGAAAGATCAGTGAACAATGAGAAACAGCGAAAACGTCGAAGTAATTTAACCCTTAGCACTCCAGGCAATTTTAACACTAAACCTACCACAGTGGGTCAAATGACCCTTTTTAAATTTTCTATTTCAATATTATTGAAGTTATAAAATTGCCTTCGTAGGAATCGATTCGATAGATTTATTAATTCAATCATATATTGCAATAAAAATCGCAGAAATTATAAATAAATTATATCTTGTCATTTTTATGACACAATATATGCTGGTCAATTTTAATGCTTGGTAGATTTAGTGTTAAGTCCAAAATCGAAACATATTTTTCAGTTGAAACAGTTCCGTTGAACGTGGTTTATTGCCTTTCGTAAATATAAAAATTCTTACTGTCACTCGTAAGTGTAACATTCCAATTTTTGCTGACTTCGTAAATGCAAATATGGCGATGTGTAGACTGTTTTAAATAACGGTAAGGAATGTTTAGTGTCACCTCAGTGGCACCATTGGAGCGCTAAGGGTTAAAAATGTCATATAAAAGTCGCAAGATATTAAAATTGCCAAAGTGATTTGTCAAATGAGATAAATAATGAATTCGTTCTGCCAGTCATTAGATTACAGATAGTGTTCGTTTATCAGAGAGTAGATATATAAAAAGAAAAACAGCAAAAGCGTTGGAAAAGTTTAAAAATGTCCACGATATTGTGAATTTATTCAAACTAACCATTGCACGGTCACAACGACTTATTACATTTTAATCTAAGTTCACATTCTATCTCTCATATTCGCGTAATCTCACATCTTCAGATTACTTGATAAATCCTCGCAAAACCTGCACGATGATAAAAACTGTGATTCCCCGGAGACCTGCAAAATACACCTGTCGAGGTTTTATGCCGCGGAAGATAGGAGGATGGAATTATGAATACTAGCAAAAAGTTCTAAATCCAAATAGTCATTACTTTCGCCACGCTCTGGTTCCCAAAAAACAATGCAGATATAATCCATGGTTTCCTTGGCGTCTGCATAATGTATTATTGAACAGGGAATGACATAGTATAATATGTATACAGTCGATGTGGAAAGTATTCGTACAGTGACCAATTTCAAATAAAACTGTATGCGTAAACTTCAGTTATGAATTTTAAGCGAAAAAAATGATTGATAAATATTCTTGGGTATTTGTAGAAAAGATTTTGTGCAAACTAAATTTTATTTTCTTCAAGATTAACAGAAATATACATCCAGCGTAGATAAACGTAAGAAATAGACGCACAGAAAGTATTCGTACGTCTCTCATTTCTTGCGCTTACTTGAGATATAAACGTAATATGAACTTTTGAATGTGACGAATAACATCAAAGTAGATTAGTTTGTATAGAGTACTAATAGAAGCAAGTTTGAAAGTTGTAATATACTACAACATGGGTCGCAAAAGGTGCGAAACGATGGAAGAAGAGCGAAAACTTCGATTACACAATCAATGTAAATCGCTTAGTGAAATTTCTTCCACAGTGAATAGAGCAAGGTCTACTATTCAAAGTACGACTAATTATTCGTAAAGTGAAACAGAATCCACGTATAACTGCCGAACAAATTGCAACAGAACTTAAAAACAACAACGGCATAAGTGTGTCAGCTAGTACTGTACGTGACTATTTAAGAAGTAGCGAATACCATGATCGAGTAGCACGAAAAAAGCATTTTGGTAAACAAAACTAACCGTAAGAAAAGATTAGAATTCGCTAAGCAACATATTAATACACCAATCGAACATTGAAATAAAGTAATTTTTACTGACGAAAGCAAATTCGACATATTTGGCTCTAAAAATAAATTTACAGTGTGGTGAAAGAAAAATACACAATTCAGAAAAGAAAATTTGCAACCGATGGTAAAACACGGCGGTGGATCTGTATTAGTTTGGGGTTGTGTGAGTGCAAATGGAGTGGGTCTCTACATTTTATTGACGGTGTTACGAACCATACAGTTTATATTGCTATTTTGAAAAAACATCTCCATGCTAGTGCAAATGAAATGGGCCTTACAGACAATTTTATATTCACCCACCACAATGATCCAAAGTACTCTGCTGTATAATACAAGGCAATGGATATTATACAACACATCAAAATACTTGCAAACGCCGCCTCAATCACCAGATATTAATCCCATTGAACACATATGGGATTATCTTGAACAAAAAATACGTAATCATAATATTTTAACGAAAGAAAGTTTAAAAATCGCTTTATTAGAGGAGTGGAACAAAATAACACCGGCTGTAACATCTACCTTAGTAAATTCCATGCCAAGAAGACGAAGCTATGATAAAATCCAAAGGCAATCCTACAAATTATTAAAATATAAAAAATATATTGTATTTTTATAGTTTTATTTTTTATTATCCATAACTGCACGAATACTATCTATGCTGGATGTATATTTTTGTTAATCTTGAAGAAAATAAAATTTAGTTTTCACGAAATCTTTTCTACAAATACCCGAGAATATTTATTAATCATTTTTTCGCTTAGAATTTATAACTGAAGCTTACGCACGCAGTTTTATTTGAAATTGGTCGCTGTACGAATACTTTCCACACCGACTGTACACCTAATAGGGATGTGTTTAAATCGCCATTTAGTTCCAGTTTATAGACAAAATGGTTACACAAACACCCACTTAATTCATGAATATTATACTAAACAATCGCGATAATAATTATTATATTATGCACGCGGCACGGAAACGATCGACATTCATTTTTTTCTCGAAAATTTTCCACGTTGAGCTCGGAAGAATTTTAAAATTCAGAATACTGCAATGCTATCTTATCAAAATGACGACTCAACCTGCTCTAATTTCGCATACTCCGAATCGTGTTCTCCTACTCTACGCGGAATTTCTGACCCCAACATCTGATAAACATTCTTGTCTTTGATGCTTCGCGATTCCCAGCGTATGTTCGAGGCGAATTAAACACCATGCAAATGCCAATAGTTAAAACAACTATAACACGCTTTAATGACGGGTTGCTCTACGGGTTTCATGTTAAGAGTCGTTGTCGTAAATTCCCGAGCGAACTCGCAGCATGGCATGTCGTGAATAGAATATGTTCCGCCTCGAATAGTTTTTATGACGGTTGGAATCCTTGCGAAGTAACTCTTAACCTCCGAACCGGAAGTTCAACGGCTCAGCAAGGCGAAACTTCCGAGAGTATTAGCCCGCAAGTTTCTAAACCTCGATCGCCATGATTCTTTTGTCCATGGGAGCTTATTTACCCGTAAACGATCTCTTAAATAACATCCGAACGGTATTCTATTCGCATTCGTCTCTGACGAATTATTGAAACGAACATTTTCGAAGGAGAAACCGACAAAAACGATCGGAGAGATGTAAATGAACTATTGCAAGTATCTCGCGTAATGATAGAAGAATGTGTTCTCAAGGTCGTCTTTTTATCGAGATGTCAAGGTGAATGTGCAGCGGCAGGGATTGCAACACGAACGCGGCCACGTTTGCTTCGACTCGATGTATGGACACAATGGCACGAAGCTAATTAAGAAACGCTCTTTTCGTGGAGAACGTTACAGCTATAAAACTTATGGTAAAGTTTAATTGGTCCGATGTGACGCAAGTCGCCGACGTTCAAATTTAAAACGTTCATTGTCGTGCGAGTTTTCCGCGCTTCGCGTAAGTTTCCTTTGTTTCGTTCACAGAAGCCATCGGTGTTATTAACGGGAATTGTTGGTTACCAGATAATGAACTTCTTACGTTGCATTATAATCTTCTTAATTTCAGTGATAATACACTGGCGGTCGCTGTCTGTCATTTTATGACAATCATTCTTGTAGCAATGGAACCGTGCCGGTCACCGGTGATCACCGTTCGACGTGCTAAAAGGACAACTTTTTCAATATTTGACTAGACTATTTCGATTTTTCATTTTTACAGTATAATGTGAAGAAAATTTTGAAAGAATTGTATTTTGATGAAAATCGAAGAAAATATTAACACTTTACCTTTTACTTTTTTTAAGTTCACTTTTAAGTTCTTTTAAGCCATCACTGAAAACTTTTTAATGAATCCCTCAATGCCGACAGTAATTTTTATTGTAAATCAGCATGACATCCTCAGTAACGTTGTCTAATAATTTCGTTACAAATTACAATGTAAAAGCAGCTTTTTAAGCCTCATTTTGTTGCGGGGAAATTATTGAAAACCTATTAACACTGGAATTACCAAACCAGTCATTTTGACTGGTCCCTAGTTTTTTCTTTCGCAATTATTGAAGTTATAAAAATGTTTCCAAACAGAAATTTTCGAATGTACTTTTTTAATGGTGTACACGTTAAAATCAAAATTGTATGTACTTTTAATAGATGCAGTCTTGTTATTATTACAAAGCAATGTATATCGTTGTATTTATTGTTGGGTAGTTCTGTAAAGTGTTAAAAGTATTTGTACCAGTGACTCTTTCGATTAACGCTGGAGTTTTACACTATTTAGCACTTTGACTGCCATGTCACCCATATATGGGTGACAGAATTGTTTGTCCATGTTTAAAAATAAATTTGCACATTAATATATTCATTCCAGTAAATTTAATTTAGATCTGGAGAATAGAAGAAGATTGAAGGATAATTCTGTGTCATACACTTTAAGTTTTCAATTGTTGCTTCGTTAAATAAATTACTTTGATTGTATGGGATTTTTGAGGTGTTGGTTGGGCAGTTAAAGTGTTAATGTGTTGCGCACAATACGTAAAAAGATGAATATTTACAGGAAACTTTACGATAAACTCGATAATTTATATTCTTCCGAGAATTTCGAATGACCGTACTTTTCGATGGTTTACTTTCAAAATATTTTTCTATCGGAATCTAAATGAAACTGTTGAATGCTTCTGGCGGATTTATTTGCTATCAGATCAATTTAACTTTGCCGCAAGTTTAATAAAAAAATGTCGGTGTTTCTCTGCCATGTTTTTGGAAAGAAACGTGCACACCGATCATCATAAAAGCTGTCCACCGAGGTCGTGTTACATCAGACTTGTAGCATCATACCAGTGTAGCAAGCAACTATTGCGTTGCTCCGGATGAAATATCGGATTTTTTATAATAATGCCAAACAAAAGTAAACTTAACGATTGAAGTAAACATTATTCTGATCAACGTATTCGGATAATTAATTGCGAGCTTCCTGATCACGTTTTTCGTGTACAAGATTGTTATTAAAGATTAACAATAAAATAAATATCATTTTAAAATAAAATTACGTAACTAAATAAAAATTTAATGAAAGGCCTTCAAAATCATCGGTAAATATCTAGAAAAGGAAACAGATTTCGAAGACCTAAAAATACACTGTCACGGTCACCATTCTGAACAACTATTCTCTTAAATTCATATTCTCTCTACCGCCACTTACTATGCTTAATACTTTACGTATTTACAAAAACTGTGAACACGACTTCAGCAAACTCTGCCTTTTTCCAGTGACCTAATTCGTCCTTCAAGGCAGTAGAAGGGCTCCATTCGTCTCCTCGCTCTCTATTGTTCCTCTGCCACCAAACAAAATTTTTTTAACACTAGATCAAGAATTAACGTACTGCGTACGGGTCAAGAGACATCTCTTTTTCATATTTCTTCGACTGAATCGATGACTTAAGCAACTAGAGACAAAATGTGTTTGTTACGTGACCAGGGTAGTGAAGCCTTGCGCATTTATGTGACAAATGATAAGCAACATAACCGAATGTTGACATTCCAAGCATGTAAAAACAATCAGTCAGTATAGCCAATGTATCGGTAGATCTATGCCAATCGTCTATCCTACCATATAAAGTGTTTTATTATTGTGGGATCAGGATCCCTCAGATTAAAGAAGCGTTAGGAAATCGGGAAAAGAGCTCGAAGGAGGGCTCCGTAGGTCAGTGCGGTAGTCGATCGGCTACGACCCGAGAGGTGTCCCGGGTTCGATTCCCGGTGCGGTCCCTCGTCTTTTTTCCTGAGATCCTACATTATTGTACATTTTGTTATTTTAAAGCTTGTGTTTTAATTAGTAAAGAAACAGCTTTTTAAAAATCATTTACATTTTCAATCTGTTACTGTGGCGGCTGCTGAAAGTGTGTGGTGGAGAGAGAAAGAAAAGGAAAGAAGGAAAGGGGAGCGTTTCATCCTAGGCTCGCTAGAGGACTCGTCATTAAGGCTGACTAGCGGATCCTGCCTTAGACGCTGGGTAGTGGAAATCGGTTAACACGTTAAGCGCCACGCCGAATTTCTGTGCCGTTCCGTTCAAGCCACGGTTAGCCGTTAGGCGGGCCTTGCCGGGCCGCTCGCCGATAGACGAATCAGAGTATAAACAGTCGGGTAACGTAACGCGCACCGCGATAGCAGAATGAAAAATATCAGGGGATTTTAGGAAGCTACCTTTTATCAACCCCATTTTTTCCATTTTCGCCATTGATCGCCCCGAAAATTCAAAGTCGCGTCACGGCTGTAATTCGATTCCGATCGAGCTGAAATTTGGCATACACTCTGCCTACGTGTCTAGAAACGTGTAGACAAAATTACAAAAGAATCGGAGACCTAAAGATTTTTCGCGATTTTTA
>CM052093.1:13800966-13824470 GCA_028453745.1 Agapostemon virescens | reverse complement strand
GATAGACGAATCAGAGTATAAACAGTCGAGTAACGTAACGCGCACCGCGATAGCAGAACGAAAAATCTGTCGCCGGTCCGTAGGGACCGGTGTGGCGCTTAACGTGTTAAGGACGGTATATGTATAATATGAACTGGAGGTGAATCAGGAACTAGCGGGAAAGTCTTGTCCTACTGTCCCTCTACCGACGAGAGTAGGAGGTAGAGCCGCCACAGTTATTGATAATTTTTTTTCCAGATATCACACTTTAAAGCATTATTCAAGTTTGCGAAATAAATAATTGTTAAAATGTAAAAATCTTATATAATAAATAATGTATAAAATATATATAGTAATATTTAAGAATACTTTATGTGAATGTAATAACAAATGCAAATTAAAGATGTGCATATATACATCGTATTGCTTGCCAAGCATGCTTCTGGAGAGTTCAAAAATGTGCGGGGCCTGGGAGCGCGTTGAACACGTAGAACGCCGTACGCAATGTGTTGAAATTGACTAGAATGTGTTGTTTCATATTGCCATCTAATCAGACGGTAGGCAATCGTCTCGAACCCGCGTTGTCAAGAATCTAAATGATTGACCGCGTCGCAGCGAGATAATCAGCGAATATTATTGAAAAACTTGTTGTCAAGATGTTCGCGCACGGTAATTTCCTCAAAACGGTGGGAAATTGATTCACTGTATGCGTTCCATTGATCACGGAGTCCTAATAAAGCGAGATTTTCATTCCAGCTGATCGAGAACTGTAACTTTCATTCTAGTCGATCGAACTGTCCTCGCTAATTAATCGTGTTTCCTCGTTATCGATAATTAATCCCGTGTCGCGCGTATACAGCGAATGAAAAAAAAAAGAAAAAAGAAGAGAAGAAAAACAAGGGAAAAAAGAACCCGGTGTGCCGGAGAGTTAACCGACGAAGCCGGGATCCATCGATATCGTCGGTATTTGCACGTTCGGGCGATGTCTCCCAGGAGATCAGTGATAGCAGCAGCCAATGGAACAGAAAGCGTTAAAATTCCCGTCGAATCCGTCGGCCGAAAACTTGGCCACGTGCCAGACGAACCGCGGGGCTCCATTCGTGTGTACGGTTCGTTTCGAGAGTGACGTCGCCTTATTCAATTTCGAATTCACCTGTGACCGTTCACGATATTTGTAAAGGGTCTATGCCATGCCGGAGCTCGAGTGGAGCCATGCCAAATGTTTGTATCTGTTCCGGATGGATCCCAATATTGAATAAATGTACCGATGTGTACGTATAAATCTACTTAGACACTGCGCAAATTGATATTGGCCGGCGCAACGGACCAGCGACGACGACATCCAGTTCACCGAAGAAAGAAGCTATGCATTTATGGTAAATACGAGCGGATGCATTTAAAGCGGGAAACAGTTTAAAAGAATTTAGGACTTTCCGTGTACAATCCGGGGCAAAATAAAAATTTCAGGTCGAAGACGTTTTTCGAATTTTTTAACCTCTTGTTATATTGTTTGTAAATATTATACTTTCCTCTTGAGACGAAATCAAATTTTATTCTTTTGTAAAAAGTATTTAAGCATTTAAGCATACAAAATATGAATTGTTTTTTCCTCTTGTGTAACATTTTTAAGGATGAAAATGTTATAACAGCTTCAGTTACAAAGAAAATGGTATGGCAAGGGGTTAATTATATTTTTATGTAACGTTAGTTATTGAAGTTATAAAATGGCTTTCATAGGAATCGATTCAATAGATCTCTTTGTTCGATTACACTTTGTAATGAAAATTGCGAATGATCGGAACGAATTGAATTTTGGCAATTTTACGAGGCAATGTACACGAGTCAATTTTAATGCTTCAGGTTTAGTGTTAATCAGGAAGATTAAGTGTATCGCAGGAATGTTTAACTACTCGCGAAAATCGTTGTCGGCGCATTGCACGTTGTCGTTTAATTTTGGCAGGTTCAAGATAATGAACGAGTGATCTCTGTTACAGGGCTTGTTTACACATAGTTTCGTTCTCGTAACATCTGCTGGTTATGTACGAAACGCGCATACACGCAGAGAGACGGTGTATAAGCTTATACAACTACTGTCTAAGTATAAACAGTCGCTAATCGGTTATCTTACAGGCGGAGTCGGGAAACGTGCTTCTTCGGGTGCCTGTTGGTCTATATTATAAAGGCCAAAGTATATACGTGGCCAATCCTTACGAACCCCGGCATAGCAACGACGTAAATGCTAGATGGAAAAGGGCAGCGCGCAAACTCCTAATTCCTCTGTTATTTCTATCTGATTTTGTATTCATATTTTGGGTATATGATGTATAAATCTGAAAACAGGAGAAAGCACAAGCTTTATCCTAAATGTGCCGAAATCTGCCATAATAGCCCACTGTAACCTCATAGTTACAAAACTGTATCATAAAAAAAACCGTAACAAATTGAAAATTGAAATGCAAACAAATAGGTTGTTATTGATATACGATCTTGGAGCTATTACGTGCACTATTTTTGGTTTGGAAATCACTGACAAATGCACAAATAATATCAATTGGATCAAATGGTTTCGCTCATTTTTACTGCAGACAGTTTGCAGAGCATTTATTTTGTTATTTCAGGTTAATGAGCCTAGCAACGGTCACAAATATTAATATTCGTTGTCTTGGCAACGTTATAGAATTAAGATTTATACGTCGTCTCATGAAGAAAGCTATAATTATTTGGTAAAATGTCGATAAATTAAAATGTGACCTGAAAGTTACACGGGCCCATAGAGAGTTAAAAGGAAGGATTGATTCAACCGGCTTTTGACCTGTAGATGCATACATTGTATATTGTCCCCGTCATGGGACCCTCGATCCTCAGTTGTTTATATTCAACCGTTCCTCTTCTGTTTTGACCTCTTGTGTCTTTCATTAGTAATGCTTCTTTCGAACTGAAAAGACGTGTCTCACAACGTGAGACATTTTAATAAATTACTAAATTACAACATTTTAATAAATTAAAATGTGACCTGAAAGTTACACGGGCCCATAGAGGGTTAATCGACATCATTCAAATGGTCTGGTCGCACAGTCGAAAAGTAATTCGGAAAAGTATTTTATGTTAACGTAAGTCGAAGCAAGTGTCCACAAACTCGCGATGGAAATAATGTTAACCCTTTGCACTCGAGTGGCGACTCTGAGGCGCCATTAAAAATTGGTATACTTTTATTTAAAAGAATTTTAACATTGCTATCGTTATATTTAGAACAGTGAGGAGAATTTAACGGTTGTGAGGATGAGTAATCGTAAAAAAGGCCTTATATATGTGAAGTGAAAGCATTTATGTAGAGTGAAAATATGTTACCGTAGAAGAAATGCTTTGGTTTTCTAGTTGAGAGAGCGTCGAGTGCAAAAGGGTTAAAACACATCGTACCTGAAAATTATAAAATACGAAATAGCACCTGAAAAATTGTAACAAAATGTGAAAACATTATACAACATTCTGCCCGTACTTGTTTCGAAGGGTAGAGTCGCTACTATAATACTTTCGAACTATAGTGCTTTTAAAAGTTTATTTATTATTTGCAATTTTAAAAGCTCCAACGACCACGAGGATATTAAAACTTTTATCTGCAAATGTTACATCGAAACGAATGTGGAAACCGAAGTTGCTTTTATTACTTTTGTAATATTACGAATTCAAACGGCTCGGTACTTGTGCCACGTGTGACCTTTGTGGAGAAGAGTTTTTTTATACGCCGTAGGGTTGTTTGAGTTCGTAAAATTGCAAAAGAAGAAACGCAGCGTCAGTTCCTCATTCTGTTTTACTGCAAGAAAAAGGGTTTTCGAGGAAAACTTCATCCAAAAACTGTCGAACTACCTCCGAAAGTACCTCGCCCTTTCGAAGTAGCAACGGTAGAATATTGCAATATCTTTTTGCGCGAAGTTACATTAGTAAAGTTCGTATATCAATAATTTCAGTGTACCCTCGACATCAACCCTTCAGAGAATTTCCAAACTGAAATTTGAAAGTGCAACAACTCGCTGAATTTATCCGACATCGACTCTTACCAATATCCACGTTAATTAACCCTCCGGCTGCGGTTCCAGAGTCTATTTTGACTCAAAGCATCAAACTCGTCATTCGATTAGACAGTTTCTAGCAATTAAATTTAACGAATAGCAGTTACATCCGGATCAAGAGCATGTATGCGAGAAACATCGCCGAACATATATTTAAAAACGAATCGATGGACCAACGAGTGGCTTTAAACGTGGTCAATCATAAAACTTTAAAAACGGTCCGTTTTCCGAGGATTAAACAGAGAATCAGTTCGAAGTTACAACGAATGATTTTTCGAAGAGCTTGCTTATCGCGCGTAGTGAAATTCGCGGAGTGAAAAAGCAACGCTGACACAACGGCTGCCTCAAAGAGTTAATCGGACGGTGTCACACAGAAAAAAAAAATGCTAATAAACGGTTTATGGTTCGTACATAGTATCGCACATTTCACACCTTCGGGCAGTTCGCTTTTAATATATTCCATTTTAAATTCACTGTGCCAGAAGCACGAATCCCGGACGCGTGCATGTAACGAGGGAGTCCGTGATCACAGTTTAGATAATGGCGAACACTGCAGCTGAAACAGGTCACGAGAGCGAGCGAAAGGGCACACCTTTCCCGGCGATATAGTTGTGTCAAGCTGGGATAATAGCAGCGGACTGGCTCCAAGGTCATTTTTCACGAGAAACAGACCACTTTTTGGGAACGGTGTCGCGCGTTTTGATGAAATTGAAATATGACGCGCGATCCCGAACAGAGAACGCCCGAAAAAGAATTATTCTCGTATGTAGCAAAAAGAAAAATTTGTATCACTGCTATATTAACGCTCCGGGCATTTCTGACATTTTCAAAATGTCGACAAATTTTAACGGGACAAAATTAACATAAACTATCGCACATTATTTTCTCTATTTATTTCGCACGATTCCAACACAAAAATTTATTTTAAATTAATTAATTTTTGCTGTCGCGTGCCCGTTATTATGTGGTTCAATTAGTAGACGGCGGATTTTTATGCGAAACTTTAAAGAATTAATTGTGACAAACAGGAACCACAAGAAATGACCTTTTTGCCTTTAATAATCGAACAAGACTAGAATAGAATATTTCGATGATACCATTTCGTATCTGTGTCTACTCGTGTTTGCCATGAATGTGTAAGCTCCGCAGAATATTAATTATTTCAGATCGGCTAGTGGAATTAGAATAGATCGAGCACAGCTATTTTAACGAACGCCGAATCATGATTGCAAACAGTTAAGAGAGGAATCAGATTTTTCTCGTCGCTCGAAGCAAGTGGCAAATCACCGATGCAAGTAATATTCGAGATGTCACGTTGCAGGTGAAAACACACTGTGTTTCGCGTAAAAACAACGGCAAGTTTTGGCAACAATAGCAGTCCAGCAGATTCCCCGACATCCTCGGCGATAGTGCTGGCATAACAAGAATGAAATTCGAGCCAAATTGCTGCATATTGTCGACTCCGGTACATGCACGGGATAATTATAAGTCGTAGCTAACAAGAAAACGTGTACAAATGGCACTACATAACGAGATGCCATCTTGCTGGAATATTTATTCGATACAAGAACAGTGAGTGCGATTCAACAAAATTAGGGAAACTAGCATTTTATTTTCTACGTCGACGTTTTACTATTTTCTGTTGTATTTCAATTATATACAGGGTAGTCGAGTAGGGATTAGCATTTCATTATCTTCGCTGTTCTAGAAGGTATGAGAGAATATTGCTATTGTATTTATTGGAAACGAGAACAGTGAATGCCATTCAACAAAATGAGAAAACTAGCACTTTTTTTTTTATGTTAACGATTTTCCTATTTTCTGTTGTATTCTAATTATATACAGGCTTGTCCAGTAGGTATTAGCATTTCATTATCTCCGCTGTATTAGAAGGTATGAAAGAATATTGCTATTGTATTTATTGGAAATGAGAACAGTGAGTGCTATTCAACAAAATGGGGGAAACTAGCATTTATTTTTACGTTGACGTTTTCCTATTTTCTATATACTTAATTATGTACAGACGTGTCCAGTAGATATTAGTATTCCATTATCTTCGCTGAAATAGCGTTTAACGCGTTAACTATATATCATTAACAAGGACGATGTTTACAGTATTACTTGAGGTGCTAATCAACTCTCCTCTATATCACAATTCCGAATAAATTTCCACGAGTTATGTGAAATGAGAATTTTAAATATCTGCATCACGAACGTATAAACATTCGTTTTATGTTCTCGTAAAAAATCACGTGCAAGCTTGCGTCGGTTTCGCTTAGGAAAGAGTATTTGGAGACGCTGTTCGATCATTTTACGATATTTTGTATTATAAAAAAGGTAAACTTACCTGTAGACGCTTTCGTCGTATGATAAGAGGATCCGAAGTGGTTGGCTGATGCTACGTTTTCTCACTTCGTGTGCAGGATCCACGTGAACGCCGTGGATAACCTGTAAAATATAAGAAAATAGAAACGCTATAGTCGACGGTATACGCAAAGAAACACAGAGCACGCCCAAACATTCACCAGAGAGTACAAACAAGATAGCAAATTTTTAAATTTATAATACAGCTGGTTCAGGTTTCACAGATGTAAAATATTCGGATTCCACTTAAGACGATGGAACGTTAAAAAGTGTTACCAAAAGTGTCGGTAAAAAAGACCAGGCTGTAAAAATATCAAGGAAAAACGCGTGTGAAGGGAAAACGCGTTATAAAAAGCTTCACTAAAAATTATCAAGATGAACAGACACGAAGGTAAAACATAGAAAAATAAAGTTAAAAATATACTGTTGGACGATAATCGTAAAAGAATTAATACGAATTATTACATTCTAGGAGTAACGTTGGTTTTTTGGCTATTGATTAATGATTTACTCATTTTTAAATGGTATTTATCAGGACTGACAAGTGCTTGCAGGTAAAGCATAAATATTTTGTAATGAACAAGCGAAGCGCGCCCTTCATCTTTTCTGGTGTTCGAAAATGCATACATGCTACGTCAGATGCACGTTTGTTGACAGTGGATAAGGTGTCGCCACCCCAGGCTCATAATTAAGAGCATAACAATCTACATAATGCGCCTGCGACCTCTTGATAAAGCGGATCGAAGCGAGGAACACGTGCATCGTTCCGCTAATAATCAATAACCAACAAAGCAAGATTGTGCTTCGCACTACACGAGTTATTTCAGAAGTGGAACAATCCCCTAATTACGCTTCCCGTGAAATCTTGCGACACGTTCGTGCAAAGGTATCAGATTTATCAAAATTATAGCATCAGGTATATTTCGGTTTTGCAACAATTTCAATCGCTTGAAAATAATCAATATTCTTAAACTATTTAAATGCTTCGTAACTCAATTTTGTGCGTTCATGATAAAAGTGGGTAAGCGGAAAACAAAACTGTAAGTACATTATAGTAATATAATATAGATTACAAAAGCAAAACTGTAAATATATTACAATAATATAATATATATTACAAAAATAAAACTGTAAATATATTACAATAATGCAATATATATTACAAACATACAACTAAATACATTACAATAATAAGATTACCGAAGGCATAAGTAAATTCTAATGTTGCTTTCGTTTTTTGCGATTGTCTTTTTACTTACGCAATTTTTATTTACGCTATATTGCACTTAAATTATACAGGATGTCCAGCAAAATTCAAAGAAATTAAAAATGGGAGATTCCCGAGATGATTTCGAGCAACATTTCTCGTAGCTAGAGTGCGGTTTGACGCTTCGTTTTCGAGTTATTAACGAAAAATATGAACCAATCACAGCGCGGTGAGGACTGACGCACGTCAGTTTGGTGCCAAGTCTCGGGAAAATGGCGGCAGATCTAGGAGAGCGTAGTATTTCGTAATAAATACGCCATCACAATGATGGCGTCAAGTTGGCATCCGCCAGCTCTGACAGCGCTCTGATTGGTCCGTGTTTTTCATTAGTAACTCAAAAACGAAACGTCGAATCGCGAACTGGTACAGGAAAATGTTGTTTAGAATCGCCCGAGGAATCTCCTGTTTCGAATTTCTTTGAATTCTATGAGACAATTTGTATCGCACAAAATGCACTGAATCAACAAAGTTTCTCTATTACATTGTTTAAACATTTTGCATTCAATTGTTATATTATTATTCAAAACAATTTTCATATTATTAAATTCCTCCGTATTCTGCAAACTGCTAAAAATCCAATGGAACCACTAATCAGAATCAATTTAATTTTGGAATTCAAATTGCTTCGTGTGCAAAGGGTTAATACTTCGTAAAGGCGTATGTAGCAGACAGTGAAGGGTAGCAAACACATTGCAGTTGTTTTAGACGCAATAAAATGAAGAGCCTCGTTAATAGTCTTCGAGCAAATTAAAACCACGTTATATCACTCTGTTAGAATATTTTTAAAAATCTTCGACGCTTCTACTTCTCGAATGAAAAGTTAGAGGAGTTTAAAAGAATATTCACGACGTGAATACCAAGACAAATCGTGCACGTAGAAGAGCCTGAGAGCATTGCGACGAAGATGAAAAGCAATCGAAGCGAAAAGTTAAATACTTTTAAAGAATTCTGTAGTCTTTGACCGGAAATATTCGTGTCGGTGAGTTTCCGCTGTCGTCGACGGTAGCGCGGATGTTAACGGATCGGGTGTTAACGATCGAGCACCAAATCCTATCTGACATTTTTACAATAACGAAGGATTTCGACTTTCTTTTTCCGTCTCCCCTTTGACGCTCTTTCCTTGTCGAGAAATTACAGCAATTCCTCTTGTTACGTCCGGCGGTAGATAGAACGTCGATAACAATGCGAAATTTCCTGCGAATCTTCCATCCGAAATTTCGGTCTCCGCGTAGATAGGAAGCAGATTCGAACTTTTCCCTTCGAAACTTCTACATTTCATTTCTGACGACAATGCAGCGGCAGAACTTTCAACGAAATTAAATGGCGGCACAATGACGCTTTGAACGCGAGCTCAACCCTTTAAGGAATTGTAATTCGCATAATCGTTTAAAGAAAATTCGCTTGATACGCGTCTAATATATCATTATTAAGTTCTAGATTTCGTGCATTTGCATGATTCTTTAAAAGTCTCCGTTATGAAATGTTTAACGTAGCCTAATAAAACGATGTATGTCCGTTGATATACAGGGTGGCCCACATTAGCACTTTATTAACACTTTAACTACCCAAACCAATAGTCTAAAAAATTCCACAAAATCAAAGTAATTTATTTAATGCAGCAACAATTGAAAACTTAAAATGTCTGACACATAGTTGTCTTACAACCTTCTTGTAGTCTCCAGATATGAACTAAATTGAGTGGAACGAATATATTAACGTACAAATTGACTTTTAAACATGGACAAATAATTCTGTCACCCATATATGGTCGACATGGCAGTCAAAGTGTTAATAAAGGTTTTCAGTATAAAGAAGACTATAATGTAACTTTACCTTTTCGTATAGCAAAAGTATCAGCCTACACACGTCGAAAAATTATAATTAATTTTGTCGAATTATTTATAATTATTTCTGCGTTTATTAAAGTTTCGAATTCGAGTGCAAACGTCGTCGCGAGGTCAGTTAAGGCTTTATTTATGATCAAGTAAATCGTCAGCATCGAAGAAACATAGTTCACTTGCATTTGAACGTCTTCCCTATTGAATCGCAGTAAGTCATCGCGTTACGTATAACACTGTGATATTAGTGTGTGGATAATAATGTGTGTTCTAAATTGACGCGTCTACACGATTGACTGTCCCCTAATACAATATGTGAAGCGTTAACAGAATTATCATCGATTTTGTTAATGTAGAATACAACTTTTTCAGATCATATTAATTTTTTTTTTTAATTTTTGTTTGCGCAAATAGCCACTATGACACGAGGTACACAACGCTTTCATTTGGAGTCAAATTACTTAAAATTGCACTAACTATTCTTCCTTGAAAGGGATCTATTTTTAAACAAGCGTGTTATCGTCCGAAATTACCGAGCACATGAAATTTTCGGATTTATTCAGTGGTTTATATTATTTGAAATATGTCGATCGATATTTAAACTGCAATACGCTTAATTTCTTTTTTTTTTATCATCAGTAAAAATATCGCAAAAGAATTCACGCGTTAATCCAATCCGATGATGACCCAATTTCATTTAAACGCAAACCACTCGAAGCTACTCCGCCGTACGATAAGCGAATAACAATTAATCAAATTTAAGGATTTTTACCATCGGATTTGGAACAGGCTATTTAACGAGAGACGACTTCGCACTTCGAGATAATCGATCGATCGATAATAGAACGGACGCAACGAGATTACATGCACGAACCGTTATTTTATTCGTGTTAAGAGCACTGTTCACCGAAAGCACCGCTAACAATCGCTTTCGCGAGAGCAAACATCGTGTAATTAGAAGAAGGCTGATTTCATTGTCACGAGAGGAGACTGTTAGAAACGCAATTATGCGGAGATCCGCGTTAAGTTTTAATCCGATCCAATTTTGTGCTTGCAGAAAGTTTATGACCTCGGTGAAAAGCTTCTTATCGATGGCACGATATCTTGAGCAGATAAGATGGGAATTCATTGTGTTGCCTAAGAGCGAGCTAGGGAACCGAGATGGAGGATCTCTCGGAAAAGTAGAAAAATATGCAGGATGCACATGTCTAAACCTGTGTGAAGAAAGGTTCTGTTGAACCGAGTACGAAAACCTTTGAGGGATCAATAGTTCGAATCTCTAGGTTTATTGCAGAGTTTGTGGAAATAACAGGAACAAGTTGATAACTTTCAATTTGTGAAAAAGAGTTAACCTCTTAGGCACGATGCGCCACTATAGTGGCTTGAGCACACTTAATTGCATTATTAATTATTAAACTAAATTATTAGAGTTAAAGTATATGCATCATATCTTTAAGAAAAATTATAATTTATTTATCAAAAACTTAATTCCAATGTGCTCTAAGAGGTTAAAACAGCGGAGTTTCTTTATGTGATATTTGCAAAATTCTAGATTGCCAAATTAATCAGCATGTTCGCGTTTTCCAACGAATATCTAATAATACGTTCTCGATAGTTAAAGCAAATTTACTATATGTTTTCTACACCATTTTCCTTATAATAACAAGTTAGACTTGTAAAAATAGGAAAATTCAGATAAAATTCTATTTTTCAACCATTCGAAAAAATATAAACTCAATGATAAAATAAACACCGGTTTCCTATATGCAATGTGAAATTATTCCCGTTAAATTTATATTACATTATTAAATTCTAATTAGTTATTCACTGTAAAAGAAATTGTATGGCATCAACAGCTGGAAGAGACATTATTGGAGAATGTTAACAGCAATAATTGCTTCGTGTACAAGTACAATTACTGTCGCAATTGAGTGATCGATTAACACTAAACCTACCACAAGCGGGTCTTCATTTTGCAATTAATTATTTATTGCGAAATTACAAAATTGCATTTGTAGAAATCGATTGAATAGATTTCCTTTATTCAATCGTACGTTCTAGTAAAAATTGCACGAAATCTAAATAAATGAAATCTTGTCATTCGTATAAGACTATATATACTAGTCAATTTTAATGCTTAAATTCAATGTCAAGACCGATTTTGTTATTAACATATTATTGCCATAAGGATTTGTTAAAATGAATCTTAATTATTCCGCAAAGAATAAAAACTCGCGATATGAGATCTGAATCGTGAAAGACGTAAATCAGATTTTCATGAAACAATGACAGAAACATTGTTTAGGTAACTTGCTCGGTCTACAAACCCAACAATAGAGAGTCGTTCTCGCAAACTTCAAACTTCGCAGTCGCACTATCCCATGTCGCGTGAAAGAATACGTTAACAAAAATAATCTCACGGTTGGCGAAAAGAAAGGCTAGGAACTCGTCAAACTGACGGAAACACGAAAATCTGTTCACATGTGCATGCAGAATGCAAGAAGACAGAGACCCCAAGTTCGCCAATAGCGGACGATTTCACTTGTCTGGAGAATATTCGAGTGGGGAATAATAGTACGACGGTTTCCTTTGTTTAGAGAGTTATTAGCTGAATAATGATGCTCGGCTAGCTTCGACAGTCTGGTTTTACCGGTGTTGGAAACCGCCATCGCATTCTTCCGCCATTGTCAGCACCTCTGTTCGATGTTCCCGAACAAATTCGACGAAATACGTCTGTTTTAGAGCACAGACGCATTTCCCGCGTAACGATGCTCTAATTGGTTGCATAAAGGGAATGAAATTTTACTTCCTCAATGTGAATGCATGGCTTCGACGATTTTTGACGTTTGCGGCTTCATTCGAACCCGGAATTGTCAATCTTCTGTGCTGACTGAACTTAGTGTGTATTGGAATATGGGTATATAATAAAACACACTATGTTATAAAATATAAAATAAAATTTATATATTTTAATTACTTCTGTAGAAGCACGTTATGAGACACGTCTTTTCACTTTGAAAGAAACGTTACTAATGAAAGACACAAGAGATCGAAACAGAAGAGGACCGAGGGTCCCATGCCGGGGACAACATACAACGTATGCATATGTATACAGGTCAAAAGCCGGTTCAATCAATCCTTCCTTTTAACCCTCTACGGGCCCGTCTAAAAATTATCATACTATCGTTCAAAACAACTATTACACGACCATATTTGCATTTAATAAATCGTTAAAAATTGAAATTGTTGTACGTACGAATAACAACAATAAATGTCATATGCAAGGAAGGAAATGAACCCTGCACAACGTAACTATTCTAGGTGAAAGAAATGTCTCGATTTTGGAATTAAAATAGCTCGGAGTTCAAAGGGTTAAATAAGAAATTATATGATGATTGTAACTTTCAGTCAAAATGGAACCAAGTCCTGTCATTCGAGAGTAGAACGCAGTAAAGTAAGTAAAATAGAAAAAATTTCTACACTTAAAATTGTACCAGTATTAAAATCGTGGAAAAATTAATATTTTTGATTAACAAGTATAGTCATCGGACTAAATAGATGTGTAATTGTTTTGATGGGTGTGGTTTTGAAAAATACTAAACAGGAGGTAAAATCCATGAATATTGCGAAGTTTGATCAGATCTTTTTTGCAAAGGTTTTGAGATCTCCAAAAATCAGTAACTTTCTACAATCGTTAAATAAAATTACAGTAAAATCGATACGGGTTTTCCGTGCCCTGAAATTTGCTTTAAACTCACTGCAATTGTAAGGTATACTGTGGAAGAGTGATACTGAATGTTTACTGGAGTCACATGTTAGATGCAGGCTGCGTTCCTCGGGTCAAAGGTCTGGCTTCCACAAGGTTTCATAAAACACGCGCTTTGACCTTGTCCTTGCCGAGAGCGCCGTTGAAAAATTAATATTAAAAAATTGAAGCAAACTCGTTTTCCCGGAAAGTTTATACGGATTATGAATTGGCTCCTTCCTCGAATCTTTGGCGCACCGTTTGCAAAAGAATCGCTTTGAACCGGTCTTTAAAAACGCTCCCTCGCTGTGCAAGTTCAAACACGATTCATCACAGCGTGATTTTCAATTCGGCTATTTTCGCGAATTTTGTTTTCACAACCGTGGCGAAATTCGATCCGAGGGCGAAACTTTCCTTCATTTTCAGCAGATATAATTTACGGGAATCACTGTTATCATTTCTCTGTGACTGACATAGAACATCCCCCGTACTCAGTCACAGACTTCATTAATGCTTTACGAACAGCTGCGACCATTATTTTACGAGAACACTCGCACTTGAGTATTATTCTCAGCGCTTCTACTGGAAACATAATTTTCGACGGCGAATGTTCCCCATAATTATTCAAAACGAAAGGAAAATGTTCTATTACCCGCGGCCTACGCAAGCTAGCTGCCAAATAAATTTACAGCCGAATAAAACAGATTTCCGAAATAGAAACGGTCGTTCTTTACAAAGTTCCATTGAAAGGAAGAAAATATTATTCCTCTTTCTTCGACTTGTTTCTACACGTTGAATCATCACCATTTGTATCATGTTCGTGGAGAGACCCAGTGTAACAGAGAAAATGACAGCTAAAAGTGATACGAAATGTCCACCGGACTTCTGCTTCATTAAGCCGTTGGAGCGATCTATGGTTTGATCATCAAACCGTCGGATGTTCTGGTTTTTGTTAGCATAAATTACAAGGTCGACCGGACGCAAAGGCAATGACGTCCCTGTAAAATAGATAGACTCTCGCGGGATTACAGCTCGGCAAATATATGTCGATGTAGTAATTTCAGTGATATTTGTCAGGACGCTGACAGAATTCAATTAGTCAAATGACAGTTGCATTACTTGTATCCGCACACAAGACAGTCTCTTACTCGCCGATGGGGATCCTGCGGGTCATGATATTGGAAACTGCATTAATGGAGCAAGACATTTCTTTCAGATGCAAATAGGAATGTCGCAATGCTTGTACGGAAACGTATCTTAAGTAGGCGTCTCGAAGAATAGAATTTGCCGCAGATATCCGTATAAATATTCTTCTTCTATCATTTCTCACTTTCCAACATCCAAATTTAAAGTTCTATTCAGGCAGGACGAGCTATTCAATATTTTTGAGAGTTTAAGTCAATAATATAGTCGATCAGGACCCCCCAGACTAAATAGATGTCGTTAGAAATTAGAAAAGACGGGGAGGATTTCGTGGGTCAGTGTAGTAGTCGATTGGCTATCACCAGAAAGTCTCAGATTCGATTTCTGGCCCAGGTTTTCCTTTTTTCCTGAGATTCTACGATACCATATATTAATAACGTTGTTTCTATTGTTGTTCCTATTCACTTTCTCAGTACTTCAAAGTCTAGCTTAACCCTTTGCACTCCAAGGAATTTTAATGCCTAACTCGAGACAGTTCTTGGTCCTAGAATAACTCCATTGTACGTGGTTCCTTTCATTTTTCATTTTCATTTTCATTTTCATTTGTAACACGTCAATTTTTGTTTATTTCTTAGATACAAATATTGTAATGTAAAAATTGTTTTGAATAATTGTCTGACAGTTTTTAGTGTCGCCTCAGAGAAGCCATGGAGTGCTAAGGGTTAAATTGCGGGGTTGTGGTTCCCATGGTGGATGTGGAAAGAAAAAGTAGGAATAGCTTTGAGAGGAAAATTTGCGCAAGTGGTGGTGGAAAGTTGGAAAATGGGTGGTGTTTGAGACTGGTGAAAATGGCGACGTAGCAGAAACGTAGAAACTGTCACAAAAACTATGGAACTGCAAAGATGCGTAGAAATGAGTAACCCTTAATATTGCAATGGCGCCTCCGAGGCGACATTCAATATTGCCATACTGTTATTCCAAACAATTTTTACATTACCACGTTTCCATTTATGAAAACGATAAAAATTGAATTGTTGCACGTACGAGTAATAGTAATAAACTTTATATGCACGAAGGGAAATGAATCATGTACAATAAAATTATTCCAGGTTGAAGAATGTCTCAATTTGGGTACTAAAATTGCTTGGAGTGCAAAGGGTTAATATCTAAAGTCAAGACTAAGATCATTTGCCTTACAACATCGTATCAGACTCGCGAAGTAGGTTCTGGACAGAGCCGACAATATTTATGTTAAAAATTTCCCTTAAATCGAAATAATATTGTATTTGGTCATGAGACACACAACAGTTATAAATTTACTTTTCTTTTTAGCAAATTGTGAACTACAAAGTTCTAATTACTGCGACCAAAAAATAAATCGTAGGTCAAGGAGTGAATAAATTTATGGGCTGACCTCTATAGGCAGACCGAAGATTCCAGTTCGATATTACAAATTGTCTGAAATGAATTCCGTCCGAAGAATATTGTTTTTCATTTCAAATGTTCGCAGTAATTCGCAGTGACGATCGTGACACGTTTCATGGCAAGAACAGCGCACGAATGACGGATTACGAATGGTTAAGCGTTATAGCGTTTCCAACAATTGTGATAGCGATGCAAAGCGACGCAGCCCCGGCAAAGTTATGGATATCGTTTGCGGATCGTTGGGTCTTTTAAGGGAGGGGATGGAAATCCTCTTTTCGAAAGTCGGGAACCACCTGAGAAGTCCTCCCCGATGTCTGTGGAAGTTTGCTATGTGCCGAAGTCTCTTCGATATTACGGATCTTTGCCCGTCCAGTTCGCGGATCGCTGACGCTGTTTATACCATGAATTATGCAGTAGTCTGCTCGAGAACCAACGAGAGCACGATAAAAAGCTCCGACGCGGTATCTCAGAATTCCCATTCAATACGGCGCACACGATTCCGCTCGCATTAAAGAGGATGATTAAGGTGCTGCAAAACCTTTAGGAGCTATTCAGAAGATTTTAAGTAGATCACGCGCTTCCATCCTGCAGAGTACCGGCCGTATCTCCGCTGTTGCCGATCCGATTTAGACACGTTTTTGACCTATATCTTTGCTTAATCAGAAATATTGTACTATAAATTCTGACGGTTTGCGAACATAATATATTCGTAACTAGGTGTGCGTTGAATGTAATTACGGCATCTATTAGGTTGTTGCATACGGAGTGTCCGAGTTTCAACTTCTACATCAACTTATTGATCGAAATATTCACCATTGATGAAAAGGTAAAAATTGAATTGTCTAGTAATTAGCGTTTTTCTTTTAGAAGTTTGTTTTCTCCATTCTGCATGTTTTTTTGATAAATTCTTTTGAAACTCTAGCTACACCGAACTGGACGCGTAGGAAGTATGTATACTAAATTTCAAGTCGATCGGAATCGAATTGCGGTCGTGGCGCGACTTTGAAATTCTCCTGTGTTCATACTTCGTTTTATTAATAAGTTGTACAACTGGTTAAACAAATTGATGTTCGATTCTTCAGAGAAAAAGTACATGTAACAATTTGTCGTTCCTGTGACAAAAATTAATTTTCTGTTGAATATTCTGATTTAACCCTAATAAGTCAAAATCTATCCTTTTTCTATTTTACTTATACTGAAAAACGTATGGTAATTCTTTCTCTGTGTTATGAGACGTATTTTCTTTAACACTTTGACTGCTATGTCACCTATTTATGGGTACAGAATAATTTGTCCATGTTTAAAAATAAATTTGTACGTTAATATATTCGTTGCACTAAATTTAGTTGAGATTTGGAGAATACAAGAAGATTGAAGGATAACTATGTGTTATACATTTAAAAATTTTAATGGTTGCTTGAATGAATAAATTACTTTGATTTTGTGGAATATTTTAGACAGTTGGTTGGGCAGTTAAGGTGTTAAATATAACGTTATAAATGAAGTATAATTTGAAAATGGGTGAGACGTATAATATCCTTTACTTCTGAGGAGCGTACGACCGTTAACAATAAATGATTCAAGTTCAGATTGTTTAAAGATGAGCTCGATTTTCGAAATTTTGTTTAACAACGACCCAATTCGATTCCGTTAATACAATTTGTTGCGTGTTTTCTTTGTGGTCGAACGGCTTTTTTATTTGCATTTTCCGTTGTTATTTACGGGCTAGTATAACATTTTTCCTGAAACGGTGATACAGTTTCAAGTGGTTGTCAGATTAATGGGTTTCGTGAAAAAGCAATAATTTCGCGTCACTTGCCGCGCGGACTAGCAAGCTCGCGGTATTAATCACCCCTTGGTATTGATTTAAGGTATTATTATCTCATTTTCACTATACTAGTTCCTTTCAATTTGTCAGAGAATGTAATTTACCGAGGGATGCAATTTATCCGGTCGGTCGCGCCGGTTAAATGACAGTACACGATGCGAAATCATTTACGCTCGGCGATGCGGTGTACCGTAAATAAGGCTATTAAATTTCATTTTTCTTCGGCATTAATGCCGCCGGCAACGTGTAAACAAAGTGATTTAAAATTCAGATCACGCGCCGTTACAAGAAACAAATTAGTCGAATTATCATTTATCGATCGGTTTATTCGTGTCTTTCAGGAATAATAACGGGACACATGTGCACCGTTCGAGTAACTACTGAAAACGCTATGCTGATACGCCAAAGCCGAAATGCATTCATCATCTGTGCACAGCTGTTAATGTCATCCGCACTATTAATATTTCTTCGTAATTTTCTTATAACAGTGCGCGCGAATAAACACGAATTACGCGAAGTTTTAAACTCCGTGCGCGAGACTTAAATATTTCCACTTTGTTCTTAATTGTTTTAAATTAATTTTACGTGACATTAAAATATTGTTGAACTTTTTTTTGAGTTCTTAAAATTGAACTCTGACCTATTGGAAATCTCTAGAGGCAAACAACAATTTAATTTGATGCTTCATTAACCTTTAACGAATATTGTTCTTTTTTTTAGAGGATTTGAATCTTCGGTAACTATTTTTATTCTCTGAATGAACTATTCGTCGTATTTCAGAAAATTTATATGCACAAGCATATCGATTTGACATAGCAGCACAAAGATTGTATATATAACACTAATTTTACATTACTTTATAAGACTAACGAGAATTTTTCGACCTCAAAACTTTTAGTTATTTTTCTACAATATATAATACCTCAATTTTACAATCTGAATGTTCACAAATTAAAAATATTAGAAGGCGCCATTTTGACGCGTTCTTTAAACCAAGTATTAAATAAAACAATTAATTATTCTTCTTGGACAGCATGGCGTTTTACAGAACTTTTAATTAGTACCTCATTATTCAATGACGAACGGTTTTGATATGCACGGTTCAGTTATTAAAATGGAAATAAATTTCTATTCAACTCCTTTCTCTCAAAATTCTGATATTAAACAAAGTCTAACAATCATTGGATTAAAGCAGTCATAAATAATTTTTTCACAGATTATTTCATTGTAATTGGAGTCAAAAGACTTAATAGTTCTTTTACTATTTTATATTATATTATATATTATTATTATTATTTACCACATCGCATTTTAGAAGATCGAATCTGCAGCAGATGCACAAATACAGGCGCCTGGTGATGGCAATTAAAAATGTAGCTGTGTAATTATTACGGTTATCGAAGAGCTGTTCGACAGCATGTCAATATCAGGAAGAAAGTTACTGCTGCATCAGGCTCTTGCCATAAAAACATTTATGGGAATGACAGTCGACATTATGGCGAAACTTGCATCCACAGAAGAACGGAACCATCTGGTTTCATGCAATACATCATACGATATCAGTATACGTATCGAAACACTCTGCAGGCGGAACTTGAAGCTGTCGTGATAACATTTTTACTCGAATTCCTTTCGTAAAAAAGCTCTTAAGAAATTATTCGGACTGTATTGAAAATTGTACAGTAACAAATTCAACAAATATAACAATAATATTATTTCGAGAATCGTTGTAGAATTAACTGTTCCGCTAAAACCAGCTACTAACTTGTAATTTATTTTTGAAATTGATTTTCATCGGCAAGCAGCAGAATTATTATAATTAAAATTTATTTGAAAAATAATAAATTCATTTAGACGTGTGGCATGAAGATATGCATTCAAGTTTTGAAGTATAATATAACTAAACATCATAAATCATTTTTTACACCGCGATAAAAATTAAATAGTGCATATAACACTAAACCCACTTGGTGTAGTAAAACGATCGTTTCCAGGTTCTTTATTTTGCAATTATTAAAATTTTAAGAATACCTCAGTTGAAAATAATTATACAAATTTGTTTATCCAAGAGTATGTTATAATCAAGATCGCAGTAAAATCTACATGAATTTAATGTTAAAATTTTAGAATTCGATAAAACCATTGATCAGAGAAATAAATAGATTTCCATGACTTGCATTGAGTGCAAGCAATTTTTATTTGTCACGGAGATCCGCCGTTTATTTATGAAGCACCGGATTGCAAATTTCAATAATTACACTATCCCTTGCAAGCGTATATTTTCTTTTACTTCCATCATCAAAATTAAATATTAAATTAATTTTTGATAAACTGTTGGAAAGTCAGGTTTCGAATTTTTGGAACAGAACTTTATTTATACCTTTGTTTATACATATAAGTAACAATCGTCTCTACACATTTTTGATACGCGTATTAGCCTCTTTAGAGCCTAGTATGTATGGACGTTGAGAATAAACAAATCAATTATAAATTCACATGATAAGAGTGTTTCGGATTGGAATTCGAAGAGACGAAGAGAATCTGCCATGGAATCGAGATAGCTAGCGTAAAATGCGAAACGATGCTTGAACGAATGTAGTCTGTAATGAATAGCAATAAATAATTTGACGTAGAAGGTATCACGAACGATCTTAAACAATCGTGGGATATTCGAGCGTGGAACAGCGAGAGGATCGATCGTTGTGCGAAAGGGCAACACAAGCCGGAAGATGGGCGTGGTATTTCGAGAGCGTAGATGCCGGTAAGTAGATGCATTTGTGGTGTCTCATAAAAGGCGCCGGCATGGTGCATTACCCAGTACACGGCAAGTTGCGAGTTTACAAGTTAATGCATGTTAAATCGCCGAAGTAAAGTCGAGTGGCGCACATAATCTATATTCCGTGGCCGGGGCTCCAGTAACTAGGCTAGCAACGTAAGAGCTAGGCGATTGACATCCTGCGGGGATGGTAGATGGAACCAGCACGTGACACTATTGCCGAAGAAGAAGCGGCACTGCCACCTCGCATCCTATTTTTATTGATTCCTTTTGAGCCTAGTCATCCGTAAACACTGGAGAGAGGTGAACAAGCAAATGGAATGATAGCACCGTTCTTGGCCATACTATTTCCAAAGCGTTCCTCTGTCAAACACGATGTACTCCGACAGGAAATTTTTCTGCCATTAGGAACCGGCTGGTTTAACATAAACGACTCTGAAGAAGCCGTTCATAAAACCGATAATATGTTAAACGAATTTTACAAAGAAACTGTTTCATTTCTGAGGAGTGGAATTTTACTCTTTGAGGAATGGCATTGAGGCAAATTGTTAATTATTCCCTTGTCACATTATAACGAGTGAAACTCGTATTGAAGATTTTTAATAAAGTCTAACAAAGATAGCTTTGTTAAAGCTGTGTTTGGTTTAACATAAACGACTTGGAAGAAGCTATTTGTAAAAGCGATAACATTTTAAACTAATTTTCCAAAGAAACTGTTTCGCGAATTCAAAAGAAAATGGTTGTAGAAGATTTATATTTAGATTTCAGAGGAGTAGAATTTCACTCGTCGAAGAATGGCATTTAGGTAAATTTTTAATTATCCCCTGGTGATATTATGACGAGTCTTACGAAGCTTACTTTTAATTAACTCGAATGGAATAGTAGGAATCAGATGCGTGGCGAGCCATAAAATTTCTTTCAGGAGGAAAGATTGGAGCCGGACTTCGACAATTTCTAAGAATCGATGCTAGATTGCAAGACTGTAGTCTAGGTGATAAAAGGTCTCTGAAGTACCTACTTCAGGAAATGTCTGCTGATGGCATAGGAGGAGAGGAAATGGACCTCCGTGAATTTCGAGAGCGAAAGCATCCTTTACCGTTAAATCAGAATTTAATCATCACCGAGACAGGATACAAACAATTAGGGTTTCGGTTCAACTGGCAGGGACACTCTACCATTCGGCCCTTGTTTGTAGAAACAATTATACTGCTGAATCATTGCACAGGGAGTTAAACTCGGTGCATTAACTGCGACAGAATGCACTATCGATCTTTATACATGTACAGCCTCTAAAAATATCCTGAAACGAATAAAATCGAAACGTTAATTCATGTTTTATGCTAGTCTGCAAAAACAGATAACGTGTCATTGAAAATTAAGGAAACTATTATTAAAAAAATTAAAAGACATTTGCATATTCATATCGTAATTTAATTATTTTTAATTCTAACGATGTTTCATTTGAAAATATTGGCACATCCACAGAGTACATAATTTTTCTAATTTCACTTTTTAAAAATACATAAAAATGAAAAAAATACTGTTACAGGGAAATGAAAGATACAGTGTCATTTAGAAACAGAGGAAAAAGCTATAATGTTTAATAAATTCATATTTTTAGCAAGTGCATTAAATAAAGTGGATTCACAGAGGAATATAAAATATTTGATAACACGTTAAAGCAGAAAATGAGTGCATTTCCGGGCGAGAAGAGTGCCTGGACTATGATAACGTCAAATTGAAAGTTAACGCGGTGAAATTGTGTACCTAACTTCGTGCAATTTCCATAGTATTTGTTTCCATTTGCAACCCCATAGAATCGCGTTCGCAAGGGGTTCGAATAGCCCGGTACTACCAAAGCGATCGTGATAGTTGACGTTAGGGTAGGGAGGGATGAGGTGTTTCGACGATCGCGACTTCTATTTTGATATGCATGCGTATGAAACGCATACCCGGCTGCACCATATCGTACATGCGGTGGCAGTTATAGTCAAGCACGCCTAGTTACAGATTATCGAGTTCGACGGTACGAGTAACACGTTGCAAAGCGCTGCAATCGATGATCAGGCACGTTCGCCATACCCTGAAACTCGGCAATCTTGCTGAAAGTCGCAAACTTGACCAAACAGTGTTCTCCGAGTGAAGCGAACATTCTAACAAGTATACATACATTGTGTTCTTCAGATCACATGTTTTTGGAACCTCTAAAATATGTAATTGGTCCTTTTGTGACAGTTATATCGTAGCACAACCCTTTGGTACTAACTGTACTATTAATAAAAGAGCTATACTTCTGGCAAAATATATCGTACACAAAGTAAATGATATATCAAGTATATAGAATGTAGAATACATGCCATATAAAATATTATGCATTCCTGGGCCCATTGGAAGCGAATTGCGACAATGGTGCGACTTTGAAATTTTGAGGCTGGTGTAAGTCGCGAATATGGGAAAATGGGGTTGATAAAACGGACCGTCCTGCAGTCCCCTGAAATGCTAGCCTAAATTCAGGGTGCTCTTCTTAAAGGGGAAGGTTTAAGGAAGATTTTGCCGTTGGGCTCATGTCGATAGCTCTAATAGTTTGGACGGGGGACGCCTTCAAAGATTGCGAAATATTGGCAAACGCTGAAGGGACGACTCATGACCTGTCTAAAATCGCGAAAAAATGGGGAAAAAATTTCAGGTCTCCGATTGCTTTGTAATTTTGCATACACGTTTCTAGACTCGCGGTCAGGGTTTATGGCAATTTTCAGGTCGATCGGATTGAAATTACGGAAAATGTGCAGATCGGTGAAACCCGACAAACCCCAATCTGCTACTTTCTGAGGGGGATAAGACATAGGTCGAAAAACTTAGTTTGCCAGATTCTTTTCTAAGTCTGGCTACAAGTAACTGGACCCATAGTAAGGGTGTATTTCAATTCCCGGGTCCATCGGAAGCGAATTGTGGCAGTGGCACGACTTTGAAATTTTCGGTCCGGTGAAAGTCGCGAATATGGGAAAATGGGGTTGATAAAACGGACCGTCCTGCAGTCCCCTGAAATGCTAGCCTAAATTCAGGGTGCTCTTC
>CM052093.1:13768103-13800866 GCA_028453745.1 Agapostemon virescens | reverse complement strand
AATGTAGAATATGTAATATCCAAAATACATCATATATCAAATACACGATATATAAAATCTACCATATATAAAATATGTGATATATAAAATATATAAAGTGTAAATCATATGATATATAAAATCTATGGAATGTATAATACGTGATATATAAAATATATAAAATGAAGAGTATATCGAATGGATAAAAAAATATATGAAGTATCAAATATATAAAATACATGAAGTATGAAATATAATGGACGATGTGCTATGAACAAAATATATTTTTGAAACGTAGACTATTTAAAATAAAAAATTTATATGCAATGTAAATTGTATGAGATATACCATTTAGAAATATAAAACCTTTAGAACTTACAATATACAAAAAATTAATTACATGCAAAATATAATAGCACTTTAGTGAACGCGTCAAAGGAGAATATCAATGGTATCGTGTTTCTTTAGCAAGCAGAAACGACGTAAATACAATAGTTGCGAAGTGTCTATGTAATCGTGTGGTAGTGACATTCTTTTATACCGCTGCGATACGTAGGAGTATCGCAGTTTGCGGCAAGTACGTTGTAACGCTCCGGGGTAAAAGAGAAACTTGGCAAACATAAGCGATCAAGGTAAGAAGTGTAATTTCATCCGTCTTTGTCGCGACGACGACGATCGTGCACATGCAAAACAATGGCCGAACCAAATGTCTAACCCCTATTCATTTCCCACGTTATTGCGCGACGCGGCTACGGCCGCAGCCATGGTTCGCGAAATCCCGGTTTAATTACTTTTTCTGAAACAAAAAAGTCCCAGGGAAATAGTTTATGCCAAGAAGATTGAATTTTAACATGCCTAAGAAACTTTCCGCGATTCAATTCGAATACCAACAGCGAAACTTCTCTCGGCAAACACTTGCCGCATATACGTGGCTTCTCCGTGTAGAAAACTTACGAAATTTGGTTAATGGCTATTAGATTCTTGATTATTATAATATAACATTAATGCAGTTCGCCCTTGCCGCCCAGACGCCGGTATAATTAAACTTTTCTCATTAAGGAATATGGTATCACGGTTGCATGCTACTCGGGAGAACAGGCTCTCGATTCTTCAAACATGTGTTTACATGTTAGTAACATGCTTTTTTCAGGTAATACAGTAGAAACTCGTAAAATATAGTCCTTGGTACTATTTCTACACTAAATATACCTCCACTAGTCAAATGACCGGTTTTAAATGTATTATTTGACAATTTTTGTAATTGTTTAAATGACTGTATCAATTTATAACGTAAGTAGAATTTAGAGTATAGGGTACACAAAATGTGTGATATACAAAATATATTATATATCGAATATATGGTATATCAAATATATGCTGTTTAGAATATTTGAAATATAGAAGATAAGGTGTATAGAATATATAGTATATGGAATACATAATACGTGGAATATAAAATATATTAAATATAGAATATATGGAATATATAGAACATATGGAATATATGGAATATAAAATATATTTCAAATATAGTATATATGTGAATATAAAACATATAATGTATAGAACAAATGGTATAGAGTATGCGTTGAATATAGAATGTGAAATAACTCCTTCCTTCAATCATATAATAAAAATTGCAGAAAATCTAATTAAATCTACCCTTTTTTACTGCGCAACCCTCGTTGTTTAATTTCGCTTGTCACTTTAGAACTCCATACAATTGAATATAAACCCGTAGTATCTACGGAACAATACTGAAATATTACAGTATTATTTTGCACAAAAAGAGTCACAATTTACCGATCCGTTATGTAAAATTTGAATTTGTTACGCATTTATTGATTTACCGAACAATTTAAACCTCGCTGGACATTTATTTGTAAAAGCCATCGCCGTAACTTTGCGCAACCTAATTGTCCAGTGAAAAATTGTGAAAAAAAAGAATTGCTTAAAAAACGGAAAGAATTGTGAGGATTTTAATTCTATAGGCCATTTTTTTGTGGGCTAGCGTTCACTGTCTATAGCAGGACGATGCACGTCCGACCGATACGCATTTATTACATTTCAAACGAATGTCAGGCTGTCACTTTCAAATTGAAATTACACGGAGACAGTGTCACCCACTCCCTTTACTCGGTTTCCTTGCTGACGCTGTTTCAATCTGTCCAGCTCTTTCTCTCTACTCTTTGATTCTTTTGCAGCTTTCGATTCATCGTAGACCATGACAGACTTTTGCAATATTGGTGATAAATGGACGCACGCAGCCGGCGCGCTCATACGAAACGTACCTAATACCATTTGAAAATGTGCGAAATATGGCGCCCGCGAATGCATTACAGTGCGAAAACATCGACCGGATGTAACGCTTCGAAAATGCTCATCGAAATGCACATAAATGCACCTAAACGAGAATTATTATAACAGGGGAAATCTAATCGTGGAACTAAGACTGCGGATCTTTGTGCAAAATAAAAATTCTTTCTGTCAATTGCGATTCGCCGAGACCAAACAGGAATTTGTTACTCTGTTGAATTATTTTAACAAGTTGCAAACAATATATCGATATTTTGGAACGGCTTTAATTCTGGTGTTGTACGAAGTGACAACCACTCATCGCTGCCATATGTGCGTAGAATCCGCAATCTGGCGATATTGATTCAATTTTCATGTGCACTTAAAAAGTGATCGTATAAAAGATTCGTTCGTGATTGCTTTCCACTTTCTGTATACTGATTCATCAAACTTTATTTTTATTACTAATTTCATCGTTCAAACAAATAAATCGAAACTAGGTTAACAATTTAACAGTCGCTAAACAAAAAGCGAACGAGGTTTTTATACAATAGTAAGGATCATTTACGATCTTTTATTTTTATCCTAGTTTCAAAACTGTCCAGGCGCATTATCAATCTTTTATTTAAACTAATCAGTTCGTAGAAATACATTAGGTTGGTAATCTTGAAGTTCGAATTTTCAAAACTATATTTTAATATTTTCCATTTTTCAACAATTAATTCATAATAATTCAAACATTATGCGAATGTATACTTTCGGATAACAGTTTAGCACGAATCGTATTAACTCTTTTATAATTACTGCAATATTTTATCCGAATTTAACAAGTGAGACATTCAATTGAAATATAAATATAACAGTTTGATTAAAATGTGCTGCAACGTGCACAATAGCTTTATCAAAAGCTTATATCAGTTAAAATTTTATGCTCACCATTGATTCGAATGTGCGATGTATAGAATGAATGTATTTCTATTTTTAATCACCATGCTTAAAAAGAACGAAATGAAACTGCGCAATATATTTTATCGGGAATGATATTTTACAAATGATTGTAGAATTTCTGTCTGCAACAAAAGCATAAAGATCCGCAACCGTGTTGTAACAAATACTACCCAGCCGGGAATTACGATCTGTCGCAGTGTGTACTATGGAAAAGGAAACAAACGATAGTTGTACAACAGAAATTTAAATTTCCGTACGGTCTGGGAGCATTTTGGTCCATCGGTGACACGGTGCATTTAGATAATAATTCGAGCACGGGGAATAGTATTATTTTCGAGTCTCCATAAAACGATATTTAAATTGCTGGCAAAACGACGAGCCTCGTGTAGAGTTGGCGAAATGTTTGAATATTTTATCTTGACACGTCACTGAAATTGAAACGTTGGGATATTTCTATCTGACCGCGTATTAAGGTATATAAGCGGTTATTTTTCTACCGAATATGTGCCTACTGAATAGATATATGTGTACATGAATATGTACATATATACACTGTATCTATTTATTCTATTATACCGCGCACGAATCGCAGTCACACATTTTCCCTGCAAAAACGAAAACAAATTCATTTGAATTTTGTTAATCCATTACGTATTCATCTATCGGTCGGGGATTTCCATCTATAATACATTTAAACCGGTTCCGATGCAAAGAAATAGCCGCGCAAACGGAAGAACCGGTGCAGTTTTGCGCGGAGTTTTCACAGTTTCAAAGAAGCAAACAATATGTGGAGTCTGCTTTTGTACAAAACTTTTGCCGTTTAATTAATCGAGATTAATTTTGCTCGATTCATGGTCAAAATATCATTCGGTCACGACACCTCTCTGCCGGGAAAATAATTTCGCGTTCGGTGAAGTCGTTTGTAACAATTTCCGTGTACCTACTCCTGTTCCGTACTTCTCGATCGGTACGCCATTATATTAGCGAAATTTCCTGCGAAATTGTTCCGCAAATGCGACTACGATAAAACAGATTGCATTGTATGTAAACGTTTTTATCGCATCGAGCGTGTTCTGCGAAAGATCAATTTCGTTTATGCGAAAGTGCACCGCTGAAATTCCATCGATGATTTTCTAATTAATAATTTTTACCAAACAGTATTCAAACATTATCGTGGCGAAATTTTTTTGTGCAATTATTCTACAAATGCAACTGTAATAAAATAGGTGCTGTCGTGACATTTGAGCGTCATTAACAAGTTAGTGAAGTTAATACAGTCGGTGTGGAAAGTATTCGTACAGCGACCAATTTCAAATAAAACTGTGTGCGTAAACTTCAGTTATAAATTTTAAGTGAAAAAAATGATTAATAAATATTCTTGGGTATTTGTAGAAAAGATTTCGTGAAAACTAAATTTTATTTTCTTCAAGATTAACAAAAATATACATCCAGCATAGATAAACGTAAGAAATAGACGCACAGAAAGTATTCGTACGTCTCTCATTTCTTGCGCTTACTTGAGATGTAAACGTAATATGACCTTCTGAATGTGACGAATAACATCAAAGATGATTAGTTTGCACAGAGTACTAATAGAAGCAAGTGTGAAATTTGTAATATACTACAACATGGGTCGCAAAAGGTGCGAAACGACAGAAGAAGAGCGAAAAATCATTATTCGATTACACAATCAATGTAAATCACTTAGTGAAATTTTTTCCATAGTGAATAGAGCAAAGTCTACTATTCGAAGTATAATTGACAGATTCAGTGAACGAAAAACTGTTTCAAATAAGAGAAGAAGCGGCCGTCCGCGTAAGATAAACGAGTAGGATCGACGACTAATTATTCGTAAAGTGAAACAGAATCCACGTATAACTGCCGCGCAAATTGCAACAGAACTTAAAAACAACAACGGCATAAGTGTGTCAGCTAGTACTGTGCGTGACTCTTTAAGAAGTAGCGAATACCATGGTCGAGTAGCACGAAAAAAGCATTTTGGTAAACAAAACTAACCGTAAGAAAAGATTAGAATTCGCTAAGCAACATATTAATACACCAATCGAACATTGAAATAAAGTAATTTTTACTGACGAAAGCAAATTCGACATATTTGGCTCTAAAAATAAATTTACAGTGTGGTGAAAGAAAAATACACAATTCAGAAAAGAAAATTTGCAACCGACGGTAAAACACGGCGGTGGATCTGTATTAGTTTAGGGTTGTGTGAGTGCAAATGGAGTGGGTCTCTACATTTTATTGACGGTGTTACGAACCATACAGTTTATATTGCTATTTTGAAAAAACATCTCCATGCTAGTGCAAATGAAATGGGCCTTACAGACAATTTTATATTCACCCACGACAATGATCCAAAGTACTCTGCTGTATAATACACGGCAATGGGTATTATACAACACATCAAAATACTTGCAAACGCCGCCTCAATCACCAGATATTAATCCCATTGAACACATATGGGATTATCTTGAACAAAAAATACGTAATCATAATATTTCATCGAAAGAAAGTTTAAAAATCGCTTTATTAGAGGAGTGGAAGAAAATAACACCGGCTGTAACATCTAACTTAGTAAATTCCATGCCAAGAAGACTCGAAGCTATGATAAAATCCAAAGGCAATCCTACAAATTATTAAAATATAAAATATATATTGTATTTTTATAGTTTATATTTTATTATTAATAATTGTACTAATAGTTTCTATGCATCCATTTCTTACGTTTATCTATGCTGGATGTATATATTTCTTAATCTTGAAGAAAATAAAATTTAGTTTTCACGAAATCTTTTCTACAAATACCCAAGAATATTTATTAATCATTTTTTTCGCTTAGAATTTATAACTGAAGTTTACGCACACAGTTTTATTTGAAATTGGTCGCTGTACGAATACTTTCCACACCGACTGTATAATTCATAAGGAAGTGGAGCGGTAGAGAAGAATTTACGGGAACTGCAATAATTTTCCGCGAATCATAATGTTGATCATGCGAAGGTGACAAGATTATATTTCGATTCTCTGTGCACATCATCGAGCATTCGTCACTCCATAGTCGTAAACTGTAGGTTGCTCGGGTTTATGCAAATATGCGAAACTCCAAGCGTGGACGAAATTCTCACAGATTATGCGAGACGTGCTGAGACAGGACAGTGTTTATGTTGTTCTACTATACTACTATCCCGCTTCTATGTATACATACAACGCTACATAATGTCCTTTGACACTTGATATTTACCATCACTGAATCGGATGCTATTCAAACATTCTAGAAACATTTTCACTATTGTATGAATTGTTGTTTACTAATAATATTTTGGAGATCCCTATATTTCTTTCCGAAGTAATTTCTGAACAGTAGATGATACTAAAAATGTTAATCGTGAAAATCAATGCAATTTAAATTAAAATATATCAGGTAATCTATGAACAACGATAACCATAACATTTTCTAGGAAGTTCATACATTCTTCGTATCCTCTGCTCTTTAGCAGTCGTTCAAATAAAGTAAACATTCTGTATAAATGCGGAAACGCATAATTTATATTTATTCACGCAACACGGGCAGTTAGTGCGAAAGCTTTTACACGTAGCCGGTATATTTTAAGGTTTCCGACTCTGTCGCATGGCTTTACAAAAATTGATATAACTTGTAAAATATCAGTTATTCGTGAAAATTCAAGCGAAGGCTTTTCATGCAGTAATTGTTTCAAGTTTAAATGAAAGAGACTTTATTTGCATTCAATTACACAAATAAATTTATGTAACATCGTATTTATGTCTCTGGCATTTCACAAACGATTAGGGGAAACGTTATCGTGTCTCCGGACGGTGTTAATAGGACGATGCCAGTAAGATTGATACGCCGAAAGTTGAGTGGAAAATTGTGTACGATGGAAATGTTTGTGTTTTAGTTGGACTTTTTATTTGTCTTCTAGAATTTCATTTCTCGCGGAACTCGGCTTTCCGAATTGTTCGCTGTTTCTCCGTTTGTTATCGACACAGATAAGCTTCTAATAAAAGTACAAGGGCTGAAATCGTTTGTTCCGTACATTTCGAAATTACTCGCCGGGGCGAGGAGTTGTTTGGCGAACCTTCTGTCTGCCTGTAATATTCATTCTTCTTCTCATGGTATTTGAAAGTTTCGCATCGAGGCAAGGGATTTGGTGTTCGAGACTTTTCCATTTCCCGGGAAATCCCTCGCGGCACTGTGCACACTTGCGGTGCGACTTAGCTTACGTTTACCACTTGCACCTCTCGCTTTAGCTCTCTTTCTTCACCTCTTAAACTTCTCCGCGCTTGCTTTTCTATTAAAATCTACGAATTCCCGATCGCGTACAGCATCGTTTCCCGTTGAACGGAGAAATTTTCAATCGTTTCCTTCTGCTTATTTCGAATTTCAAATTACTGCGAAATTTTAATGATATAATTTGGTCGAAATAAACGTGGATCATGATTAACCTCTTAAGCACGATGCGCCACTATAGTGACTTCCGCGGATGTCATCTTACATCACGATGCGCCATTATAGTGGCTTGAGCACACTCAATTCTATTATTGATTATTACAGTAAATTATTAATATTAACACTTTGACTGCCATGTCAACATATATGGGTGACAGAATTGTTTGTCCACGTTTACAAATAAATTTGTACATTAATATGTTCGTTGCACTAAATTTAGTTGAGATCTGAAGAATAGAAGAAGGTTGAAAAATAACTTTGTGTCGCACATTTTAAGTTTTCAGTTGTTGCTTCAATAAATATGTTACTTTGATTTAGTGGGATTTTTAAGGTTGTTAGTTTGGCAGTTGAAGTGTTAAAGTATAAGTATCATATCTTTAAGAAGTATTATAATTTAGTTATCAAAAACTTCATTCTATTGTGCTCTGCCGCACAGAGCAACTGCTGCAAAATAAAATTCAACCGTGCCTAAGAGATTAAACTTTAACGTTACGTTTACGAAGCACTAAAAGTGACTATTTTACTAAATACAAGTAAAGATTGCCTCCATCTGAATTTTTTAAGTAATATATACCTAACGAAATAAATTTGTTGAATAATTCATAGAAGCAATTGTAAATTAAAATATTAAAATCCGTTGTTTCGGCGAGTCCCGTAAACCTAATATTGAAAAGAAACTTGTCAGACAATAAAGGTTGCAAAATTATAATAAACACTATGGGCATTGTTGCTTCTAATTTGCTGTGGTTAGACAGCAGAGTGTGTGCATTTATGAGTAAGTGTAATTTAAAACAGTAAAAATATTAAGAAAATAATGTTTTATTATTTTCAATCTATTCCATATAATATATGTTAAAGAAAAATTTATATTTCACTGCAATTTCTTCCAATTCAGGTACGCAATTTTCACTTTGATTTACGATAACGACAAAGCTGCAATTATTCAAATTACGTCCAACTTTTATATTAACATGTGCTTTAATGAAAAAGTTCATTTAAAAAGTTTTCGTCAAACATTCTTATAATTACAATAACTGCGAAAGAAAAATCAAACAACTCATGTTGACCAGACTAATAGTTCCAGTGTTAATTATAAAAGAAGCACTTTCTTCGACTAGATTTTCTTAGACTACGATACGAGGCTCTCGATAAAGAATAAAGTGTCTTCTTTGATCTGTTAAATTTTTTTTGACAACGATGCAACTCCTCAAAAGATCTTAAAAATGTGAAAAAGACACGAATGTCAACGCCCTTAAATTTCCATACGGAATTCGTAATTTCCCGACATTGTTCAGGTTTCTGTTATTACACAAGTAGGAACTATAAATTAAACATTATGGACGGTTCGAGAATACCTATCTAAATGTTTGATATGCGTCAGATTTGTCTGAAGACGTTTGAACGCCATTCAGCAGGGAGAAACGTATAAGAAACTGACTTTCCGCTTTGTACCGTAATTGCGCTCGAAATGTAAGGTTAGTATTTCAAGGGAAAACCTTCTGTTTTTTATTTAATTCGGTTTAAGAACACCTTTGACCCTTTTATCTGGTTACACTCTTTGGACTATGATGTTTCCGTTAGAGAGTTAGGCGGAACGAATGCGCGTAGTTTGATTTAAAAAAGTGTACAGCTCTGTAGCCATTATGGTTTGGTTGAACCACTAGGACTGCCCGGAAAGTGAGCGCAATGCGGATATAGTAAATGTTTGCGGTATGTCAGTGGCACAAGGAGCAACCCAGGTATAACCGCCAACTGTTTTCAGATACACTTGCTCTATAGAGACTTGGAACACGTGTGGTAACTAACTGGGTGAATGGTCAGTCAAACTTCCGACTACGAAATTCGGCAAATATCCGAGAGGCTTGATTTGCCTCTCAGAAACCCAATTACAGCACTTCCTAATGACTATCGAGTTAGTTCTACGGTGAAACTTTTAGAATAACTGTGTACCACCGACGTGTTGTCCTAACAATGTTACCATACTCTTCGTGTATCACGAAAAAAACAGTTCATAATTTGGTCCATTGTCGAACAAGATCCGTTTCGACTGAATACCCAGACACGAAGTTGAAACGAAAATGCAAAACATTAAATTGCACTTTGTTTAGGGAAATATGTTGTCGCTTACACCTTTTATTCGAGGTAGTTTGAAAACATAGTGTTGCTGAGGGTACAGCAAGATTTCATACGTACATTGTATACTATGCATTATATTAACATTTTTGTGTACACTACTCTATTTTGCAAACTGTATGTACACTGTATTAACATGTTTGTCAATTTTGTATATCGACTGAGAAGGTTTCTCTGTGCATTGCAATTTAATACAGATGCTTAACGAAAATAATATTTTATAAAAATTACTGTATTCTTTAGGATTCTTTAATGTTTTCATGTACAATTGTATATATCTGTGATACAAGAATTACATTTCTTTTAAACTTTTGAAAAGGTGGTTGGAAGGGAAGATTTCTCCGTGATATGCATTGCAGTTTAATAGAGATGCAATTAGCCCTACGCCAGCAATTTTCAGACGGGCTTACAATTTCGCCCAACAGGGTATTAGGAAAAGGGAAAACACGGGAAAAGTAGTGGAAAAATCGTAGCAGGGTACTCAAGGAAAAGGCCCTCGTCGAGGTCGCTGCCCTCTGTTTTTCGACTGTGTGCGTGGCCGTACATGCGACTAAGCGTTCAGCTGTCTGGGGGTTGAAACGGCTCGCCTCCGCGGCAGAACCATCAATTGTCAACACTTAAAATCTCAGAAATACAGCCTCCGCTTGCAAAATAGTCGAGGATCTTTCAAGCGCTTCCATATTTTAAAAAATATTCCATATTTCACAGTATTCGACCTTCTCTACGCTTCACAACTACAGTTAATAGAAAAAACTACTCGTACATCCTCTAAAACGGATCATTTTTCAAAAATTCAACCAAGTAGCTCAAGTTTTACTAGAGATGCTACAAGGAATCATTTATTGCGCAATACACAAATAATTTTTATTTCTTGAATGCTATTCATTGCAATTCTACATAAAAAAAGATTAAATTTCTTATCTGTGTTCAATAACCAAAATAAAATAAAGACTTACTAAATTTTATTACAAATTAACACACTATACAATATTACAATTATAAATTATAAAATTACTGAACTAACTAACTTTAATAACCAACAATATACGTCCACGAAATTTCGTCGTGAACAGGAATTGTATGATCTAGTTCTTTGCAGAAAACATTTACAATTTTTTCAAAAAATCGTTAACCACTAAAAATTAGTATTTCAATGCTTCCTTATGCGATTCGTTAATAGATTCTCTTTGATCTCGAAAGCTAGCCTCGCGATGCTCATCGTGAAAGCAGCGCACGGCAAAATTCGCGAAACAGTTATTTACAGGAGCGCAGAACATGCGACGATAAATAAATCTGATATCGGACTTCATTCCGCAATATTATCTCGCGCGTAAATCATCGGCACATAGGAAATACACCATAAAATAGCTTAAGTGGTGCGATACCGGCTCTCTCCCCTGCTTACACTCGTAAACCCGGTAAAAGGGTATAATAAAATGATTAATTGATCGTCCGTTTTTATTGGCAAGTGTCGGTTCGATAGCGTCATTAGATGAAAAGTAAGTCCTAGCGGACAAAGTTCTAGCGTGGGATGTTATTTGAACGACGAGGGCCTCGATCAGGGACACGATAAGAATAATAACTTTATAGGAACCGGTGGCTCTAGAAACGACTTATCAAAACCTGCATATCAACCAGCGGCGGCTCGTGGACGCGTTGACACGAAAGAGGGAAATAAAAGCAGCGAAGTTTATAGGTAGCCGAGACTCGACCCAGTCGTTTCGTTGAAATCGTAAATCAAGGAAATCGCACCTCCAACGTCGGCGCCATTACATGCTGATGTGATTTTTAAACGGGGATAAAAAAATATTCTCGGGCAGACAATGGCGAGCTGCACTTAGGACCAACGGATATCTTCGCGTTTCATTTGTACATCGTCGCGGAACGATCAATCCGGGAACATGATGTTGTACGTAGACGTTCTGTGCTTCGCGAATTTTCATGCTACAACGTTTCTTTTTTTTCTTTTTAACGCCCAGAATCTCGTCCGAGACTCGTTTTGGCTGGCAAGAAAATATAATAATCAACGTGAAACGAATAGTCACGTATTTAACTTTCTAACATGTTAGGCACAATGCGCCACTACAGTGGCTTTCACGGACGCCATCTCTCTGAACAACGCGCCACACTCAATTGTATTATTAATTACTAAAGTAAATTGTTAAAGTCAACATACGTGTATCATATCTTTAAGAAAAATTATAATTTTATGGTCAAACACTTCATTCCAATGTACTCGTGTAGAGAACAGCATTATCCGTCGCACATTGCAGTGCTGTATCATTTACACGTAATTCGCGTTGAACTCTGGCGTACAGAGAGAAACAGCCCCGCGCAAAATGTAGCCGTGCCTAAGAGGTTAAGCAATGGGAAGATGCGCGAAGATATTTCAACGTCGGGTGAAACAATAAATATTTCTGTGCTCACGGATAAATATATTCGTTGGTTCCGCAATTGCTCAGAATAATGCTTTGCAATTAATAATTCTCGAAGGACGAGTTGAAACATTAATGATTAGAAATGGTAAAATTTAGCAGCAGCGATCGAAGACATTTGAAACTTTGTTTAATTTCAACTGGAGGAGGACATTTAATTTTAGAGGACCTGACCACGGGCAATAAAATGTTCCCGGGTAGATAATGGCAGACTGTAGTTAGAACCGACGGCATCTTCGCGTTTTATTTAGACATTGTCCTGAACTTTCTATTCGAGAGCATACTTTATGCATAAGGTACTGAAAAGTTTAATTCCTATGGACAGGATCGAAACATTTAGCGTTCGGAAACTGCATAATTCAGGAGACGAGTCGGCAACGTATGATGCGTTTCTAAATGCAAATTGGGTTAGAACGAATACAAACTTAATTATTGACCGAACATTTTAACTCTGCATTTGTACACCAGCTAATGGAATGATTTGACAATGATTTGAGGACAATGGTTTTTAGTTATTATTCTTTTATTGTCACTAATTTAATTAGCGCACTCCTGAGCTAACTTTTGCTAAAAACGTCCTGAATCTGATTGAGGTACGTTGGCTGCGGAAAAGGCCACACTAAACGGGCCAAATAGCCACATGTGTCCCGCGAGCCGCGGTTTGCCGACCACTGTCCCAGAACAACGAGAAAAAAGATCGGTGATCTACCTGAGCTCATCTTAAAGAGCGAAACTATACACCTAACCACGCAAAACCGTTTTTCCTCGGGGACCTTTCCCACAAATAATCATTATAATGCCTCTTGCGACGGCAAAACCGAAGGTTGCACGTGCCTCGTCGTGTCTTCAACAAATTAGCGAGCATATTCGAAAGAGATGCAATAAACCACTTAAATTGACAAGATGAATGATGAACGACCTTGGAATAATATAGTCACTGAATTCCTGATGAAAGGGACTATCATTGTAGGTGTTTAAAAAATGGTGGTTCCATATAAAAAAGTCAAGGTGACTTTGATATCTCTAAAAAAACGACATAAAAACAAAATTTTTTTATAGCATCATGTCAGCCCTATTGCACCATTCAACTTTGTCCTTACCATATTTTACGTATCTTTAGAAACAACAAAGATATTTGACGTGCAAACATTTGCGACTCATCCTGTATTTTTGTGAAGAGGTTATGCGGAGCAAATTAGAAATACGCGTCTTGGGCCACGCCCACTTGGGACTTCCACCATTTTTCTGACGATGCTGGGACCTCATCGGAGCGAAAACATCGTTGTCACATCGACCGTGAAAAGTCGAGACAGCTTCGTATCAATCGTCGCTTTTTACGCAGAACTATAGCTTAGAATAGGTTCGTTCCTTGTAGTTATTACGCGACTCAGGTGTTCAGTGTCATTTTATGCACATCGAGAAGAAGGTACCGCCAGCTGTAAGGGAAATAAGGGATTTTGAGCTCGCCACCGTTTTTGGCGTTGTAGAAAGTTACAGTTGACTGTATTTGATCGATATAAGAACTATTTTACCAGACAGAACCAGTCGGCGTTCACTGCCGTAATTCTGTCACGAAAGATCGAACGAGAAGTTAAATGGAAGAGAATTGTGGAACTGGATTCGACATTCCCATCCCATTTGGAAAGGAACGTTAAGCATCACGAGAAATATTTGATTCTCTGCTACTGTCTGAAGACTGAATGTTATTCGATAAACGTTTTCGGATTTTAGGCGGAGCTTTTCATACGCCTGTCTCGCCTGGTGAGATATGAAAGATTATGAATGATCGATGGGGGCCTTCCTTTAGGGAAGTTTCGAAGAGAGCAATAAGAATCGTCGAGCCTGAACGACTTATGGAGATATAATGCAAATTTGATAGGCCGGGCCTGTTTTCTTTTATCAAAATTTCGCCCTTGATGTACGTCGAAATCGATGGTATGCTAAAACCGTCGAATTTTATATGTCACTGTCGTTAACCTCTTCAACTACAATTTGATTCATGTCTGCGAAAATTAGATCATCGACGTTTATAAACATCCTAGATGCAACACGAAATTTGCGTTTGCTGCGTGTCTAAATTTATTGTAATCCATAAATATAAATATCGCAGCTGCAGAATTTCCTGTAGACGAAAAGAAAAGGGTAGCGTTCATATTTAACGGATTATACCTGGATTCTCCATCACGAATTTGACGTGTACTTGTTTTATACGCTCCAGGATATTTATTTAAATTATTGACCAACGAAATTGGTGTCCGCGTATTTCTTACAATTAACGAAAACAATTTTTAATTTTTAATTCAGGGAGCAACCGATCTATGGAGAAGAAAATTTCCAAAGAAATTAGTCTTTGTGCAAAATCAAAATTAGTTACATCATTTGTATTTTTAACCAAGTAGATTTTTTTCTGTAATAATTTCAATAAGGTAAAAATATTTAATTCTTCTGTTAAGTTACATTTACTCATTTTTGCGATAACTAGACAAAATCCTACTGCTGGGTCCTACTGTTACAGCCTTTAATCATTTTCATTCAGTAACAAGCAATGCATTTATCGCGAAAAATGATTTATGGAAGGAACAAGAATATTTACCTCAAATATTTTCCTTAAATCTCAACCGTTCCGTTTTCTTCTTTATTGAAATGTATAAAATACGGCGACGGTGAACACTTGTCCATAAAGTACCGTGGTATACATTTTCAACGGCTGTATAAACACAGTAAACGTCCCACGGATGCATTATTCACGATCTACAATGCGATCGGATTTTTGGGAAAAATTAGTATCGTATTTCATGTATTTTCCCGGTTGACAAGATAAAATTGCCGACGAAAGAATACAAATCGGGTAAGGACGAGCACAGAAAAACTTTTCACCAAGAATTCGTTCATGAATATCTTACGTTCGAAGAACGAATCCGATTGTAGTAGAGCTTCTCAGATGGCAATCCTTTTTGCGCTCTTCGTCCTCTTCGTTTTGCATTATCTCCCCGCGAGATACATTTCTTAGAACGTATTCGGCACATTCCTTAGAACGTATTCGATGATCTTCGTAATCCCTGTGGTAGCCGCGAATAATATCCCCTTATTTGAATATCTTTCGCAGACTTCACCGATAACCTCATAGAATCAAATCCATCGAGAACGTTCAGCTGCAGAAGTTCGTTCAAGAGATTTATTGTTGCCAAATGTTTGGTTCGTGAGAACGTCTTTTCACGTTTGTTAATATCTACGAGTAACAATTGTCTATCCTATTAAAAAGTGTTCTAACATCTTGCAGTACCTCCATACTATTTTATTATTTATTCTTGCACATAATACTATCGACAGACTAAACATAAAATATATTTAATATTTTTGTCACTTTATTAGATTTACAAATTTATTTGAAGCCTATTCTTCGTGAATTTCTTGATCATTTGAAAACAATCAAAGTGTCGAACATAATTTTAATAACGAATTTTTAATACGAGAGATGGAAGGTTTATAACTCCGAATAAATAAATATTTAAAAATATATAAATAAAAATTTATTTATATATTTAAAATTAATATTTAAAATTGATGAATAAATATTTAAAATTGAAAGAGAAGGAAGATATAATAATATTAAAAATCAATTTATAGATTTAAAATATTAATTATTTACCTTTAAATCGAATTTCTATGACTATAAATCATTTTTCAAGAAATAATTTTATTCAAAAGTATAAAATTAAGTTTTACTAAATACAATATTTTTTTCTTCATTTAATTCTAATATTTAGTTCTTCGACACACGATTCGGTAGGGAAATTAATGCATTCGAATCATCGAAGAGTATGCAGCAACAAATAAACCCCGTCCGCGAAATTTTAATAGTTGCGAATTAGTATCCTATAATTGTGTCGAATCAAACCTCTTTATAATAGTATTCAATTTTAGCGTATGAAGATATTAATGAACACTAATTTGACACATATCGGTGAACTGAATTCTGTTTGACTCTAGCGAATGCAGTAATAACGAATAGTTGTCAATTGTACGTTTCATGAAGCAACGATTCGAACATTAATCATCGAATAGATGACATTCCATTTAGGAAAGTGGTATATCCTGATAGTGTCAGCCATCTTTAGACTATGGGCATTAAAGCAATTTATAGCATTCGTTTCATATTATACTGTTTTCCAAATATGCTGAGCTTATCGAATCGTAAATTTATTGCAGTCTTTCGCAGTAATGAACAGCATAATTTTTTATCACATTCTTGCAACAAATGTTTGCTTTAATGCTTGAAGTATTATCAATTGAAATTACTAATTCGTTTAAATCGGGGCGACTGTTGTTGCAATGTGCACAAAAATAAATAAATTTATTCTTTTTAGTTCAGAACAACAAAAATTATGTCCTATTTAGAGGAAACTGGATTGCTCATGAAAATTACGTAACAACTTAATATTTATATACAATATAGAATAATATCGAACCTAGATAATATTTAAATCAGATAGTAATTATAAATTGTTGTATATATTACACCTTTATAATTATGACCCTATAGAATGTAATCCCATAAATAGTCGCTAATTTCTGTTAGAAACATGCCAGAATAAATAAACTAAGAAAAGAGAAAAGATTTTCAAATGGATTATTTTAATTCGTCGAGTAGGCTCAGTGTTAATTAATCTAACGATATGAAGAATGCAAAGTCGACGCGATAAATTTGTTTCCAGTGCAGCACTCGTTGCAAGGTATCGGCTAGAGCTTAAATTATCACGATGTAAATGTTGAATAACGTCGCGCGGTGTATAAATATTTACTAGATCCGTCATATGCATTATTGAGTAACAGGAATGTAAAATATCGACTTGCCTCTCGGATGAGAATATCGTTTCACTTCGTTTCTTACCTCCGCCATCAACATCAGCATTATTCTAACACTGTTATCGTCCAAAAGTACAAGACTCCTCATACATATGTAGATTCATGTACCTTTACATATGCATGAATACGATACAGTTAACTCTAATCTATATAGGACCATTGCTATTATCACAGATTTGCATGTTTCTTTTAGTTTTATCAACTTTCCCGGTGCAACTATTAATTACATCCACGTTCCAACTCATTTAATCACCCTAAATCAATACCACTCGCCACATGCAATGTCTCTATGATTTACAGATGCATACAGTTCGTCGGTATCTTCTTCCATACGAATTTCTCGTTTCGATAACCTACTTTCAAATTGGATTTCCAATCCTTCTTCCTTGTAGGAAATATTTCAAATTGTTATTTCTCGAATAACAAATTATTTGAATAATTATTACCTTGTATTTTTCTGTGTGCAAATCACAGTGGATCCCAAACGCATTTGATCACCAAATCTCCAATCCTCAAGAAAATTTTTATGTTATATATTATGTTATATTATATTTTGGGTATATGATGTATAAATCTGAAAACAGGAGAAAGCACAAGATTTATCCTAAATGTACCGAAATCTGCCATAATAGTCCACTGTAACCTCAATGTTACAAAACTGTATCATAAAAAAACAGTAACAAATTGAAAATTGAAATGAAAACAAATAGGTTGTTATTGATATACGAACCCAGAGCTATTATGTGCACTATTTTTAGTTTGGTAATCACTGACAAAAGCACAAATAATATCAATTGGATCAAATGGTTTCGCTTATTTTTACTGCAGACAATTTGCACCAGCATTTATTTTGTTATTTCAGGTCGATGAGTCTAGCAACGGTCATAAATATTAATATTGGTTGTCTTGGCAACGTTATAGAATTAAGATTTATGCGCCATCTCATGAAAAAAAGCTATAATTATTTGGTAAAATGTCGATAAATAAAAATGTGACCTGAAAGTTACACGGGCCCATAGAGGGTTAATTATTATACTATTTCCTTTTCCAACTTCCGACGTCCAAGTTCCGCCGATTTCCCGAGAAGCCGAATTTAGCGTTCGAATGGTTTTTCACAAAGTTCCGCAGTGTACTAATCACTTAGGCGATCCCGCAACCGTCAATGGGACTTAAAGGAGCATTCACGCGTGGACAGGAGACATGAACGATGGGGACACTCGGTTGCGAAACACGAAGGTTTCAAAGGAGGACGCGTTATTGTCCCGCGTAGAGTCACAGTGTACCAAAAGGGCAGTAGTTCAGCGGAAATGCCAGGACGAAGCCTCTGAATGAAGCGTGTATCTCCTGTCGCGCATTCGGGGCGATTATGCCAGAAATTCGAGGGAGAACAAAGGCCAGGTGTCAGTCGGTGGGCACCGCCCTTTTCCTCGCCGATAAGAACGCACAGAGTCAGCGACGTTCCACAGGGGAGAGATAAGGGTAAGGCAGATGCCCTATCGTGCGCTAACGAGACACCGGAAATCGAGACGTTACCTGTCTCCGTCGTTCTTGCGGATCGGATGTCTAAGAAATTCCTTCGGGAGCCGCATTATCGTTCGCAGCAATATTTACTATAGCAGTGTTAAACCCCCTCTGCGGTCGCGTTTCGTTCGGTTGCGAGAGCTCCATTTGTACGAATCGATTTTTGTTTAACGAACACCGATGCACCAACACCGTTCTCATAGAGAGCAGCATTTATTATTCATTATTCGAAGACACATGGCCGCAGCAACGGGCCTATAAATATCAATGAATTGGACAATGTTGTCCAATATAAAGAAACAACCTTTAGCATTCGAGTCGTGACTCTCGACTTAAAAATTGCTATTGTCTGAAGCATTTTTGTACGTCACTATGTTTCTATGTAAGAAACTGCTAAAAATGTAACTGTCGTACGAACGAGTAATAACGAAAAGAAAGTCAATATGCACAAGTGGAAATAAAATGAAAATATTTTATGTCCGAAGAAATTTTATGAGTGGAAAAAGGTTCTGTTTGAAAAATGTGTTTTTTTATCTTTTCGGTTATAAAACGGGGACGCTAGATGTCACGCCATCGAGCGCCTTCAATAAACACGTATTGGGTTCCGTAAGCGGTAGGGCAGCCATTTTGGATGAAAAAGATAGAAAGAAAGATCAGTGTTTTAATACGATTTTATATTACGTTGGTTTTTAATATTCCAAAGAATAATTGAATTTAGTGATCATCGTTCACCTTAAATGTTTAAGTACCTTCTTCTACATACTCTTATTTGTTTAGAATATTAATAACTGTGGCTATGCTTGCATAATTTATTTTCCAAAAGTAAGACAGGATAACGAACGGGATTTACTGATAGTTATATCAGAACTAAGTCTCCTCTATATTGGTAACATGTGACATTTCCATTGCATCATTTTAGCAGATTTGAAAATGGATCTTCATACTAATTTATTCAATGTGCGACATGAAAATAAAATAAAATCCTAAGATGATTGACGTCGATAAGTTACAGCTTGCAAAAGGTCACGTTAAGCATGATGAAATCGTTATAATTACGTTTGATACATCACAGATTTTAAGCATTTACAAGAATTCGTAGATTGAATTCGAAACGCAGAAAATGTTCCAAAAATTCAGGATGTAACGTTGTCTTTTATTAAAAGGAGTAAGAGAATAAATAATTGTATTGTATATATATTTTATAACTCAACCATAAGACGTTTAGCACGCCGTAACCGTTCCTGACAGAAAGTAGATTTTTATTCTTCGTCTTATCACGAAACTTATCAGGGCAGATCAAAGCAACCGATCTGTAATTTGTTGTTTCACGATTATTTAAATTACAACGGTGCTGCCATTAGGTATTATTAAATGCACGCATTACAATCATAAAACGCGCAAATATTGAAAAAATTCATTTGTATAAGACGACATAATATATAGTAAATCATTTTAATATTCGGACACAATACAATTTTCACTTTGCTGCATTGTAATTTTGTTCACAATGAAGAAAAAAAAAAATTAATTCTAAATTACATTACTGTATAGGGTCTAGTTAATAAAAACATAATTTTTATTTATATAATTACTAACGTTTACTAAGTATTCTATTTTAAACGAAACAATGTCTAGTTTTAACGTGACAATAATATTCGGACACCTCGGAATGTAACAATTTGCGTGAGCTAGTGTGATATTTAGTGCGATTGTGATGTACCTTTTCAAACATTACAGTCTGTGTATACTGTCTCGAGCCTCAGAAAATCAGTTGTGTTTAGATATTCACTAAGTTCACTGGTAATAATCGTACGTAAGAGAAACACTTCATACAACGTACGCCAACTTGTCATTTTTTACAATGCAAAAGGTGAATCGTAAAGGAAAATTGCAGCAATGCTTAAAATTAGTAAAAGTACAGTGTGAGATATTATTAAAAGATTTAAGTATGAAGACCAAATACAATCTATTCCGCAAAGAGGCCAAGAAAAATTTTGTACACGTGAGACAAAAGAAAAATTATAAGAAAAATAAAGAAAGATCCTACATTAAGTGCACCAAAATTAGCTGCCGAATTATTAGAAGAGACTGGAAAGAAAGTGCAGTTTTTAAAAACTATCAGTTTTTAAAAGTGTCCGAATATTATCGTAACGTTAAAATCAGACATTGTTTTGTTTAAAATAGAATATTTAATAAACCCTAGTAATTATATAAACAAAATTTATACTTTTATTAGCTAGACATTATGTAGGAATGTAATTTAGAATTAATTTTTCTTTCCCTTCATCGTGAACAAAATTACAATGCGACAAAGTAAAAATTTTATAGTGTCCGAATATTAAAGTTACTCACTGTATATTCCGTATCTTGCGAGGAACGCAGACAATTTGAATTTTACATAGACCTCCACAATTTAATGATTTTCGTATTTCACCGTTACGAAAAACGAAATAAAATTCCCATTACTCACAGCGGACGCAAAAAGGTTGAAGACGATCCAGAAATGGAATATCGAAGTCGCTACGATCCTATTTAAACTCGCGCAAAGCTAAATTTATTCGTGTCCGTCGAATCGACGGAAACGAACATGAAAACCATTAACGAGGTTCGAGGTTCTTGTATTTTTTTAAAGCAATTTTCAAGGCACGTTTAAGGACGAACGAAGCGAGACAATAGAAATTTCGTACAAACGTGCCGGTTGATTTTTCTAAGAGACGCGTTTCTTTGCCGATGCTTTTTCGTACGAACGGGAATAACGTGTACGCTCGGTGTAGTGGAACATAGCATCTCGTCGAAACGGAAGCAATATAAATGTAGTGGTGTTATTGATCAGGTCCCGTGTGCCCGAGGGTTTGTTGTCGACGGTTAGACCTTTCTGTGCTTCAAATTGGATCGCATCTGGCTTCTCCGGTGTCGTAACCGCTCCTTAAGAACAAAGCATTGTCTTTGCTTCCTGCGTGCAACATCGACCCCGGTGATTAGGTCGCTTCTCCTGTAATATTGTTCCTGCACTCAACTCAACAACGTAGCTGACTAGCACGGAAAGTTCACCGTTATACCCCTCGCCGAATACAAACGTCACACCCTTTAAAAACGGAAAACTTTCGTCTCCGGCATCAAGAGGACCAGTTTACTAAATCATGCGAGAATTTTTTGATATTGCAATTGGTCGGAGTTGTGAAGGAAAAATGAAAGTAGTGAGTTTTTAGAGTTTTAGTTTTAAAATTTAGTAATTGACTAAGGTCGTTAGTAACGTAACTGAAACTAATCGAAGAAGAAGAAGAATCTTTGTGCACGTAAAACATGTATAAATTAAAGGAAATCAGAAGAACGTGTACATTAACAAAAATTAATAATATGTTTCGATATCTCTGGCACAAGAAGCAGTAGAAAATTGCAAGCAGCAAATTAAGCAAATAGCAAAATAAAAGGCAAACAGCAAAATAAAGTGAGTAGAAAATAGTAAATAGTAAATTGATGCGAATAGAAAATAAGGAAATAGAAAGTATCAATAGACGATAGCAAAATAGGAAAATAGGAATTACCATTGCCGATATCAAAATTTCATTAACGATTTTGTTTCGACGAATCGACCCTTTTCGCGAACGCTGAAAGTGAATTTGCCACCGAGAGAAAAACTTAAATTAGAAAAACAAGAGCTACGGGAGAATTGAGCATTTGTATAGCTAAAAACAGCTTCCTCGAGCATTGATCATTCGATTGCGCCGAACAGGTCAGCCACCGTTCGAAATTTTCCGCTCAGAATCACCCGGCTAGATTATAGTGCCACCGAAATAACGAATCGATAAGGAGAAATGGAGATTGAAGCGACGAACCGTGTGTTCGATTTTAATTTGCATGAGAACTACGCTTCCCCGCCAGCTTTCGGTTTAATTCTTATTTATAGATCAAGCAAATTGGCCTTACAGAAAGAAGATGGTATGGGATTGGTAGTGGAGCTACGAATTCCAAAGACGGTCGTTGTCGTTCAGCATCAGCCGATACAAGGTACTTTCTCCTTTATCCAGCCATACGGTCCAACTCTGTTATAGCAACGACGCGATGGTGAACTGGAACTTCTTCAGACTCTCGTGTCGTTGAGATTTTTATGTCGAAGACGGCCAGGATTTTCTATCTCGAATGGCAATTCCGTAAGAGGCTGCGATACCTATGGGTACAATCGGAGCTACAAGTTTATCGGAACTCCGCCGGAATTAATATCAACATTGTTACGGCCGTGGAAAACTAAGAACTCAACCGTAACACGTTTAGCACGCCGTTACTCTTCCCGACAGAAAGTAGATTTTTATTTTTCGTCTTATCACCGAACTTACCAGCGCAGATCAAACCGACCGATCTGTAATTTGTTATTTCACGATCCTTCGAATTACGGTGCTATCCTTCAATTAGATATTATTAAATGCACACATCGCGATAATAAATCGCGCAAATATTGAAGAAATTTTACCGTTTCGTTTTTATAAAGCAACATGGACCAGCTGCGTTTAGTATATTCCCAAAATTTAGTGTTAAAATTAGATTACCTTAGAGGCAAAATGCGTAATGGTAGAAAATAAACACCATTTGTATTGCTTTAAAATTAATGTAAAATTGCGATGTTGCTGTTAGGTGTCTGACTTTATTGTGAGATGCCATTTTAAGGGGGTCAATTGGTTTGTGTACACAATTAATAGTTACAATTTTTAAGCATGTTCTAAAGTAAGAATAATTTACTTTTAAAAGTAAAAACAATTTATCCCTAATCGTTAAAAACTGTGAGATATTCTATTTTACGTGAAATGCTGATTTTTATTTTACTTTACTTGTTATTTTTACTGCGTCAATTTACGGATCATTTACAATCTCCGCCATTTTCTGCGCCGCTACTCCGTTCGATAAATAATAATCCCAATTCGATGGATAAAAGATTCGAGTTTAAAGCGAAGTCGCTGCTAATTGATTGCGAGGACAACGAATTAATTTGTATATTTAATGAAACAACTTTCCGTTTCATTCAATTATTTTCGTTCGAGTATCTTCGGAAACATTCGCTGGCGCGCGCGCGCGTATCTGATTAAATTTCGAGATGAGCTAACGCAGAAGACAAATTTAGAAAATCGTACTCGGTCGTAATGATCGCCCGAACGAATCGCAATTAGTGCCAGTTAACGTGTAGCATATGCAACCGAATTCCCGTGGACTCATTACCGCGCCGGATGCAAATTGCGATAAGCCAGCCGACGATTTTGACAGATCACAGATCCATATGTATGTCAGAAGTTAACGTTCGGAAGTGTGGACGAGTGTAGTCGAGGGTTGCGCATAATACAAAGGATATTACGGGGTTTAGTATGCAAAGCGAGGCTTCGAAGGCCTTCCGCATCCCCTCAGCCTGAACCGTTGCTATCCTCGATCACTATCATGCCAGGAGGCACAAGACACGAAACATCGTGATATTATAGGGTTCAGCCGATTGATTTCGAGAAATGGGATTTCAGTCGACGAAACGTCGACTTAGCCGATTGCCATAGTCATTACTACGAATACTCGTGCATTTTCATTTCTTATTTCCAGAATGCTAATGCAAAATAAAAATTGCTCAAGATTAACCTCTTAAGCACGATGCGCCACTATAGTGGCATGAGCACACTCAATTCTATTATTAATTATTACAATAAATTATTAACGTTAAAATACATGCATCATATCTTTTAGAAAAGTTACAATTTAATTATCAAAAACCTCATTCCAAAATTATTAAAGTTAAAGTATATGCATCAGATCTTTAAGAAGAATTATAATTTAGTTGTCAAAAACTTCATTCTAATGTTCCTTAACGCTTTACCAACCGGCGAGTATTTCAGAATTTTTCAAGCTCCATTATCAATGATTGAAAAATTTTCAAAAGATCTCTCAACGCTGACAGCAATTTTTATTGTAAACCAATCTAACATTCTCAGTAACGTTATCTAATAATTTGGTTTCAAATTATGATGTAAAAGCAGTTTGTTAGGCTGCATTTTGTTAGGCTGCATTTTGTTACAGTGCAACTATTGTAAGTCCTAATAATCGGCTTCCGGTCGGTAAAGTGTTAACTAAGATTCTCAACTCTGTTGCATCACTTCACAAAAATTTTACAGTTTGATTTTCTGTTTCAACCCCTTGCTATACTATTTTTTTTTGCAACGAAAGTTACTGTAACGTTTTCATCGGTGGAAATGTTACAGAAGAGAAAAGACAATATCTTTTACACTGTTACATTTACTTCGATGCTTAAATATTGTTTACAAAAGAATACAATTTGATTTCGTCGAAAAAGAAATGTAGAATATTTATAACTTTGAGACATTTCACAAATATTTTACAGTTTGATTTTCTGTTTCAACCCCTTGCTATACTATTTTCTTTGCAACGAAATGGAAATGTTACAGAAGAGAAAAGACAATATCTTGTATACTGCTACATTTACTTCGATGCTTAAATATTGTTTACAAAAGAATACAATTTGATTCCGTCGAAAAAGAAATGTATTATATTTATATGTGTTAGACACTGTATAAAATCTTCACGAAGAGTCTGCCTCGTTATAATGTGGCAAAGGGTTAAAGAAAATACACATTTACATACTGTATATCACGTTACATATTATTATGAATATAAGTTGAGACTATCGATATCCATTTAGGTATCGATATTATACGTTAAATGATCTGAGTTACGTCGTCGTTTTGGTAACGACGTTGTAACAAGAACGGAGCAGAGTTCGAGATTAGACTTCGTTGTCACTAGACGCGAGGTATATTCTCTCCTCTTGTAACAAAGATTATTTTAGCATTAACAGTGTCTTTGATAATGCCGCGATCACGAGACCGCCCACGTAACAATATATATAATATATACAAAATATATATAGCTTGCAAGATTTAATACGTAATCAGTTAATAACAAGCAACATTTAGTTAATTCTGTTCGAAGTCTTCATTACGAGTCTGATTCGATATTACAAAGGTTTAAATAATCGTTGCAACATCGACGAGTTAAAGAACAGAGAAAAATCAATTAATGCAGAATAAAGGTACTTGCAATGAAATAATGCACTCCTCGAAGATATCTTTTCTTTGTTGATTTGAAATTAAAATTGCCAAACATTGGAATAAGTTATAAAATATTGATTTAAGAAAAAAAATGGAGGACTGCATTCATTGTTATTGCTGCAATACGTACGTGTGCATATGTTTATGCAAACATCTTTCACTATTTCGTTTCTATGACGCATTCAATCCGAACTATAACGTTCGCAAACTGGTAAAACCCCGGTCGAAGGATTATAAAGCATCAACGTGCTGCGTGTATAGCCGTCATAAACCGACGAACCGATCATCTAGGAGCACTAGGTTGCTATCCTAAAACCCCTGTGTACGTTTCCCGATTCTCTGTTGTAGCGTCAAAATTTATAAACACCTGCGTTTCCGAATCGCGTATACTCCGATTAACTATTTTACTCTTCCATTATTTTATTGGGCGTGTATGGGCGCTCGTAAATTTTTAACGGCTATTCATCAGTTCGAAGTCACCATTTTGCAACAATGATACACACTCTCATTCGAGTTTCACGGACCTCTCGTACCGTTCGTAGTTGTTGAAACGAAAACTAAGCTAGCTTCAGTGGTTCATTTTTCCATTTTCGCCTGAAAATAAACTTTTGCAAACGTGAAACAAGAATCGGTCTGTTTCGATGCAACTCTTAAAAACTCGTGACGGAAGATGATGTTCGATTTCTATAAAAATGATAAAAGTCTAATCATTCAGATTTTACGGGATTAATAAATATTAGATCAAGAACGTGAACTGGGCAATATCGACGTTTGCATAGAAAACACAATTCCTTCGATTCAGACCATAGCTACGCTCATGCTATTTAATAAACGACTTAAGTTTCCGTTTCGAATAAAAGAAAATCATGTATGCGCTTCGAATGCTGATAAATATGTGTTTTAAAAAATTCGAAAAGCAGAATAGCCGTTTAAAGACTTGAATTGAGATTGTTCCTGCTTACAAGTCGCTTCCTGATTCTTGGGGCAGGCGTTATTATCATAAATACCGTTATTACCTCTGTGCATTACGGAGGAATCTCTCGGGGATGTGTGTCCTCTGGAATAGAGAATAGGCCGGAGAGCCAAGGGAGAAGGCGGGCGAGAAGGTGGATTCGCTGGATTTCACTCCGCGGCCATTTCACGGGGATCCACTTACCCGAAATGGTACGAAATGACAGGCAATTATTTACTACAACTGGCCGAAATAGTGAAAACTGGAAACAGCCAGTCTAATTTCATGCCAGAATAACCACTGCGGTCACGACCATTGAGTGGAATGAAATAGAGGAGAGGTTGCTGCTTCCGTATAACAATCTCTATAGCCTTCTATCCGTTACGTTAGAATTCGGACGATCAATTTCCCCGTCGTACTAAACGTCGCCAATTCTTCTTTAGCCGTTGGCTAAATTGTTTTAACACCACGGCGGTGGACAGAGACTCGCCCTTTAAAAAGGAATGGCTTCCCTACCGTTCGACCGAATGATTCGAGTAAAAGGATCAGCTTGCTACATACAATGTGCAAAATAATTTTCGGAAAATTGCTGCAGGTTGAAATTACGTTAAAAAGGAGTGCTGAGTTTTAACTTTCATATCGGAGCCTAGAATAAAAATTTGAATTCGTTTATTTGATAATGTGCAAAACAGCCTTTTAAACATTGCTATTAGTTGAAATTGTGAGGAGATAGAGGTCTGGGTTAGGTGAACAAAAGCACACCCTTTAAAAAGGAATGGTTTCCTTGCAATAGCACCAAACGATTCGAATATGTCTGAAATGGCAAAAAGATCAGCTTACTATGTACAAAATGTAAAATAATTTTCAAAAAATTGATACAAGTTGAAATTGCGTTAAAAAGGAATGCTGGTTTTTAACTTTCATATCGGGGCATATAATGAAGATTTGAATTTGTTCATTTGGTAATGTGCGAAACAGCCTTTTAAACATTGCTATTAGTTGAAACTGTGAGGAGACAGAAGTCTGGATTAGGTGGACGAAAGCACACCCTTTAAAAAGGAATGGTTTCCTTGCAATTGAACCCAACGATTCGAATATGTCTCAGATTTGATATTGCGTACAAAAGGAATGCTGATTTTTAGCTTTTATATCAAAACTTACAATGAAAATTTAAAATGTGCATTTTACATAATAGATTTAACCTGACTATACTTGCTTACATTTCAATCTAGTAGTATTTTAAATAGGGTGCAACGACGTCTCAAGAAAGCTTTTCAACACCTTGCCCTGAGAATAAATATTTTACTAATTTCCCTTAAATCGAAACAATATTCCACTTGGTTGTTACTGCAACTGCAAAATAAATCGTAAGGCAAGGTGTTAACAATCTAAACCACTGAATAATCGGAAACATTAGATAAAAGATTTTAATTGAATAATTTAATATATCCTAGAATGATATATTTAATGAAAATGAAATAAAAAGCAATGTGATTTTTCGTATATTAATAAGATTTCTCATCTACTATTTTCTGTCCTGAATGTAATTCAATAAAATCTATAGTCTAGTTATTATTCAAAAGAATTAATTCTTGGCTGAAAAACTGCAATAGAATAGAAATAGAATGATATTTCGATGAAACGCGGTTGTGAAATTAATTTTACACCAATTTCCTGATCTTTCGAATGTTTAAGATATAAGCTAACTGAAAATTCGTAATCCGATAATGTCTTGATGAATAAATTAATGTATCGAACAAATTCCTAGAATTCCTGGCTTTCCGAATGTTTGAAATACCCGTGCAAGCTACATGAAAATTCGCAATACAATAATGAATATAAATGTAATCTACCGTATAAATTCCCGCAGAAATACCTTCGTGTCTGAAATAATTGCAAAATCGTGTCCGGGCGTGCGAAACAGAATTTTCTCGACAGATACATTAGGGGACAGCAGTTTTAACGGTTCTGGTGAAATGTTAATCCATTTTCCGAAGGAGGAACGAGTGTTTGCCCGTCTCTGATTGGAAAAGCTGTCGAAGATAAATCATTGATTAATACAAGGTTGTTTCGAGCTTGCGTTCTGCATGCGATGCGCCGGACACGTTAGTATGTGCAATAAAACACACAGGTAGAAGTAACGCGTGTGCAGGAAATTGCTCTGTAATCCAGAAACAGATTATTTTAAGTACAGTACCGTGCGAAATCTAGGAACACTCTGCCACTGTGTTCTGCACGTTAATACCTTGATTTAATCATGCAAAAGTTTCACCGAAACTACATAATTATTATCTATTATATTATTATACCAACATCGGTGCACGTAGGCCTTAACAAATTTTCTTTCGAAATATTTTCGTACGATTTTATAATTGCACCGTGAAATATCGTGGAACAAAGACCTTCAACAAGGCGATTTTAATTTGCTGGCCAATCCATGTTGCGAACATGGAGAGCGGATGCGGTCACTCCAGAGAATATCGCTGGTATTCAAACTTTAATTGAACAAAATCCCCTCGTATCATACAAACAAATGCAGAAACACGAGAGATTAATCGATCACGCTGTTGCCGTATAATTCTGCATCGTGCACACTGAATTTAAAAGAAAAATCCCACAATACGGGCGCATGCAATTTTATAAGTTTACCGAGGGCTACAACAATCGAGGATCGACCTGTCGAACGGACCCGCACGAGATAAACTTTTACGCAAATAGATGTTCAAATATATTGTTTACGGCTTTCTTCGTTTCATAAAATCGTTTCCGTTCTTCGAACAGAACACTGTATTTTTTAAATGTTGCATAGTGTAAATCGTTATATTACAATATTTTATCCATATGTCAACAAATTGTTGTTGCACAAGAACTTCGTTATTTAATCATTTTAATGGGTTGAAAAAACGTAGCATAGATTAACATAGCAAATCACTGTAAACAAAGAAGTTTTCTCCTCTTCTTATTCAATTTAATACTTTGAAAATATATAACAAATAGGTGTTGCATAGGAGTTAATTTTCATAATCATTTGTAGTAGGTTGAAAATAGTATAGTAGAGACTAAATAGGGATTAATTTCCTCTCTCAACAATTTTAATAGGTTCAAAGTAATATAATGATATTTTCAAAATTTTCTTGATCAAGTTTATGGTTTCACTATTTTCGGATTTCACCTATTCACTTCTGCAATGAATGCACACAATTCATAGTCTAGAAATTATTCACGTTAAATTGTACCTTTTAATAGTTGCAGTATTTTATAACAAGAAAACGAAGTTGCTAGGTATTATTACGATGAAAACTCGGTGTAGAAGATTCTAGGGTAATTATTATTCCATGATAAATTGTTCCGTACGAATCTCTAGATAGTTTAGAAGCAACGAAACAAGATATTACGATATGGGACAAGAAGTAACAACCCTTAATGAACGCCTGCCTTCGTAACACCCCACCTGTAGTGTAGACTTGGAAATAAACTATGTAGTATACCTATCACCTCCATTAGCTACTATAGTAAATAGAGTACATATTCGGGAGCTACCTGCAGAGGCATAAGCCCGCCGAGTTACCACCTTATGGGAACGAAGATCACGCTCCGACCGTCTAACATTACATTAGCTGCAATAGAGAATTTGTATCATCAACTGCGATGCACCAAATGCAATAATAATTGCACTATCAAGTAATCTAGCTGGAACCCAATCCCGATTCTCCATTTCTTGCGAAGAACAACTAACGTTAAACAATATTAAATAGTATCACAACAACATATTGATAAATCGTATTTTTTCATATTTTTCATAGCAGTTTTCAAATTTTGAAAACTAACCAGTAATCTGATCTTCTGTATATAAATGTTTAAATATTTCTCAAAAATAGTATCATGCGTGGACATCACATATTATTAATATCTTTGTTTATGAAACTTTCACATGCAGAATATTTATAATGAGAATATACCAGAAACGCGATTCAATTAAATGCAGGATGAAATTCTTATGACTGTCTTCCGGAGATTATATGTCTTTTGAGAAAATTGCATTTTAGAATTTAATAAGAGGTGCTCCAGTCTCGCAGCATAACTAACGAATTTTCATTCTACGTTTTCAATTAGTGGACGAGATATAAATATTATTTTCAGAGGTCGCGTAATTTTATCATACTTTCGTACCCTTCAGAGACATTTTTGCAATTGGTAACAGTCTTCTACGGATCTCTGCAATCTTTTCAGTGAAATCACCCCTAGCTCTGGCGGCTTAGGATGAAGCACTTTGAAAGATATGTACTTCGAAAGACTGATTTAATTGGTCGAGCTCGGAAACTAACCGTAAGACTGATACGTATTTCTCGAAGATGAAGAAATCTATTTATAACCAACGCTTCAGGATAAGCGAAAATAAGTCGACTTTATATTACGTCGATTTATTAAAAACAACCCCTTGGCCTACGACAACGAGTCAGACTCGTGATCAATATTTCGAATATACATATGAGATTTTACGGTTTTAATCCTTTGCACTCGAATAGTAACTCTGAGGCACCAGTAAAAATTATCCTACGATATTCAAAACAGTCCTCATATTATTAAATTTGTTTGTATCCTATAAATTTTTGAGAATTCAACTGTTTTATAAAGAAATATGTTTAATATTGGATGCACAGTGTAGAAAGGATTGCATAAAATGAATTTGAGGTTGAAATTTTCGAGGTTGAAAGAAATCTTTTAATTTTAGAATTGAAATTGCTTCGAGTGCAAAGGGTTAATAAATCTTTTGGATGTTTGCGTTTTACTCTTTTAGATTCCATCCTTGTACTTGCATGTTAGTAGATTCCATGTTTGTACATGGCTTGTTAAACGAATAATTTCTTTATGACGAATGTCGCCATTTCTATCATACCAAGCAACGTTTATTATTGAGCGGAGTATTTTTGCTCGTAAACACTCGTATCTCTCGGGAATGCGATTTTGTTGTCGTCCCCTAAAGCTGAATTTCATTAGTCCAAATTGACGATCTTCAAATAAGTGCAGATAACAAGATAAGTGAGACTAACGAGAAACGAACGTCTCGTGTGCTCTCACGTTTTCATGGAAATGCAAAACAAAAATGTAAAAGCGCAGTTTCGACTTTCAGCACCGCCGTTTCTGGTCAGCTGTGCAATAATTAATGAAGGAATACATAAAACCCTGTACAGGTATTATTTCACAAACCACGACAGAAATTAGAAGCGTCCACGGCATTTTAATATTTATTTATACCTCTGGAGACGAGATTAAAAGCATTTGAGGTCTCCAGTAACCCCACTTTGTTGTCCTAAGGCTAATGGAATTAGGTTTTGTTAATAGCGAGAGCCCCGAATGTGATCAATAACCCGCAAACGACACCCGCAGAATGGTTTGCGAAGATGAAAGATACTTAATTCTTTACATGCCATGCCTCATACATTTCACTATAATTATTAACAGCATCCATACTCATTACGCTAATTGTTGCGCAGCTTTTTACGTTGACAAATGCACTGCTAATGAATGAAGGGAAACCGTTCCTCTGCACCCTATGCAAACTTCAATGGTCTTTTCAACCCCCAGTCATCCGATATTTACTTTCTGTTAATAAATTATGTTAGTAGCTAATGAGGCACTAATGAGCCGTTAATGATTTGCAGAGTACGGATCATATGCATTCACAAACGAAACAGACACGAAGAATCTCGAATAACTGAAATGTTATTCAGAAGAGTTTCACGATTTTTGGAAAATAACTTTGACGTTTCATAATTTTCGATATCTAAATCGATTTCGAGTAGCATACCGTCGCAGGATGGGTAATACTGAAACGAAAATGAGGAAGTTACAATATGACAAAATGGCGCGAGGCCTTGCCTAGGCTAGCATATCAGGGGACTTCAGGAAGCTACCTTCTATCAACCCCATTTTTTCCATTTTCGCCATTGAATGCCCCGAAATTTCAAAGTCGCGCCACGGCTACAATTCGATTCTGATCGATCTGAAAATTGCCATACACTCTGACCGAACGTCTAGAAACGTGTAGACAAG
>CM052093.1:13721138-13762352 GCA_028453745.1 Agapostemon virescens | reverse complement strand
TATTTGAAAACTTAAATATTTGAATATTTGAAAATTTAAATATTTGAAAACTTAAATATTTGAATATTTGAAAATTTAAATATTTGAAGATTTGAAAATTTGAATATTTGAAAATTTAAATATTTGATAATTTGAATTTGAAAACTTGAATGTATGAAAATTCAAGTATTTAAAAATTTTAATATCTGAAAATTTTAATATTTGAATATTCGAATATTTGAAAATCTGCGTATTTGAATATTTAAAGATTCCATGCTTTGATCTCGACTTAAGTTGTTACAAAAATATTTCACAGGAACGCCATAAAAGGAGAATATCAGGAGACAGACATACAAGATACGGCTTCGTATCGAATATCAAGGTGCACCGCAACGTTGATATGATAATATCGAGAACTGTCTTTAGTGCATGAAAAAGGTAGGATACATCAAAGAATTTAGAGACGGACAAATTCATGCATATAAAATGCAAATCCATCGACTAGCATCTTACTTTTCGAAACTCAGCGGAAGTAATATCGATCCAGCAAAGGAACTATCGCCAAAGGAAAGGAGACCGAAAAATAACCAGACTACTGACATGTATGCATATTGCAATTTTCATAGATCACTTAAACGAATCAAAATAAAGGAAAAATATCCTTTACTAAAGTAATATTACACATATCAAAAATAAAACGAGAACCTTCAAAAATTTTACAGATTTACATATTTAAAATTCAATTTTGTACAATTTTCATTACAATATATGTTGGAATAAAAAATCTATCGAATTAATTTCTCTAAAGACAATTTTATAACTTTAGTAATTGTAAAATAGAAAATCTGGAAAGGGTCATTTTACTCCTTATGGTAGCTTCAGGTCTGAGTTAGGTTAATAAAATATTAATATGTTAATACGTATTCAATACTTATTTTTACCAAAACGGTAAACAGAAATCAATGATAGAGAAACTAACCGACTAAATTAATTCGTTCGTGCGTTACAATAAAAATCAACAAAAGCTGAATATTCGGAAGTTCGAAATTTCTACAGAATATTTTAGAAATCTCGTTTCCCGAGCTCTCCAGTTGCACTGTTCAAATACGAAGATGCAATCGCGTTCGGGTTTACGAGCATGTTCTTTTGCAAACATTGCAGCGCGGTAGAGCGAAGATCGGTCAAAGGCGATATTCTTAAAAAGTGTTAGCTTAGGCACGTATATTACTTGAGAAGGACTTCACCTTTTTCAGAGTTATTGCGCAGGAAGGAATGATAGAATCAAATACAGAGTGCGCGCGCGCAGTCACGCAATATTACTGGGAATAATTTTCCTTGCAAGGGAACCACACGAGCTGTCACGCACCGATTTCAATGAAATTTTGCGGGGAATAAAGAACAAAAGAATAGCAGGCTCGCGAAACTAACTGTTGCAAGCACCAATGTTTGCGAAAGATTTTCAGGCAAAAGCTGCACATAAAGCGGATGTTACCGAACGCAATCCCTTTTGAATAAACACACCAGTCGTTTAATTAACCTGCTTAATTTAAAAATTATTTGAAAAATCTGTTCTTATATTATACTTTAAATTCGTCGGAGTAAAAATATTGCTCAATGTACAAATTAATGCGAAACCCCTACTTCATGTATTTGTTCATTATTTACAGTCAAAATATATTCCACTGTCGAAAATTATTGTATTTACTCTGCCTGATAAATAATTATTAAATCATCGATTTGCTGGCTAAAGTAATTGAATTTCAAATAAAGTTATTACCGATAGATTGTGGGGGCTGCGAATTAATTTGTACACCAAATATTAATTCCTTTTAATGGAGACGTTCCGTTACAGAAACGCGGATGAACAAATTATAAGACAAAATAATAAGAATATCCAATGTTTAAGACACCGTTGTTACTGATTAATTCTTAAAGTTAAATATGCAAAGAAGTTTGGCCTTGTACGTTCTAGTTTCCCAGATAGTTCAAGAAGTATGTTTTCCTGTTCAACGTCCAAGTTTGAGGACTGCGTTCATCCCCTTGACGTTTTTAAATAGAAAAAGTGCGTGGTGAATATTTAAGGAACAGGAAAAGATGTAAATATTTCTAAGAATGTGCACGGTGAGAATCGCATTTAGAATTTTTCGTTAACTTTATTTTTTCCAACGCAATAATTACAGTACATGATATAAATTTTCAGATTCCAAGTTTGAGGACTGTTTCCACCCCATTGACGTTTTGTAAGTAGAAAAGTGCGTATTTTATATTTTTAAAAACAGGAAAAGATATAAATATTTCTAAAAATATGTACAATGAGAATAATATTTCGAATCTTTCGTTAACTTAATTTTTCCCGAAGTGAGAATTACAATGCAAGAAATAAGTTTTCAGCTTCCAAGCTTGAGAACTGTTTCCACCCCCTTGACAAGAATGATTGTAGGTAAAAAAATATGTGTCAAATTAAAGAAAGAAAAATCTGTGAATGCTTCTCAACACCTGCAGAACAGAAACCATATCCGAAAGTTTCCTTGAACATGTGCTTTCGCAAGCATAAATTACAAAAGTCGACTATTTTGTACATTGTTTCGCGCAAGATTCGTCGCGATGAATATTCACTTATTTAAATCGGCGCTAGACGCGCACTAGTTATTCCCGTTTGGTATAATATGTGAAAGGAACATGCGATTCAATTTCTACTTGCGTGCTTCAACCTATTAGTTCTCAAAGTCCGAAGTGACCGACGTTGAACCATGCGACTCGGTAGTTTCATCGATACACACGAACGCGATCGCACTTGCATACGTACGCAACACGCGCTCATACACACATATACACACACACACACACACCGAGAGAAACACGTTACTTGAGATTTCCTCAATTCCTATAGGCATTGTGCGAAAAAAGTGGGACAAATAAAAGAGCTATAGGTACATAGAACCGATAAACGGGAGGAGGAATTCAGTTCATGGAAGTTAGGCTCCCTGGAGAGAGAGGTCTCTCGAGAGGATCGCGATTAATTTCAAGAAAGAGACGAAGACATCGACTCAGCCGAACGAAAAGAAACTTGGAATAAGAAGGAAACAGTTTTTAAGCTGAAAGTTCCCTGGTGGATGAATCCACTGTCGTCTATCCGCCGAAGATATTCCGGCTCGTACTTATCGAAGGGCGGGGGTGGCGACTTAATCAAAGATTTTCTGCCGATCGAAAATCAGGAGACGCGGATAATGGCCACGGAGTAGGCAGCTGTGGAGTTTCGGCTACGAAAATCACAGAAAATGGAACAGAAATTCATCTGCGCCCCACGGACGTCATCTGTTATCTGCGGATCATTATACGTTCAATCGGTGCCATTGTACAATGCACATTTCGATTACTTCTGACTGCAGCGTTGTAATCAGGGGCTGAAACGATTCCGAAATTCACTTAAATCCTAATCCTTATTCTGAAATTGTTTTAAACCGTTATTTATCAGTTCTACTTCTTACTCTGGCCAACAGATGGCCGGACACACAATTTCAAACACGCCCTTTCTCGCTGCTACCTGATTCGTCACAGATTCCTATTCAAAATTTTAATATCTAAGACAGGACCTTCTAAGTAATGCAACGACTACCTCCTATGCTCACCACCAGATGGAAAGATACACAACCTCATCCTGCTGATACCCAATCCCTAGGGACCTCCGTTAAACTTTCCCTTCAGGCCCGGTCGGTCTTCCGGGACCGACCGCAGACTTTAGGTTCATATTACACGACCGTGCATGTCGGTCCTCGCGCACTGATTGTGAGACTAAATATTTTGCCGAGGCAACATCGATTTTTATTTAGCCAAGGCTTAAGAAAAAGAACATAATATTTTTAAAAATAGTTAATGTAATTTATTAAAACAGTACAACCAAAGGTGTGGTGTATTTTTAGATGCATTATAGAAGGTGGTACAATCGAGCCTGAGCCTGAACGAAACAGCAAGCAAAACGGACTGGACACTATTAAATGCCTTCCGGTGTCCCAGGGACTAAGGCAGGGCTTCCTATGTTGTCTTACCGATGTGTTTGCTAGCAAAGCCTGGACGGAACGTTTCTCCCTCATCTACATCCCTTTCTTTCGTTACCGCCACCACATTCTTGCGCAGCAAGAAGCCAAAGCAATCCGCCGTCAAAGTAACCTTGCCTCGTCCTCTAGCAGGCCCAGAACGAAACTCTCCCCTTCCTTTCTTTTCCTCCCTCTGCCTCTCTTTTCAACCGTCGCCGAACAGTTATAAGGAATGGAAAGGTGTTGTAACCGTTTTAGATATACAGGGTGGGGCAGTAACTATTAGCACCTCAGATATCTTCGAAACTATAAGTTTCACAGAAATATTTGCTAAAGTAAATTGCACAGTACGAAGGGCGCTATACGGTGGCGATAATAGTTTTTTTGCAGGTGGAGGTACTTCGGACATTTGAAGGTCACATCCACTTTTTTAAATGGATCGGTATGTTTTCGCTTCCGTATCACGATAGAGGATCTTAAAACGAGTTCAACGACCTATTACACAAGGTCATTGAAGGTCACAGAAAGTAGAGAAAGGCGATAATACTTACGGTTTTGGTAGTTGGTAATTTGGTAGAAAATAGATGAAGAGAGACGCCGAATATTACTCGTCGCTAGTATAAATAAGCTAGTATAAATAGAATATAAATAAATTAGAGGGTTGATGAGACAGTAACTCGATGCCACTTTGTTATCACTGAATTGTTAGATGTACGATTTAATTCGTAACCATTTCTGCTTGTAAACTTTTAACGCTGATTTAGCAGTAAGTGAAATATGTTTTACTGTATAGAATGATCTTCGTCGCTGTATGTGCATCCAGTGTACGTTAAAAGTAATTAATAAATCATCGATACGGTGGTTGGAAGGGTTAAATTCAGAATAAAGTTGGAATTGATTAATTTTCAAAGGCATGAATTAATTTGAACGTCTAATGTAATTATAAGAAGCCATTGCAATCTTGTTTTGGGATCCATTTTAATTGATGTTATAATGATTTTACACAATAAACATTATAAACAAGGAAATTTAATTTAATGTAAAGTTTCGATTAGTTCGTGATACATTTTTTCGTGCATAAAGATAAAAGTCAAAAGCTCTGATAAATTATATAAGAACTTATTACAATCTTGTCTTGAGATTCGTATTATCAGTTGCGATAATATTTTTCTACGAAGCAATGTACGATACAATTATTTTTCTCTATCTTTATTCAACGTTCTATTTAGTGGAATAGAAAAATAGTGCGACGATTGAAAATTCGTAAAATTCGCTCGCCTTTTGTACCGCGGAACGTAGTTTACCGATATCTTTCCCGTTTCCGGTTCATTTACGCGTGGGCGGTAACCGATAGCTGCGACAACAGCGTAAGCACGCGAAATAAATTATGAGCGATGAAAAATCGCCACATTATTTGTGTTATACCGTCCAACCACGATGTCGTATAGCTATAAAGTTTTCTATAAAAGTTGTGAAATTTAATAATATTCGTGAAACTTTACTCGATATTTCACAGTGAAACTTTCGCATAACGAGTGCAACGGTTCCGTCTTTATATGTCCTCAATAATACAATGAAATACATAATAATTATATGACAATTCGTATTTGATGTATACTCTAATCACTTTTAAAAAGTACAAACATGAAAGGGCAATATTTATAATTGTATAATTATAATTATAATATTTATAATTATAGACATATAATGGATATATTGTTCAAACAATCCCATAAGTAAACTTCAGATTTTGCAGACGTATGACAAAATCAAGTATAAAACAATGAAAATATACAATTCATTTAAAAATGATGTTGCGTTGTTTCCTTTCTATTACAATTAATTAAACTACTTGAATCTTAGGATTGATTCAGACAATTTTTATTGTACATAAAAATCTGCTGTCTACTTGCAATTAGAAAATACATATAAATACATAAAACGCACTCCTTTCATAGAAATATATGGACCTGAATACTATTGGTCAGAATGTGCATTGCAAGTCTGCAAGTCGAACGTTATAAAAATATAAAAAAGTGAACTAAGAAAAATTGTCTTAACCAGACGTTTTAACACTTTGCAATCGAACGGTGACTCTGAGTCACTAGTAAGAATTGCCATATCATTATTCAAAACAGTTATTGACTCCACAAATTGCTGAAAACTCAATTAATGTACGAATAAATAAGTTCAATTTCACTGGCATAACGTAAAAAATATCGCACAGAATGAAAATACTCTAAATGTTTTAATCTTTCCATTAAAATCGTTTCGAATGCTAAAGGTTAACAATGTAGCTGGAACAACAAACAATTTATACCGTCGGATGTTTCATTACAAAATTATTGAGACGATGTTAAAATTTTAAATGCACATTTCTCAGGAACGGGGAGCTCATCCTGAACAACTGACGTCATCTGCATATTCTGGAATATTTATCAAGTGCAACGAAGTGCACGAAACACGCCGGAGAATTCCGCTGTAATTTTCATAGGCAAAGAGTGGCTCTCGAATAGTATCACAGAAAGGCCCTAGCAAAAGCGAAGAAAAAGAAACGCAAGGTCCGTATGTGTCGGCGCATAACCGGCAACGATAAAGTGGTTTGATAAAAGTGCATCGGAAAGACATCCCGTCTGCAGGGAACGCTGCAGAACGCTGAAGACATCGCTCCCCCGTGTAAAATGGAAGATAAACGTTTTCTGGAATAAGAGGAAACGGAGAGATGGGAACGCGCGCAGGGATGATACAGAGTGTTGTCAGAATAGCGTAATAGCTTCTACACCATGAGCGAAAATAGCAACTGACGTTCCAATTAAACTTGCTTTGCTTTTTGTTAAGTATCACTGCAGCGTCAGGGTACTTTGTGGCAGAACCTGCTGCAAGTAATATGCATAATGCGTGAACGCGGGTTTCGAACGAATGTAGCGAAGATCATTTCGAACGAACACACTGTCGGCAACACAATTACCCAAGGACTCCGCAGTCATTTTCGTGAATTACACGGCAATTAACAGTCGAGATAATTAACCGCGCTTAAAAATCCAGCTTTCAACGTACAGTATTCGTGAGCAAATACTCTTAAGTATAATCAAGCGAGTTTGTTAAACAAACCGACTTTTATACAAGTCGTTCTTTAAACCGAATAAGCACTCGACACTTGCCTACACCAGCCACTATAGTGGCGCATAGTGCCTAAGAGGTTAAACATACCGAGCATTAAAATTGCCATATAAAAATGCCCAGATTTAATTAATTTGAATTATTTGCGCTTTCCTTTAGTATGATTGAACAAAGAGATCTACCGAATCGATTCCTGCGAAGGCAACTTTGTAACTTCGGTAAATGCAAAATAAAAATTCTGAAAGGGGTCGTTTGATCCGGTAGGTTCAGCGTTAAAGCAGCAATGTCGGAAACCCTGTCAACATTGTCGATAGAAAATCAAGGAGTTATTTTCTATGGAAAAAAGGATCGTTTCTCAAAAAGAAACTTTCAGTTATGATCGAGAATGAATTGTTAGACACACACACACACACACAAAGAAAAAAGAAAACATTTGACGCGTAGTTAACTGCAATTTAGTGCAAACCATCGGTCGGACTGTATTCGCGCAGGCAAAGCATCGCTGTCAAGTTGAAAATTCATTGATCGGAACGCATTTACGTGTTGCGTTCGCACAGAGGGGTGAAAATTGTAACCTGCTTCGGGCAAGTGGTACAGAAAATAGAGGGAAAAAACACACGAAGCGCAGAACGAGCTCTTCGTGCCACAGACACGCGAGGTATTTTTGCTTGCGGGTATTTTTCAAGCTGAAACAGAATTTTTGACGTGACTCGTGCACGAGAGGCCGTCGAAGGGGTCGATCGAAGCCAGACAGCCTGCGAGTTAACTCTTCAAACTCCGTAACCACTTGAATCAGCATCATAGAGCGCTCTGCTCACACAACCTATCAAACTCTTTGTAGAATCGCTGGTGCTCGAGAATAAATGAAACACATGAAAATATTCCGATCTCCAATCTAAATACCGTCTAGAAAATCATTATTATGAATTGGAAACGCCAACGGGTCAGTAAAATCATTCTTCCACCAAAAATCAACCGATCTTAAATCTCTTCATTCTTTTAACCCTTTGCACAGCTGTTTTACCTTCGAAAACCAAAGCATGTCTTCTGGTATCGAAAATTTCACTTTACGTGATTTATTTCCCCTTATGCATATTCAGGTTTTTACTATTATTCGTCTTTACAATCGTAAATCAGTTATCACTTTCCTAGATCCAAGCATAGTGATGTAAAAATTATTTCAAATAATGGCATTGCAATTTTTAGTGGTGCCCCAGAGTCACCATTCGAGTACAAACGGTTAAAAATGAAAATCCTTTTGTAGATTTAGAGTGTTATAGGTATTACAAATGCGTTGGAATTCGAAGCTTTCTTATTTGTGAATGATTTCAAACCGTGAGGAAAAGAATTTTCAATATCAGCTTGTCACGAACGTTGTTTAACATACATTTTTTATTTACAGTAATTTATCCGAAGTTGCATTAAACGAAAGAAACTTTCGAGACAATCTAATATTGAAGTGTGAAGTGATGTATTCGAATGTTCGAATAAATACAAATTGTATATATTCACGTTTAATATGTTAATACTCGATGCAAGAGCTATCAGATGGATCAGCATATCTAGCTTCTAATTTCTTCATCTTTATTTATTGAAATTATAAAAATGTTACCGTGAGAAATCTATTCAACTTAACTTCTTCACTTAAAACATCGATTACGTTGAAAGAAAGTCGAACGAATCGTAAACTGGATGTACGGTGAAAACAAATGCAATCATGTCGTAATTATAAAACAGTAGAGAGGATGGAGGAAAACTTTTGCGAATGAAAATAAAAAATCAGTTACAGTTGCGGCTCGGTAAATCCGTCGCGATAAAACATAATGAGACAAAAGTTTCGCGCAAAGTGTTCGCAAAGTGTCACTGTAACATGTTAAATTGTTAATTCGCTTGGCTGCGTACGGATTCCAGCACGGTTAACGAAAATAAACAGAGCACTGTGCGTCATACTTATCAGCAAGTCTAGATTGTAGTTGTGTAACGCGGCTCCCTGGATGTTCTGGGTGCAAGGATAATCTTTGCTTCATAACATTCCTCCCGCGGAGTTGTTCGCATAAATCCAAAGTTCGGCCGGAGACTTCGTCGTACGTCGTATGCGTAATGCAGTGGTTGAATAATAGAACGTTGGGGTAATCTATTGTGAAGTTCTATCATGCGAGATTGAATCGCGGCCAATTGGTCCTAATTTTCTTATCGTATTACCCACGTGATCTTATAATTGCGGATTCAAACATTAGAACTGAATTTTCTGCACCGCGGTGCTTCCTTTAAACGGACTGTGTGGCTCAACATGCGTTCGATGATGGAAGTCTTACATCGTCGTCTAATCTTCTAACCTTAACAGCAATTAAATCGCTATCGCTAGCGACAAAGGTGTCGAATTGTAATACAACGTGGGTGGCTCAAGATTTGTGTGTACGGTATAGTTCTCTCGTTCGCATTCGAACCACCTAGCCTTAAAAGTGACCGATACCGTATTGCCTTCTAACAATTACAGAATATTATTAATTTATACTTTTTGCGGTTCTTATTACGATACGCAATGCACCGAAGATATGTAATAATGTCTAATAAAAGCAACTTTGCAATTTCAATAATTGAAAAATAGAAAATTTTCAACCACTTCGACCACTGGTGGTTGAAAGTTAAATCGACAATGTCTCAATTGAATGAACTTAATTCCTAGCGTGACTTTTACCATCGATTTCATCTTCTGATCTGTTTTTTTTACTCTTTTCTTCTATCTCAACATTTTTATTCTCTTTTCACCCCTAACTCTACAATTCTATCGACCACTTATATATTCTTATTTATTATATTATATTCTTATATTCTACTATTTATATATACTATTATATTCTTATATACTCTATTCTATATTCTATATTTCTTCGACCTTATCCTTTCACGTTTAACCTATTAGGCACGGCTGAATTTTGCACGGGACTGTTTCTCTGCACGGCAGAGCACATTGGAATTAAGTTTCTGATAACTAAATTAGAATTTTTCTTAAAACTATGATGCATATATTTTAACGTTAATAATTTACTTTAATAATTAATAATAAAATTGAATGTGCTCGAGCCACTATAGTGACGCATCGTAATTAAAGATGGCATCCGGAAAGCCACTATAGTGGCGCATCGTGCATAAGAGGTTAATCTCATCTTTATTACCCGTTCGTCTTTTCCGATATATTACATTCACGCCTCGAATCTCTTTTAACTTTAATCAACGTTAATCTATAGTTTTCTCGACCATTTCCTATTAATTATATTCGTCTCATATTGGCCGCGTTCAGTAAAAGAGACATCGTATTATATTTCGATTTAATAAGAATCAAATATCTATGTTCATTGGCAAAAAAGCAAATCCGTAATGTAATGGATATTTCATAAGGATTTTACATTGTTCTCCCTTTACATTGAATTGGCAAAGACTTAATGGAACGTATTCAACGAAGGAGCACCGTTTTATCAGGCAATCTTAATTAGTTAAATCTCTCTATGTCTGGTGAACATCTTAGCGTGAATGTAATAAAACGTAATCGTTCAAACATTTCTGCATTGTTCTCCTTTTATGGTGAATCGGCAGTGTCTAAATAGAATGTATTTACTGAAAGAAACATCGTCGCATTTCCCACTTTAATGAGGACTCACTAGGCTTCTGGAGTTAGAAAGATTGCAAACCCAGGATACAATGATTGTGTCATGTTTCGCATTACTCTGTCTTTATGATAAATTTACAGTCTCTTAACACTATAAACCTACCGAGCATTAAAATTGTCTCGGGTACATTGGAATCTATTGAATTACAAATTAAAAAGGATAATTAAATAAGAAAATATCAAATAAATAGTCAAATTACATAGGAAATAATTACAAACGAATTTATTGAATCGATTCCTATGAAAGCAATTTTATAACTTCAATAATAGTAAAATGGAAAGTCTAAGGTCATTTGACCCACTGTGCTAGTAGGTTTAGCGTTAACAGAATTCAATGAAACGGGCATCTTAATGAACAAAATTCCTATCTTCGATAATCATTTTATCACATATGACGACATATGAGCCATTTAATTAATTATCAGCTCATTTACTTGTTTCTGAGCAATGAGTACTTAAAGAAAATATTTAAAACATACATTTTCGTAAAATAGTATTTTTTGATTGAATGTTCGTCACGTACAATTTAATAGAAACAAAATCGCTCAAGCTTTCGGATTCAGTTGTAGTGACAGACTTACAAAACCCGCATTTCGAAGATTTTAATAAGAGCATTTCCTTGACAAAAATTCTAGAAAAACGCAAATGTCGCATAATTTTTAGATAGTTCCCCCTTTGAGCGAAATTGACAGTGGCTTAATGGAATGCGTGTAGCAAAGGAAGCAATGCTTTGTACGAGGACAGGAGGGTTTGAAGACCAACCTTTCCCTAGACCGTGCACTGTCCCAGTTCCCTCGCATGATAGCCAACAAGGTATTGTTGATAGAAGACATATAGCGTGGTCGTCGACTCCTGACAAGCGACTCCTATTGACGCGGGGCATAAGGCTGGACATGGTACACCAATTGAGTGTCCGACACCTTAGAACGATAAGGCTGCCAACTAACGGCAGACCATTTGTCTGCCGAAGAACCATGCATTCTCGCGAAAATATTCGAAAACGAATTTACATACTCGAAAGTCGACGAAAAATTTAGTTTCGCCGTTTAGCCAAGTAAACGTTGCCTCGTTGACTTTTAGAAGGCGATAGAAGTCGATCTTCTTTTTAGCGCTTTCAGCGTTCTCGTTGGTCTAATTCCATTTTTCCTTTCACTCTATATTATTCTCTCACCCTCTTGTCTTCATTATAACGCAGAACTTTACCTCTATGAATTTTTATTCTATTTGTTAACTCCATAAACTAGCCTCTGAATATTCATCAGGTATTCCGGCGAGTTGGCTGAACGAATTTATATACAAACACGATCAAACAATACTTTAATCAGAAAAACCGATGCCACTTTTTTGTAATTTTATACGTTCTTCATGCAAATTCCCGTTCCTGGCGTCAAAAAGATACGCGAACATCCCCTTCGATGTTTTATCGATCTCGCAAACAGTTCTCTAGTTAAATAATTTGTTCGAGTGTAATGCAAATAATTTGGTTGGCAAGTATACACATGCTATTTATATCATATTGCAACGATTTGGTAGCAACTCGTTGCAAATGCATGCAACAAATCGGTTTCTTCCTCCGAATGCTTGTAACGAATTAAAACTGATATTATTAAACTCTTCCGATACATCCTAACGCTTTATATTTCAGCAATTCGTGTTTATTCATAAATTTTATTCATAAATCCGTAAAACCTACAGTACAGCGATTAAATGACGGGACTGAGAATCATAGTGACGCAAGTAACGTATATTTCGAGTAAAGTCCGCGTTTATTTTTATAGTTCAGCGACAACAGAATAATCTGCGTTAATTAACACTGATGATAAATAAATTGTACCTTCAAGATTCGACAAACGATATGAACTCGAGTCCTCCTAACAGACTGATTATAATTCTTTATTATAATTTTTATTTATTTCTTATAATTTAATTGAATCTATTGAAATAGTGCGAATATTTCTTAATATTATACGAATTATCTATAACCTATTAATTTGTAAATTTGATTCCCCAGGGACAGACATAGCATTCAACGTGTTAAATAAATATTTTTACTGTAAGACATAAATTGAAAGTTATCATTTAGACGAGGTAACATCGTGTACCGGTCAGTTTCAAGACTCGTCAAGCGTTCATCGATGAAAGAAAGCCGCTGAACACAACCGAAGATATTAATGCGACAATCTTAACAATAGTCTCTAATTAGCTTCTCCATCAAACAAGTTTCTCTTCGAGCACGAAGCAGCTCGCTTTCAATCGAGACAACACGTACAATTTAAGGACAAAACCAACGCGAAGCGACGGGAACTTTCTCGGTCACTATGCTGGCATCAAAAACACTTGTCCAAGCTCTCCTCTGTTCCACGATAGCGCTCGTCTGACCTGGAGACATCGTTCCTCGCTTTCCGCAGCTCCTTACGGGCCAGGTATCTTTCAGAACACGGCGAAAAAAAAGAATTCCGAGTCGAAAACTCCGCAATTGAAACTCGGCAACAATTGCTGCGTGACGTTTTGCGGCAGCAAACCTTTTGTCCCGACTCTGGTGAGCAGACAACACATTTCCGCATCCCTCGACATTCATTCTGAATTACGTGTCTGAGCTCTTTTAGCGATCCGCTGCGGCGTTTGCCCAGAGATCCCTTCGGGTGCAAAACCTAACCAGGGAATTCTCGGTTCGACTTGCGAAAGTTAGTCCACGCGATCCTCTCGCGTAAAATCGATGTTTCGGATCGGTCTAGTTCGCTAAAACGCGAACTGGGCTCGCGGTTGCATCGACTGTTACCTTCTTCCCCGAGAGTTTGATGGATCGACCACGCTTTTATCTCTTATCAGACCGCCGGGCGAGCAAGTCGGTGGCCCATTCTGCGTCGCCCTGGGAGAACCATTGCCACGACCGTTCAATTTTTCTTGCGATTTTCCCTTCACCCCTTTTAGAAGGACCGAGGTTCGCTCAGGAACCTTTGAAAGGCTTATCGCCGACCTTATCTTGCCGCTTGTCGAAATCTCATTTTTATTTACCCGAGACCTTCGTATCCGTATTATTTCGGTTTGTCATGCTCTTAGTTCGTCGAAGGCGGTATGATTGAGATAGTAAAGTATTGCGTTGATTTTTTTATTGCTGTCATTATTTCAGAGGATCATTACTCAAAGGATTATCAAAGATTGCGATCGAGTGATAGAATTATTTCTGATTTTTCGTTCCCCCAATTTTTTTAGGTTAAAAACAAAAATTCGGCCCATAGGGGGTTAATTACCATTACTCGTAGGTAGCACGATTTAAAGTTCGCTTTTATTTTTATAGGTCAACGACGAAAGAAGAATCTGCATTAACCCTTCGCACTCGAACGGTGACTCTGAGGCATCATTGAAAATACCTGCAACACTGTTTAACACGTTAAGCGCCACACCGGTCCCTACGGACCGGCGACAGATTTTTCGTTCTGCTATCGCGACGCGCGTTACTCTGTTTCTAAACGCGTTACTAAACTCGACTGTTTATACTCTGATTCGTCTATCGGCGAGCAGCCCGGCAAGGCCCGCCTGAAGGCTAACCGTGGCTTGAACGGAACGGCACAGAAATTCGGCGTGGCGCTTAACGTGTTAAAACAATCTTTACATCGCTATGCTTTTGTCAAAGAAATTCGTAAAAATTTAACCATTGCAAGGACGACTAATAATAAACAAATTTCGTACGCATAAGATGAAATATATCGTGTAGAATGAAAATTGTATGGCAGATAAAATGTTTTCGGGTTGGCGTTAAAACAGCTTCGAGTGCAAAGGGTTAATTAACACTAACGATAAATAAATTGTACCTTAAAAATTCGATAAACTATGTAAACTCGAGTCCTCGTAACAGGCTGATCGTAATTCTCTCCTCTGCTAACACTAAACCTACAATCATTAGTCAAATTAATCGAACTCGTTCTATATTCTACTATATAAAAACTATATTCGTTTTTATTGATTTCATAACTGCAAACGTAGCGACGTGAGAATTGTTTAAAGAATAGTATGGCAATTTTTAGTGGCACCTTAGGCTGCAGATTTTATGCATCTATGACGAAAATGAATGCATCGAAACAGTAAAAATGTTGACGAAAGTCATACGTTCTATTGTACCGTTTTACACTGACTAAAATTATTAAGAGACAAAGCGAATGTCTACGTACCTTGCAAATAATGCAGTGATTTTTTTAATACATTGAATGAAATTGATAACACTGGATGAAATAATAGCTGAGGCTTCAAGAGCTTGGAAATGATTCCAGGTACATTTCCTTGTACTATTTTGTTCGCTAAATTATCATAATTCACATATAGAAAAATTTGGGTCCATTGTACTGCACATGGAAAACCAATTTTCCTTCGAAACTGATTCAAACGAACTTCATATACAATGTTATCGTAACGCAATACCTATCGGCGATTATTTCGCAAGATTTCGGAACTTCCTTCAGCTACAGCATGATCGCACAGAAGTTTATCCAATCTAAACCCAGCCTTGTCGATCAAACCACAGTTTCCAGGACTGCTATATTACAATTATTGCCGTTATCGAAGTAATTTTCACAAGACAATATACGCTATGAAATTTTAATAGTCGGTAGGTTTATCGTTAATAGATTCCCGGTCGGTAAAATGTAAATGAAGGAGTTAGAGGTACACTTAAATACGATGAACGTTAACACTGTTATACCTTCAATCCTAATAAACTTTTCTAGTAAAATTCATTTTTACGTGATTTCTTTCGAGCTGCCGTTATTTTGTATGCCTGGAAGAATTGTCTCGCGATGTGCACGTGTCGGGAGGTTTATGGTTTAAAAACGGTCGGGTTCCGTTCAGATAGTTTCAAGACTAATTACAGGTGATTACACCTAAGAAAATGTGATCCGAGCGATCGTTACCGGGCCGGCTTCATAACATCGGGTGTCGTTTCATTGGATACAGCTCGGCAGTAAAGCCTGATAGGAGGAGAGGGAGGGTAAAACGGTAAAGCATCATCAGCTAATGTCTACAATGACAAGCACGCTTCGAACCAATGGCGCTTCTCGGTGGTTAACGACGCTCGTAACGAGCGATCGCTCACAATTATCTTGAAGCGGATGCGACGTTCCCACCGGATCCGGCGTGTGATCCCGACATATCGCGAAGCGTTATCATTGCCAGTGACACGTGCGTTTAATTACGGTACGAGGAAAGTGGAATACGCCGACTAGGTTATTGCACTAACTACTGTTGTCGATACTGCGTGGACCACCGTGGCCAACGTCTGCAGTATCGCGAGAGCAGGAAATTAAACCATCCATCTAACTGCAAAAGATCCCGACGCGTCGCGAACATAATTTCTCGAAAATCTTTGATCATCTTTCCATCCATGTTCTGTGAAGAGATCGTCGCTGTGATCCGACACCTTTGCAATAATCAGCTGTTCATGGTAGCACATATTAATTTAACTAACGAGCATATTATCTTATAAAAATGCCAAGATTTAATTTATTTGGATTATTTGCGATTTTCATTACGAAGTATAAGTGAGCAAAGAGATCTAGTAAATCGTTTCCTATAAAGGCAATATTATAACTTTAATAATTGCATAATAAAAAGTCTGAAAAGGGTCACTTGACCTGTTAGGGTAGGTTTAGTGTTAAAAAAAGTATTAAAAGTTAATACAGAAGGAACAAAATCTGACACCGTTACAATAATGAGCTGTAATCAATTTTTATCGGTTTAACATAAACGATGAAGCGTCTACTTCTGAATGATACGGACATTACATATACTGATTTAAAAAACTGTTGCTAGAAGAGTAACATAATCTACACGCTCCATTTTGTAACCCTCGCTCAACGAAGGATCATGGCCTGACACAGTTTCAATAATGAGTTGTTCCCAATTTTGATAGCTTTGATATAAACGATGAGACGCATATCTCTGATAGGGACAGCATGTATACTAACTTAAAAAATTATTAACAAAGGGTAACGAAGTTTATACATACACTGGGTTATTTTGACGTACATCTGTCGTTCTCAGAAAGTTTGTAGAAATAATGATTATGCTAGTAGAGATACCTAGAATCACTTGCGTAATGGTTTAACAATTGTTCTAATTTTAAGAAGATTTTTGAGGTCGTTTATCTGGCCTCATTGATTTTCTCATTATATTGAATTGAACAGGTCACATCAATCAATCATGAAGACCTGAGTAGCGTAATCGATAGCTTTGAAGGGTAGGTAAAACTGGACAGGGACACTGTTATTGAATGTTACTACAACTTTATAATTATAGATGTTTACGTACAAAATATAAAATAAATGAAACTGAAGGAAACAAGGGTTTAACTTCAACTGTTGAGAAATAATGAAATTTTTTCGTATAATAGCATAAGTACTCGCAATTTCACTGTAACGTCTTCTCGTAATATACATAATGATGATCCAAACAAAACACGTCCATGTATACCATCAATTCATCGATAACTTACAATAAATTCTCATCTGATTGAGAATCAACAAACACTATGTTCAGACAGGTTCCCTACCCGAATCAATTAATTATAATTGACATGAAAGAAAATCATTTTTCGCTTTGCACCGAACCTAAAATTATACACGTCCAAAATACAATTTTATAAAGATTGCGAGTCGCTTTTACAAACTATAGAAAGATTCTATATTTATATACGAGTACTGCCCCGACTGTATCATGATCAATAAAATTTTGAAAAATGTTGTAGAGACCGATTCAAAGGAAATAGTACGAGCTTCGCAGATTAATGCTAGTCATTCCAAGATTGTTCCGTCACTCGGCGAAGATTAACGAAGCGTAGAAGATGGATAAATGGATTCCGCTCGAGATAGACGACGTTCAAAAGCTTCAACGAATGACGGATGGTCGGTTCTGTATTTCAAAGAAACAAATAAAGTGTATCTTCGCTTAACAAAATCGCGAAATCAAAAAGAATTCGCTTGGAATTTCTCAGGACTTTTCAAAGAAACTCCTTATTAACCGGTAACTTAAACATATGCCGCAATGTGAAACTAGCATGACAGGGAACTCGAGAACGCTTCATTACATCAACCCTACTTTGGCCATTTTCACGATTTAAGACACCCTGAAATTTCAAAGTAGCGCCACGGCCGTAATTTCATTCCTATCGAGCTGAATTTGGTATACACACTGCCCACGCGTCCAGTTACTTGTAGCCAAAATTAGAAAAGAATCGGGGAAACTAAATTTTTTGGCCCCGTTTTCAACTTCAACAGTTTCGGATTTCACTGATCTCAACAATTTTCGCAATTCCGTTCCGATCGACCTGAAAATTGGCATGGACACTGTCTAGCGGTTTAGGAACGTGTACACAAAAATTACAAAAGAATCGGTGATCCAAAAATTTTCTCCCAATTTTTCACGATTTTCGACAGAGGGGGGTACGTCCCTTCAATATTTGGCAATCGTTGAAGGCATCCCCCGACCAAACTGTTAGAGCTATCGACATGATTCCAACGGCAAAATCTTCCCCAAAACTTCCTCTTTAAGCAGAGCTCTCAATATCTAGGCTAGTATTTGAGGGGACTTCAGGACGCTACCTTTTAGCAGCCCCATTTTGCCCATTTTCACGATTTTCACCAGCCCCAAAATTTCAAAGTCGCGCCACGGCCGTAATTCGGTACTCCGATCATCTTGTTTGTGCTTCAGTTCAATGTTAGTTGGAATCAACGCACAGTATTTTTGCATAAAGAACCACGGTCTACTTTTCAATATAACACTCATCGAAATTTTCTAATTGATTAAAAATCACAAAAACATATTAAATTAACCAGCAATTCTAACTTACTGTCTGTTAAATTAGAAAACAGAATCAACACGCTTTATTCAGAAATAAAATTGAAAATCTTATCTAACACTAAACCTACCACTAAAACTCGATATGACCAGTTGCAAATTGTTTATGTCATAAATTTTTAAAGTAAAGAGACGCTTTCGCATAGAATTTTTAAGTATATAATTTTAGCAAAGAAATGTATGATAATACGAACCTCTCGAAACCCCCCTAAATTCAATCTCATCATTTTTATAAAAGAACACAGTACCAGTTACTTTTAAGGCTCGTTAGAGTTAATGCTAAACAAACAATAAATTACAATTACAACAATAACAATAAACAATTATTTCGTGCGAGGTTTCACACTGTTGTAAAATCGTAAATATAAGATGAAACGATTATACCAGACGCGTCGACATGTGGGACAATCGGGCTGTCAATAGCAAATGTCTTCGACCACGAGACTTGATTGGTTCCTAGAATCGTAGTGACACTGTGACACAGTAACACACGACACGGCCGTGTTATACATACTATCCGGCTGTGCCGTGGACAGTATGAAGGCCGGCAAGGAAGAGTTACCTTCCGCAGCATTTATATAGCGTCCTGCCGGTGGTTCCGCATAATACATAGCTCAAGCTCGTGGGTTACTTGAGTTGCGGTGAACAATGAATCTCGGGATACAAAGTGGCTCCGAGTTACCAAAGTCGAAGGGTCTACTGTCTCTTCAGCTCTCTGGTTTATACCAGCGACGGGGAACATTCGGCTTCGCCTTCTATCCATTCTTTATTTCGCCATGTTTCCTGCAATGAGATCGGGACACGTGTTGTCAGTTTCTAGAACGTTTTTGTCATACAAATTTCTAGGATCATAGAAAAAAGGGAGTCCTTCCTGGTAGTAACTGATAGCCACAAAAAACCCACGGAATCCTCCTACTTTTTCTAATAGCCATACGTATTTGTTCCGGGCGTCTTCATTCTACAACGACATTCACCCTCGAATGTCCTACACAGCGTTGTCGCCGTCTTTTTATATGTTCGTCCTCAACGCCATCACACACATCGTCTCTAGTCATATTTTTTTCAGGAACACCATCCTACTACTCTCGTAAACTTTCTTCCTCTTTGGGATTTGTAATAGCAGTTGCTTTCACTCGGTCACTATAAACACTCAACTCTCGATTCGAGACGCGAAGATGAAAATTTCGTCGGAAACGAAAAAATGCAAACTTTCTGGTAAATTCTTTAATGGCGACAGTAATATCACTCATAAACCTCCAAGGTATCTCGAGCGAGATCGTCTATTAATTTCTTTTGGAATTTCTACTTAAAAGGACATTACTATACTCCTCGACTCAGAAGAGTCATAAAAAGCATATTAATAAGTTCCCAGTAGCTGAAATTTTGCAGCGTTTTAAGAAGTTTCAAATCTCTGTCCTAAAAGGTATTACAGAGGTGAAAATATTACCTTCAAAACCGGATGAAAAAATTGAATTTCTTTCTCTTTTAACAATCTTTTTAACAACAATTTTTGTGACGATGCGAAAGTACATTGCATCGTTGCAATTAAAAAATATAGAAATTGAACAGAAGAGAGCATTACGTTCGAAACAGTAATTTGTTGCTGTTCCCCTTTTAAAAATGTCTGATCGATCGGTAAGTTCATCGCACTCTCGCGATCAAATTAAAAGGGAAAGGAAAACACTAATCTGCGCGATGTTCTTCGTATAATGTACAATGGAACAAGAGCTATTAGATGCCGCTAGGTTAAGGTAATTAAGGTGAGGTTAATTGCCATTGTTTACACCTCGAGTGTTCTCACGGCAAAAAAGGAAACGAACTTTCCGTGCATTATAACCGTGTTCACTCGCACTGCTCGTATTACATTAATTACATCCTTGAATAACATATTTTTCTTCGACTCAAACGAATAAAACTTCATCGACAAAATTTCACTCGAAACATCTACTCTATTCGTTCGATCAAATTGTTCGGAAAATCCCAAGCGATAAGTTAAAACCGAATGCAACAAAAATAAAGGTGCGCATATCACAAAAAAATTTTCACGCGCGATGCTTATTTAAAAAAATAAAAAAGATACGCGAATAAATACGCTGGTCGATGTGGATCGAAAATAAATGCAGAAATGTTGGTAGACTGTTTACCAGGTCTGTAAATGTGAAACCGAAATTTGTCCATTGGTGGCGCTGCTGTCGTTATCATCAGACCGCGTCGTTGATGCCATTTTCTTGTTTTGACATCTAATAAAGAGTTTCATACACAAAATGTATGAAAATGAACAGTCTTTTTGCCGTAGCATCCGCAAATTGTCACAGAGATGGGAAAAAATGCATTTTCCTACGATAAACTTGTATTTTCTGTAAAAGAAAATGACGGTTTCATATTTACATATCTGATATATTCGTCCGTGTTACACGTCCGAACGATTTCTGCAAGGTACAGTATGTTAATTACCTGCCAATGTCACTCTGACACCGTGGCCCGGCAGAAAATCATATTAATTATTCGCAGCGTGGAAAAACTCGCGAACCGACGAGTTTCGCAGTGCAGTTCGAAACAGCCATAATTTCCCATCCGACGGAATTTGGAAATGTCACGATGAACATCGGCGTTCGGCGCCGGTGATAAGCAATATTCAAAAAGTTCTCGACACCGAGAATTAGTTTAGAACTCGCGATCTAATATGAGTTTTACTACTGTGTATATCGGAAATTAACTTGTGGAATAATTTGTTCGACGGGAAAAGCTGCGGCGTTGTTAGTCGTTTTGGAAAATGACACCTGCACAGTGTCGCGAAACTTTTCGCTGTTGGATTGCAGCCGCCTATGCAAATCGAGCATACAAAGGCCGTCGGATGGGGGAGGGGCTCGGGAAACAATCAGGATTTTACTATCAAAATTGAACACGCTCGCGCTCTCGTCGATGTCTTTCACTTTTCTTTCAACGTGTGCCAATATACATATTGAACGAAGCCATGGCTTCTCGAAAACATATTGCACGATCGACCCTATGGAGGTCCTAGATTCGGTTGTACGTTCGAAATAACGTGGGAGGGGAATCACGAGGACCAGTAACGATTTTTCCGAGAGATATCTCAACGATGAAACTGTCTCCAAATATTTTATTCACCCTTAGCGCCTAGCATCAAAGATTGCATATTACTATTTAAAATAATTCTTACGTAATTGTTGTAAGGACGAGCTATAGTAATAATTGTAATTTATTGTTTGTTTAGCGTTAAATCTAACCAGCCTTAAAAGTAACTGGTACTGTGTCGTTCTATAAAAATAATTCTAATTTTAATTCTAAATTTATTTACTTAAAAATTCTATGTGGAAGCGTCTCTGTACTTTGAATATTTATTACATAAACAATTTGCAACTTGTTATTTCAAGTTTTAGTGGTAAGTTTAGTGTTAGATAAGATTTTGAATTTTATTTCTGAATAAAGCGTGTTGATTCTGTTTTCTAATTTAACAGACAGTAAGTTAGAATTGCTGGGTAATTTACTATGATTTTGTGTTTTTTAATCAATTAGAAAATTTCGATGAGTTTGTTATATTGATAAGTAGACCGTGGTTCATTATGCAAAAATAATGTGCGTTGATTCCAACAAACTTTGGACTAAAGCACAAACAAGATGATCGAAGTACCGATTTACGCCCGTGGCGTGACTTTGAAATTTCGGAGTGTCCAAAATCGCGAAAATGAGCAAAATGGGGTTGATAAAATGAAACTTCTTGCAGTCCCCTGAAATGCTAGTCTCAATGTGAGGAGTGCTTCTTAAAGAAGATGGTTTGGGGAAGATTTTAGCGTTTGAACCATGTCGATAGCGCTGATAGAACGGCCGGGACACGACTTTCAAATTTCGGGGGTGTTCTTCACATGCGTAAGAGAAAATCATGGAGAATGCAAATATTCAAGGTCAGTTGAAATGTCTTGGATTATGGGAGTTGAAGCAGCTTCGAGTGCAAAGGACTCAACAATTTTCACTCCCTCGTCTCCAAAAAGTGGGAGATGGAACCATTACTATGCATTTATAAATAATTTATTGCGTTAGTTCATCGCATATGTTAAATTTGATTCAGGTCTGCTTAAGTGCACAAAGGTTGGAAGAGTACTGTAAGCGTTGTAAATCTGAACATTCAAATTTTCATATTATTCAAAACACTGTTTTGACTTCATAGAATCTTTTAGGCTACTAGGTTGGCAGTCAAAGTGTTAACCTGTAACGGTGTTAATGGAAAACAGTGGAATAAAGTAGACATTAATTATTATTACTAAGCAGCAAATTTTTCGTGAAATTTTACATATCAGAAATATTATCCAATCGTTCGACATGGTAAATATTTTGTTAAACCAGGAAGAAATCATAAAAAACGCAACGGGATTAAATATTATCGCTAAATGGCAATCTTCATGCAAATACTGTATGTCGAAATATGTAAATTATATGCAAAATATATGCCAGAGATATGTAAAATGCATAGAAAATTTATTTAAAACAGTGTGATATATTTGAAATAGGGTTCAATGTAATATGGAACAGTTTTGCAATATCTAACATTAGGATTCTGATAATTATAAAACTTAAAAAAATTGAATTAATCGAATGTAATCTGGAAAAAATAGATATTCATGGAGCAAACAACTTACAGTGAAACGTACAACTAACAGAATAAATTATCGTAATTTGCATTATTCAATGATTACAATATATATGTCATTTGTGTTTTTACACGTGCGTAATTTTTCCGTCCGTTCAAATGACATTGTATAAAACAGTGACTACTAATCTTTGTTATATATACCAATTTTCAAGTTAAATATATTCATTTAGTTGCGCAAAATAATTTTTACACAAACATTACTATAAATTCCGGTTGAAAGTTGCTCAAAACACGCTGCAACTAAAAAATGACCAAAACAAGCATTGCTAACTTCATTTTCAGTGGTCATTAATCATTTCGCGCATTCTCTGTATTCGCATGAATACAACAAACATTTTCTATGGTTCCTGACCTCATTTTTACTACGAATTTTGGCTCATCCCGGTATTTCTACACTTGAAGCTCGGAAAAGAAGGATTAAGTACTATAGGTTATTGAATTCGAAATTGTTGTTTGAAATACAAACAAATGCGGCGCCTGCTTTCGTATAAGATAAAATTGCAGTGATACGTATGCAACAAAGAATGGCGAAAAAATAATCCGGTTAAGAGCTTAGAATATGCCATAGCTTTATGAACAATGAAAGCCGAGGAAAAAGCTCTGCGTTCTTCGACACAAAAGACGAAGAAATTAAGCCGAAAAAGCGTCGCGCGTGGAAAGCGTCGGGGTTATTCTGCATTTACGTTTTCAAAAATCGATTTCACTGCATTTTTTCTATTTATAAAGATTACACAATGCGCGTGCACGAGGATTTGTGAAAATTCGTAAAATTTCAAGCAGCCATTGGCGTTTCAAGAATGCAACTCGTGTTGTGAGATATGCGTTGATGGAAACCATTCCTTTTAAAACTGTTGTCACAGTATCTCAAATTCTAGTTGACATGAAATTTTCAGAGAATCTCACATATCGTACAATCGCATACCAAAAAATGTTTTAAATCCATTAATACTTCATCGTACCCAAGGCCAAAAAATATTTAAAAAATCAATAATTAGACTTCTAGGTCATTGTCATTTGTCGCCTTATTGTGTAGTTCAAAAACACGCCAAAAAGAGGACCACGTACCATTTCAAGATTATTTTTATATAATTTCTTTCAATTTTTGACTTAGACTACTTTCATAATTAACACTAAATGAATTCCATATAATGTTGAAATTACAACCACTGTAATGGTTCAATTTTGACAATATCGTAAAAATTATATTGAATTAACTTAGTTTAAAATAATGTGGTGTAAAATAACTGGTAAACTCGTTTTATTTAAATTCTGACTTAGACCACTTTCATAATTTTGGGTTCAAATGAAACAATTTCATAAAAATTCTGCTAAAACTTTACCACGGACGGAAGTTAAAACGCGATATGAAGAAGTTTCTTGGGTTATTACAAAATAATAGCCGGTGACGCGGCATTGTTTCTGTGCAAAATTACCGGTCAGCAAAGTGTTAATACCGGTGCAGAATTCCAGTGCAAAAGACCCGATAGTTTTTCTAGGAGAAATCTTACAAATTCGTGTAAAATCGACCTCGGGGAAAACCAGAATACCCTCTTAATTCGAAAGTTCGAACGCCTTCGAATTCCGTGCACGACCGAAATAAGACCCTATAAACTAGTTGTACCGCCTTGATGGAATTTGAGATTGTAAAATGGATCGAAGTTAAATCCAAAGCCCGCAGACACGAAGCGTATGCGAAATAAACTTGGGTTTAATGGGCTCGGGCGGCGTCACAGATTTCCCCCGTAAAATTTTGCTTTCAAAGTCGTCTGGATTTCGTGAACGTAGACGGAAAGTGGCTGGGTATCACGCGATATCGAAGTTGGATTGATCCTCCACGCTTTGACCTGATCAATTATGGTTCTCGGGATTATGGTACACCGCTATCCTCGCCCCTCGTTTTTGTTGGCACGGCCCCTGAGCTTGGTCATCCCTTCTATTCCGTGTTGCATTGTAGCTCGACTCTGTACAGCCAGGTATTATCCGATTGTTCATTGTGTAGGATAAGTCAGCAGCGACCTCTGCGATCAAGGCCCTTCGATGCCCATACTTTGCAGACGCGTTGCCATAGTGGTTCCAGTTTATCGAAGATTACGCCGGTCTACAGGCTCGACGTGCTCCCGAACAATCATCCCGCAAACATCGCACAAAATCAAAGCAATTCTACCCTCAACACTAAACCTACCACAATGCGTCAAATGACCCTTCCTAGATTCTCTATTCCACTATTATTAAAGTTATAAAATTGCCTTCATAGGAATATCATGCATTTATTTATTCAATCGTATATTCTAATAAAAATCACAGAAATTCTAAATAAATTATATCTTGTCACCTTTTATGCACACTAGTCAATTTTGGCTATGAAAATCGCGACACTATTTAAGTTTTTAATCTACCATTTCGTCGATATTATAAAGGACCACCCATGAAATATTAATCAACAAATTTATTTTTTAGAGTGTATATTATATAAAAGATGGCTCAAAAATTTTGTCAGGTACATTCTGGTTATTTTTGTAAAGCAATGTAAAATAGTCGTGTTTGATACTACGTACGCCGATGTTTAAAGAATTTTTACGTTACTATGTTTTTAAGAAATTGATAAAAATTTAACTGCTGCAAGAACGAGTAACAGTAAAAAATTCCATATATATATTTAAAGCGAAATGAAATCGTGTAGAAAATATCGTAGGCCAGAAGAAGTGCTTTGGTTTTCCAGTGGAAACAGCTTTGAGCGCAAAGGGTTAATCGTTGTAACAAAACTTGCAGAGTTAAAGCTTTTAAAAAGATTGCTTCTGGAACTCTTTTGCCCCGTACAAATTATAACGAGGTTCGTTCAAGGCAATCATTTATGAACTAAATTAATTTTTTAAATTATCTACGAACTCGTATTTATATATGCAAGTGAACGCATTAATCCTGCATTGCGGTAATCATTGTAGCCGATTCTACTCGACTAGGTATTATCCGATCGTTCATTGTGTAGGATAAGGTAGCAGTGACCTCTGCGATCAAAGTCCTTCGATGCCCATACTCTGCAGGCGCGATGCCATAGTGGTTCCAGTTTATCGAAGATTATGCGACGGTGTATACACTCGATGCACTCCAAACAATCATCCGCCAGAAATACCACAAAGTCGAAGTAATTTAATCATTGTAACATAAATTACAGGGTTGAAGCTTATCACAGAGATTGCTCCTAAATCAGTTTCAAATTATAATTATAGGCACAGAGGAAAACGTTAAAAATCATTACTATTTTCTTCTCCTCAACTTCAACTAACAGCAATTTATAAAAGATTTTTGTTCGCCTATTATCGAGTAAACTAATTCTTTTAAGGTCTCAATGAAACTCGAGCCATTTAAACCAATTTTTAAGTTATTCATTTTTAGAGGGCGTACTTAATCCTTTGACTGACTCCTGTTTTTGGAGGAATCTATCAACATATACGGCGCGATCGTCAAATGCTAGTCGCTGCAATCGTCCACTCGTGCATTTTAATATATAATTATATATCCTGGTTCATCCTAGTATATTCTTGTATGTTCTGATATATTATGTTATATGTTCGTACATTCTGCATTATTCTAATATATTCTGATAAATTCTAGTATAATCTTGTATTATCAGGTATATTATGGTGGGTGTTATAGTACATTCTAGTCTATTTTTGTATTTCCTGGTACATTCAAATATATATTCTTATGCATCATGTTTCATTCTAGTATATTCTTGCATATTCTGGTATGTTATGTCATATGTTGGTATATTCTGCTTTATTCTAGTATATTGTGGTACAATCTAGTATAATCTTTTATCATGAGGTATATTATGGTGTATTCTAGTATATTCTAGTCAATTCTTGTATATCCTGGTTCATCCTAGTATATTCTTGTATATTCTGGTATGTTATGTCATATGTTCGTACATTCTGCATTATTCTAGTATATTCTGGTAGATTCTATCTACTGCGCAAATATATCAGAGAAGAAATAAATTAAGTTTCTCTGAAAGACAAAAGAAGACTCCACTTTTTTTGTGAATGAAAGCATAAACGAGCATACATTGCTTTATTTCAACAGTTTTTACATGGGAAAAATCACATACGTACTTGGAACGTCGATGAACGAGCCTGCAAAATTCCGATACAAAAGGTACGACAGTCTCTCGGAAAAATCGGCTTGCAAAGCCAGAATACGTTCTTAAGAAAACGCGGGAGGCAGATGGTCCGAGCGTCGCGATATTTTAAAGCAAAAGTCTTAATTACGTTATCACGGCCGGTTGCATCCTGTCTTACGGTCATATCGCGGACCGGTTGATCTTGGCCGGTTGCCAAGAACCGTCACTGCCAGGAATTGTAACGCGGAAAGGAGGATGCTTCGAAAGAGAAGGCAACCGGCAAGCAATGGGTGCACTAGACGCGTCGTAGTTGGAAGATTTTAATTAAACCCCACCGCCAACGGCTGTTTGCAGTTTGTAGTCCCGTAGAAAGCAGAAAAACCCCCGGTAATGACAAGAGAAAAAATAGATTCTTATCTGACGGTGCAGCTCGCTCCCCGAAACCGGCGAAACTGATTTCCGTGCACGGGGTGCAACCGGCAAGGGTAAATCGGAAATCGTATCGTTCACTCGGAGATGCTATTTATCACCGGCGAAACGTGATTAAAACTTTTCTAATTATTAACGCGCTGCAGAAACGGACGTCGCTCACTCGTATGCTCGACCGCCGATCGTTTTATTTATATGGTCGACTGATACGGACGACCCTTATCACAGACGGTGTCCTCGCTTGATTTTTACAACTTGCTTTACTTGCTACTATTACTTATATTATATTTACATTTTGGTGTCATTAGTTTCATCGCGAACGGGCGCGTAAAGGTCATACGAAAATCAACTTTTGTCTTTTTTAAATAAAACGATGGATTTTTTAACCCGTCAACTGATGCATTTCGACATTAATTATAAAAAAGTATAACTTTCCTCGAAACGTTTTTCGTTACCTGTAATAAAATCTAGACAATCGTCATGTCAAAATCAGGTAAGATGATTTGCATACAGGTGACATTTCTTAGTGTATTTTTAACGGTCAACATCGAATGAACATTGGTCTGGGTTTTATGGTTATTCTCAGAATGGAAAATAGGAAAAATAATCGAATCAATACAAGGGAGTCTAAATGAATGAATTCTCGTCATTTTTATAAGTTAACGTGTACAAGTTACTTGTATATTGTTTACAACAGAGTTTCTTGAAACGAACATCGTTGGGATCCATCGCGTGGGCTTGAAAGGCTCAAAGAAACTTCATGTAAAAACCCATCTGTAATTCACAGGACTCTTTTATAAAACGCAATGTAATACTAACGTTCCGCAATTCCACGGCCGGATGTCCATCGAGACTGCTTTTGAAATCAATAGGCCACTGATTATCATGGAGAAAAACCTCGTTTCCAGTTTCGCAAAGCACGCGCGGGATGTATTGAATTACTTTATACGAGCACGTTCGCCTTCAATCATACAGTTGAATGAACGGGCCGGGAATGCCATAGGAATTTTAATTTCCACCGATCGTTTCGCCATTATTTCGATAGACATTCTGGGGAAACGATTGCAATCGAAATTGTTGCGAGAAACAAACCCGTGTGCGCCAACTCGCTTTTATCACAGGGGATCTGAATTTTACGCGGACGCTTCTCGTACACGTGCGCGGAAAGTTTCGCCTCTCGTCGGGACGAAAGATCCTAATGAAGAAGTCGCCTCTTTGTTTACTTACTGTCTGCCCGATTCGCTGGAACAAAAGTTTGACGCTCCGCAGTCAAGCAATCGTGTCACCGGGGGAAACTGTTACGCCAGAAAATGTTAATTAATCTAAGACTCGGCCCCGGTGTGATACTTCGAAATTCCGCGACAGTGAATAACGGATTCGTTCGCGAGCAAGAAACTTCACTGGGAAATCGAGCGATCGGGAACGTTGCTTCTTGAAAACTGTCTTCGTTCGCGAAGATAAAGATCCTCGCGATTGAACCGAATTAAGTGGCCATCGAATTAAGATCGCTCGAACGTACTTCAGGATTTCCGTCCTTTAGTCTGCCATCGAATTTTTAGAGGGAGACTATACGGCGGGAAATCTTTCTCTCTTCTTTTTATGTTTAGTGGAATACTGTGTCAAACGACGGCATCTTGTATATAAACTGAAAATTGTCCAGGCAAATTGCAAGATACAGAAACTAAAATTTTAAAACCGATTCTAGTGATCCTTCAAATGTCTTTATAGATTTACATTTGACCAATTTATTTTTGTTACAACTGGACTACGAGTTTTATATAATTGTCGTAACAAAATGAGAAGATCCGTTGCGAAACAGTATGGTCGTTTAAATAATTCAAAAATTTCATTGTACCGATTTGAACTCAATAGAATCGTTGGCGAAAGAAATAGATTGTATATGAAGCTCCTGTGTGTGTCCTGCAATACAGACAATTTTACAACAACACAAATGCACGCGGTCGTAGTAGTCTTCCTACACTTAACACTTGCGTAATTACATAATAAATCAAAGAAAAAATGCTGCAGACGTAGTGATTATGAATGCAAGGTGTGACTGCATTATGAATACAGACGTATTGAACTATATGAATGCAAAAGTAATGAGAATTCATATATTGTAATCGTTTCGGTTGATCAGAATCTTTCGAACGTTGTCCAGGGTACTGAAACAAAGTCATTTTCATAATTAACACTAAATGAATTCCATATAATGTTGAAATTACAACCACTATCTAATGGTTCATTTTTTGCGATATCGTAAAAATTACATTGAATAAATTTAGTTTAAAATAATGTGGTGTGAAATAACTGATAAACTCATTTTTTTTTTAAATTTTGACTTAGACCACTTTCATAATTATGCGACTTCTTCAAATTAAGGCACCCTAATATGAAACTGTCTTGCTGAGAACAAACCCTAAGGAAATAACAGAAGGTAGAAGTTGTCAAGGGTCTGTTGCCTCGACAGATAATCGAGAAATTGATATCTGACCGCCGAACGAAACAGACGAAAAATCAATATATCGACTGTAATTGAACAGTCTCGCTTATCATTGCAAACTCGTTTAAATAAAGAGTTATTATTGCCGCGACGGGGGTAGCTCGCGAAACTCGCGACATTATTACTTCATGATAAATAAGGAGCGATATTAAAATAAAGTACAATCAGTGCCTGATACGGCAGCGATCGGTACATTTGCCCTGCGCCAAGCTTACGCAAATCTGGCTGCTAAATTTCCAGCAAAAGCAATTGATAGATTAGCTGGAAAGCAAAGATAGATTCTAGATCGAAGCGAGATTATTACAGATGATAGAGCAGAGATATACAGACATCTCTGGGAACCGGTATCTGTTTCAGATGCCCTGTCTTCAGACACACCTCGTACAATGCACAATTGCAAACGGAATGGAGCAAGAGCTAAATCAGCCGTTCGATGCGAACGTGGTGTAAGTCAATATCTGTCGGTTTGGTCTGGGTTAACACTGCGATCGAAGGATTCTATTGTCATTAAACGAAATAATTGTAACACAATTTTAGCGTGAGTTTCACATATAAGGCGGCAACTTATTTTCACGTGATTTCTCATTATCCAATGATCAACTGCTCCGCGACTAATAATTCCATTATCTTGCACGATTTATGCAATAAACGGCTCAAATAATTCAGCGCGTTTCTGTATTCAGCTTATGTAGACCTGGCTCGAAATCGCCGGTTATGGCTGGATGGAATCGAGATCATCACTTTATCTACCGGAAGCTTACTAATAGGATTTTCAATAATTGTGCAGTACCAGAGGAAGCATCCGAAATCTTTTTGCATATTACAACCCCCGACGAAATTATTAGATTACCTTATGCGGTTGGTTCGCGATCGAAATTGCTACGATGTTGAACGATCTATTAAACCTTCGCACTCGAGTAAAAACTCTGAGGCACCACCAAAAATTACTACGATTATTCAATATACTGTTTACATGATTAAATTCGTATTTAACCCTTTGCACTCGAACGGTGACTCTCAAGCACTACCGAAAATAGCTGCAGCACTGTTTAAAACAATCTTTACATCGCTCTGCTTGCGTCAAAGAAACTAGTAAAAATTTAATCATTGCAAGGACGAGTAAGAGTAAACAAATTTCGTATGCATACGATGAAATGTATCGTGTAGAATGAAAATATTCTAGGTCAGAAAAAATGCCTTAGGGTTGGAGTTAAAACAGCTTCGAGTGCAAAGTGTCAATGAAGTTAGTATGAAACATTTAAGTATTCTATGAGACATGGCATAAATTTCGTTTAAAAAATATACAAGGTCGGGAGAAACATCTGGTTGTGGAGTTAAAGTGGAGTTGCATCTGTGAAGAATTATTCGAAAAATTTATTTATTGTACAATTTATATATTGCAGGAAAATAACGAAAAATTTTGAGTAATGTAAAATAGTCGCGTTTAGTTGTTCGTAAGTCTAGTGTTAAAATGGCTCAGACTTCAAAGAGTTGAGAAATCCTAGACCATGAATCAAAGACTTAACAAGATTAGAAGCTAATGGCGGGAAGATAGCGTACTAATACCGACGATAAAGTAAAGATTTGCAAGCATCATCGTGCCTTGTATTACCGAGAATTAAAGAGAAGTCACTTGCGACGGCATAGGGGCTAGATAGGTCTCTCACCCGAAACGCCTGTTTCTACCACCATCGATACCCCCATAGTCGCAACGTTTGAGGACACAAGTTTGCAGTTTCTGTTATCATTGCAGTCAATATGTTGCTTGAACCGAAAACACGTTTGCCTCGGGGCGTGCCCTTCTCGCATTGCCTCTAAATGACCGTTGCTTAGCTCTCGGAATAATAAATGGTACAAGTACCGTTGGAAATCAACGAGACCTAAATAATCAAGTCTAGCGCGTCGAACGTATAAGTTCGTAGATAAGTTCGTCTAGTTTTTGCAGATGTGTAATTTTTGGCCGGAAGATACACTAATACATCTAATTTTCTATTAGAAACTTGGGACTATTTGATGAAACAGTTTGCGATACTTTTCAATGTAACTGTGACTTTATTTTAAAAGAGCGAATAAGACACGACTTTGCTCTTCGAAAGAAAAGTCTAGAGGGAAAGCTAAAAGACAACATTATGGCTCTTAACATAAGCACCCACTTGAGTGTTGCAAACATGCATCCTGTAACAATTCTACGGAAGCGTTTGGAAGATAATTTTGTAAGTCTAAAATATATAATCTAACAAACTCAGATTAATCCTTGGCACTCAAATGGCTACTCTAAAGCAGCGTTAAAAATGGCCACATTATTATTTAATTAATTTTACAATTTTACTAATTTTATATCACAATGTTCGTATCTAAGAAATTGGTAAAATGTTCACTGTTGTAGGAACGAGAAGTAGTAACACAATTTATATGCATAAGAAGATACGAAACGTGCATAATTAAAATATTATAAGTGAGAAGAAATGCTTTGGTGTTAAAACAGCTTTGAGGGTAAATTATTAATAACGATGACAAAACGTAACGACGCCATTGGAAGCGTAACGACGCCACGTGGAAGAGTCAACTTTCGACAGAATCAAAATGCATGTATAACTTCATAAATAATTTTGGCTCGTTACGCGATGAGTGCGTTTCCAAAGAAACTAGACGACACACTAACAGCAGGATTGAATTCAGATTAATAGCGACGATAAAACAAATAGTTAGAAGCGTAGGGACGCCACGTGGAAGAGACAACTATCGACAGAATTAAAATGCATACATAACTTCATAAATAGTTTTGGCTCGTTACACGTTGAGTGCATTTCCAAAGAAACTGGACGTCACACTAATAGCAGGATTGAATTCAAATTAATAGCGACGATAAAACAAATAGTTAGAAGCGTAGGGACGCCGCGTGGCAGAGACAACTGTCGACAGAAGCGAGCAGGATCTAAATAATTGAACGCACAATGCGTCGAACGCATAAATTCATAAATAATTCTGGCTCGTTACGCAGACTGGTGCACGCATTTCCAAAGAGACTGGAAAATATACTAACAGCTGGATTGAGTTCGGATTAATGTCGACGGCAAAACAGACAATTAGAAATGTAGCGACACCACTTAGGAGAGACAACCATCGACGGATGCGAGCGGGATCTAAATAATTGAACGCCGAGCGCGTCGAACGCATAAATTCATAAATAATTTCGGCTCGTTACGCAGACTGGCGCGTGCATTTCCAAAGAGACTGGAAGATATGCTAATAGATACTCGGAGAGCTTGGGGGCTTGCCTCCTTGTATCCGTCTACGTTAGTCAGCGTGCAACACAGACCGGCTTCGGGAATCCAGATAGTTTGCGATGCACTGGGAAGCCGGAGTATTTGGGCTCCGAGGTACAACTGGAGGACAGGAACCGGCGTAAATTCGAGATTCTGAATTCGAATCGATTGGTTGGTACTCCGAGGCGCCTGTTCGCTCGTCTAATCAGATCTTGTTTGTAGGCGGGCCACGATCGAGCCCTCCAGGTTGGAAAATCGAGGGTCGAAGAGATATTCGTCGAGCTGTGTGCACGCTGACGGAAACAAAAGCTCGCTTGCACGCGCCGCACCGGTTCCGCAAGGCTCGACTTCGTTTTCTTCGCCTTCCACGGCCATGCCTTAATTAAATTTTCTTTCCTTTTTTCTTCTGTTTTTTTCTTTTTTTTGTTCATTACTGGGGCATCCCAACGTTCTCGACAAATCGGAGGGCTTAATCTTTTAGAACCGAGACACCGCTTCAATCTTTACGACAATGCGCCACGAAGATGGGAGCATACCTACTTGTTCTAAGGCGATTATGAAAATTACTCTGACGAGGGATTCCCGCTGTATTTATACACGGTGTGCGGTATTTCTGGAAACGTGGGAAAGACGTTCTTTCGTCGAGGTACTTTCTCTTTTTCGCCGAGTGGACAGCGTGTATAATAAAATTGATGATCGTCCAAGCCTTGCGGTCGTCTTGTTTTAACCTCTTAGGCAATATGCGCCACTATAGTGGCTTTCGCGGATGTCATCTTCTTGTACGACGCGCCACTATAGTGGCTTTCGCGGACGCCATCTCACTAATACTCAATTGTATTATTAATTATTAAAGTAAATTGTTAAAGTCAACATACGTGTATCATATCTTTAAGAAAAATTATAATTTTATGATCAAACACTTCATTCCAATGTACTCGTGTAGAGAACAGCATTATCCGTCACAGATTTCAGTGCTGTATCATTTACAATCAGCCCCGCGCAAAATTCAGCCGTGCCTAAGAGGTTAATATACGCGATTTTGTGAAAGGATTTTTCCTCTGCGTAATTATTCGCATTTATTCGAAGATTGCGGGTTTTAATTTGTTATTTTATTATAGTTTTCCGACTTTTCAGGGTGCCAGCCGGAAATCATTTATTTCCGTGAAGCTATGGTGCTCGCGGTAAATTAATCGACTTACCGTTACAAAGGCTAACGTTAAGAGCTTCTTTTCATGAATAGCGAAGAATCTCGAGGAACGTTTCGCCGGGATTATATTGAACTCTTATTTATTGATTTTCTTTGGACCACTTTGACGTTTTCGACATTGATAGAGCGAGTAGTTTAGCGTGGAGGGAACCCGGTTCACTTGCCTCCCTACGGCCAGTTCCCAATTACTGTTTCTGGCTTCCCGATAAGGTCCCCGGATCAAGATTCGTGCACGCGTCAAACTGTTGCATAGCAATGATGACATACCGGAACACAGGTCGTTAACTTTCTCGAACAATGCTTTCACGTGCACGATCGTTCCGATGGGAATCACGTTATCGTTTGATTACGACAGAAAACTGTGCACACTTTCCTGCAGAAGTCATTTGCCCCGCGGTGCAGAGCGCAATAATGTCGAGAAAATTGTGACTGGTATTTTACCTCGAAATGGCTGTTTCACAGATGGCAGGGAAAGGGGTGGGGGGAGGCAGAAATTCGCAAAATGCGCGGAAAATTAAGCAGCTTCTCGGAACTGCGAAACGCTCCTGGTGCAATCGAATTGACTCGCGAAAATTGTTGCGATGCGAGTTCTTTTATTACAGGTCAGTGATTAGCTTGTATCTAATAATTATGTATACGTAAATACAGACACTGCTACGTTGCCCATTTTATGTGCTTCACACGGATAATGAGTAGGTGCGATTTAAAACGGGAAACAAATTAAGAGAATTTGAGAATGTGCGCTGTTTCCAATTTTTAAGATTATTCAAGAAAGAAGAAGCTTGTTATTGACCACTGTTTCTTCCAGTCGATGCAGACAATTTTTAGTTTACAAGTAGTCTCGCAGTCTAGCCATTACACGTAAAAAATTTAACAAGTACAAACATAACTTTTGTACGGAACAATCAGGAAAAAGAGGTAAATTAAGAAATATTTAAAAACCACATTAATATAGTGAACTCGACCTCTGTTACTTCAAAATATAGTAATACTGTTAATAATAATAACGAACGATATTTAAGACTGCTTCCAACATAAAATTAGGCTTATAAATAATTAACGCTCAAGAAGATCAATTTTGTTTTATTTAATTTTGACTAAAAGTTAAATACAAGTTAAATAAATTATTCCATCAACGTTTATCTAAAATTATTCCGGAAATGAGTAGATCTCCAACTTTTTCTGATCTGATGCAATGAAAAAAATCATTCTTTTGTTATAAAGTATAAAGAAAGAAAAAATTACTTCTATTCAAAATACAAAGCAGAAATATGATTATTAAAAGAAGTGTGTAGGTATCTCGAAAGATCTAAGATCAGATACTCGCGATTTTGAAGAACCAGAAATTGTAGTTAAATCAGGTCGAACCGGAATCCCGCAAGTTTGCAATGCTCGAGTACCCAAAAAGATAGAATACAAAATTAAATTGGGAAGATTATAAAACAGCACCACCCTCGTGCGCTCACAAATTCTTGGGACCCTTAATCTCAAAGGATCGAGTACCCGAATAAAGCAGACTTTCCAATATTACAAACTTCCAGAAATTTTGGGTAAACTCACACCCCTACCGGTTAGAAAAAATCGTTCTCGTTTCGAGAGTTGTTAATTTTTAAAATAAAACTACCCCATACATCCCTTTTATGGAAAACATATTCCCGTCGGTTGATTTATTATTTGTCTCACCTCACCGCGGTTATTCATTTTCAAGATTCACCGTTTGGATCATTCATTTTTCCGGCGTATAAATATTTTACCTGCTCGACAGGCACGTGATAAATTCAGCCGGGAAAATAAGAGCAAATGTGTGTGACTTTGTCAACTCGGTAGTCTCCAATGTTAAATCTATTTTACCCCGTCAAAGTACTATGGCCGAGCGAGACCAACTTTCATGCGCGTTTGACTTTCCAGCACGGTGGATCGAGTGTTATTGCCTTTGTCCAATGACAGCCTCATTTCCCGGTATCTGTAATGAAATCTTTGGGAGCGGTTGTTGTGTACGTAGAGCTGTAGTTCAGACCTCATTGTTTTAGCCACCTTATCTTTGTGTCTTCCGCGTGATATACGAGATGATGCTTATACGTTTGCGTATACACAACCTTACAGAAATGTTTGTACAAACTTGAGCTGTCCTAAAAGCATTGAGTACCTTTCCAAAGCTTTAGGGTACCTGTCTGTGATCTTCTTGTTCGGATTTCTGTTCTTCAATCTCTGTCTCGCAGCTGTACATTAAGCTAATCCTCCCTGCTATCTCGAAGGTCGACTGTTCTAACCAAATCCGCGAGACAACAGTACCGAGCAAAATAGTCATCAGATTGTGGATTTAAATTAAAACAGCATAACTAACTTTTTCAGCTGCAAATACACTAATGTCTTAACCCTTAACGCTCCAATGGCTCCTCCGAGGAGACACTAAAAGTTGCCATAGTATTATTCGAAACAGCTTTTGTATCACTATATTTGCATTTAAGAAATCGAGAAAAATTCAAGTGTTGCACGTACGAGTTATAATAATAAACTTTCCGTGCACGAAAGGAAATAAACCATGTACAATGGAAATATTGTGCATTAAATAGTATCTCGATTTTGGAATTAAAATTACTTGGAGTGCTAAGGGTTAATACGTCTGCAATCTTTGGGACTGAAAATTTATTCGAATTATGTATACATTCTTTGTAACGATTCTTTTAATGAACTTTTAGCAACATATTTGGAACACTATATTATTTAACCCTTTGCACTCGGAGCTGTTTTAACCAGAAAATCAATGTATTTTTTCTGGCGTAGAATATTTTCATTCCACGTGAATTAACTTATGTATATGGATGTTTTTACTGTTACTCGTCCTTATAGCCGTTAAATTTTCATGAATTTCTTAGTTATAAAGATAGCGATGTTAAAATTGTATAATAGTGTGCCACGTTTTCGTGGCGCCTCAGAGTCGCCACTCCAATGCTAAGGGTTAATTCACCAGGAAATAGAACCTCGATTATCCGAACTAATCAGTGGAACATGTTATACAGCTACAGCGGCTGTATTGTATACAATACAATGATCATTACTGAGGAAGTACAACCTCGATTATCCGAACTAATCAGTGGAACGTGTTATACAGCTATAACGGCTGTATTATACACAATACAATGCATCATTACTGATTTGCACAATGATTAGTATTACAAAGTACCATCTTATCGATTCGGATGATCGATGTTCTAGTAAATCAATTATTAACACTCGAATGCTGACTATGAAAATCGCCGTACAATTATTTAAGAGTTTTTAATTAATAATTATCGATGTTACCATGTCGATGAAGTAAAATATTGAATTAAATAAAAATTGAAGGAATAAAATATACGACAATGAGTAGTTCTCCAATTTGCTCGCATTTTCTGGATCACCATAAAATCTGATGCAACGAATATAATAAATTAATTCTTGTTACTTTTATAAGACAATATACACTAGCGATTTTACTGCTCGGTAAGTTTAGCGTTAATACTTTGACTGCCAATCTAGCAGCCACGATATTCCATAAAATCGAAGTAAAATATTGAATGAAATAAAAATTGAAAGAATAAAATATTAATTTTAAAGAATATAATTTGATGCAGTGAATATATAAACGTAAAAATTCTTTCTAAATTCGTACAAATAATTCCATCGCCCTAATATAGGTGACACGGTAGTCGTAATTATCGTGTTTAGTATCAATTTAATGAGAACAACGTGACAAATGTGTTGCTAAAAGTGTCATAAGAAAATAATTAAAAATGAAAGATTTTTATCTCTGAAAAATTAAGGAAACCTTGCCGGATGCTGTAGTTTCGATAACTGTGGAGATCTTCGCGTGTCTAAAGACGTTCGTAAGCCTCGAAAATAATCTAGCACATAAAATAGTCTCGAAATGGTCCATCGATACGGCGTAGGACAGATTTCAGAGTGCCGTGAAACCGTTCGACTATTCCCAAGAGACGTTCTATCTCGCTTGCACTCCGTGCATTCGCTCGCTTTCCTTTTCATTGTTCGCGGTTGGTCGAGACTGACCTAATTTAACAACAAAGGAGCAAGCGGGATGACGAAGTGTTATATAAGATTGGTCAATCTATACAGTTTATGCATACAGCGTATTTTAGTCAGCGGCGAGGTGTGATTTATCGCGTGATTAAAATTAATTTCGCGTGTCGACGCTTCTTTTTTTCTTTTTTTTTTTTTAAGGGATCTTCTCATTTTGAAACCGACGATTTTAAAATAATCTTTTTCCACCGGATGGAGCACAAACTTTCGTATTTAAACTTTTCCTATTCAATGGCACGGAATGGATCCATAATATGGGTTCGTGATAAGAACAAGTTAACGGGACGCATTAATTAGCGCAAATGTTGATGCAGGAGGTAATGAGATAATTAAAAGATAAAGGAGACCGATAAGAAGTACTTATGGCCCGGCTGGCTGTAAAAAGAAACAGTAAAAGTGCATATACACATCGGAAATATTAAACGCAAAATTAGAAAAGCTACACGAACTTCGAAACATTATCGATCGCAGGACTTTGAAACTAAAAGAAACATCTTCCTCTCGCCAGTCCCACGTATTCCATTGAAAACACAGTGAAATTTACGCCACGCCAACTCGCCAAATCACTCTGTTTGTCTAGTACGCGCGAAAAGTAAAAGTGGTCAACTTGTTACGGGTTGCCGCTTCGCGTGTTGCAACGATGTTCTGGCTCCTTTGAATCATTCGACATCAAACTTATATCCATTTAGCACGTTAACTACCCGTGTAACCCGCCTGTAAACGGCCGAATTATTTCAGAATTGCAAATTAATGGCCGCGCTAATGGATCGACGATAAACAAATTGCCTCGACTTTTCCGACCGCGCGAATCCGTCAAATCATCCGGTCGCAATTTAAATTACACTTCGAGACGTGTTTCGAATGTCCCTTTCTAATACCATTCTGATAGACACAATTTCGCATTTCATTCACGCCGGCCGAAAAATATTTGGCAACCGGTTGTCGTCACCGCAGACGGAACAACGGTAATTTCAATCACTGTAACGATCGATCGCGGCAGCGCAAGGGGTTAAGCGAGGAAAAAATAATTACGACGAAAGGCAAGATGGGAGGAGAGTATCTCTGGACGAAAAAAGGCGGCGAATTAGTTTGCCGGACGGCCTAATGTTCTCCGCAACGCGGCAGGAGCGTCTCGGAAAGTTCCCTCAGGCGAGATGAGTTAGAAAATAACTCGGTTCCCTGACTTCGCACTGTCGCGGGAACGAGAATTCGGTTAAAAATGGTTCACCTTACAGGAGTTATACTTTCAGTTGAACGAGATTTCCGTGTGACGATGCGAGCACCGCGGCAACATGCACTTGCCCGCACGAGCAATTTCACGACACAGACCCCCGTATCTGCGGCACACGGACACCGTGTGCAACCCCCGAACACCGTGTGCAACCCCGAACACCCTGCGCGGCAGTATGCGAGGAGTGTTATGAAAAAGTCATTTTTGCCGGATTCCATCTCGAGCTCTCTATAGGAGTCGTTCATGTATCGCGAGAGCGCATACACAAGCGAATGGAACAATCATGGAAGGTGCACGTGCCCGGTTCAACTGACGCGTACAGTTTTCTGTACGTTTCTGTGGAAGCTATCTTTGAATTCCATGAGCAACGGGGATGAGAGTACACCACTATCCGTAGCTCTGGCAGGTGTACGGGCGACTCTCCACGGTGCTCAACCATAAATTTCGATTTCTATCGCAACAGGAGAGTATTCGATTCTCCGGCCGATGATCTATGCTCCTAGCAATGTAATGCAGCTAAAGCAACCGCAACCAGAAAATCCATTCCACGCAGCTGAGAAATCGTGCGAACACCGCATAACTTATGGTTACCGTATTACTCGGTGACTCTCGAAAGTATCGCAGTTCTGCTTTATCGCCGTTTATTTCGCCTAACTAACGATTTCCTGGTGTCTGGCCAACCACGGCCATGGGAACGCGAGCATCATCTTCTGTTAATTATTTATGGCGGAGACGTCGGGGACCGAAATGCTGCGAAACTTTTTTTCATGGGTTCTAGTTTTAACGATTCTGTTGGGGCTCGTGGATCATAATGATAATTGTGATTAAATAAACAGGGTTCACGGTTCGCTGACCTTGTCCGGTGGATGAACGAGATTCGCATTAAATTAATAAAAATAATATTAACCGGTGGCGTCTTCGTGTTGGACATTGTAAACGTATTGTTATTTCATTCTCGCTGCAATGATTTTAACAAGTACTAAATTGTAAGTAAACTATTTCACAAATAATAACTAATAATAAATTGTTTTAAAAAGTAGTAGGATAACCTATTCGATCAATGAACA
>CM052093.1:13678127-13716138 GCA_028453745.1 Agapostemon virescens | reverse complement strand
GACTGTCGTTAACAATTTTGAAATTGTAATACTAATTATCGAAATGGTCCTTTATCCACTATTTCAATAGTTGCAAACATTTTGTTGAAACTAATTATCTGAAAATCGTAGTTTTACGTCTTGCATCTTTGAAGAAAGATTATATCGAAACTGATGAAATCAATTGATTTGTCGATCGCGCACGCAATGATTTATCATCAATGTCCCTGTGTTTCGTTGAATCCGTGGAAAGCGAGGAACAAGTTTATCCGCCCTTGTGCATCGCGGATACAGTTTAGAGCACGCTTTCGGCGCCAACGTCTACCGACTAAAAAAGGTAAATATCACCGCAAAAGGCTTTTTATCCCGAAAGGTATACTACGCGCTCGGACAAAAAAATCTTAATATAAACCATATCAAAGTGGAAAATTACAGTCTGTGTTTTGCGATCGATAGCACATCCCAGATGGATCGTTCTTTATTAACGAAAGGAAGGGTGGGGGAGTGGTACCAGCAGAAAAACCATGAAAAGTTTCGAATATGCATGGCTATGCAATTCGTGGGATCCCTGGGGGCGCAAAAGTTGGACGGATAAAAACCAAGCGTGAAAAGAAAGAAAAGACGAATGACGAGAGGGGAAAAAAGAGAGACAGAGAGACAAAGAGAGAAAGAGAGAGAGAGACGAGTGCAATGAAAAAGGAAAAAAAGTGTTTCGCGCCGCTAAGCGGTGGACAATTCATTTTCATTCGTCTATCAGAGGACCGAAAGTTACCGAAACTTTCCGAAACTCCGCGAAATAAAAAGCTAAATGTAACTCTGATTAACACGTTCGCGACGGCGCGGTATTTGCCAATCATGATTCTTCGATTTGCGGGGAAAGAGAAAAATAAATGCAGTTTAAAGTGCTGTTTAAAATCGGGAACCGAGCGAAACGCCTAAACTTATGGCATTTTAACTGCGAACACTAGGAACAATTTTTTCCAATCCGTCCGCTGAAACGATCACCTGCAGCGAATATTTTGTTCTACCAATAGTTGAATCTATTTATGAACTGATTTGCAAAATATTTCTAGATTAAATTTCTGCAAAGATTATCGAGAATCGGAAGCTATTGCTCCGTTGATCGTTTAAAATCAAGATAGGATTTTTCGTGTTTCGTACACCTGTGTGCGTTAAGGAAACGAAGGGTGGACTTGATTTGTAAATTATTAAGTGGCGTGTAATAAAACAGACTCACGTAGATAAGGTTGGAACAGTTGTTTTAAGAACTTATGATTAATCACTTGTGTGTAGTACAGCATGCGAAGAACGGCAATAAATTAGATGGTTACGTGCACACCTTTTTTCAACGCGTGTGTGTGAATTTAACAAATAGCAGTCCGTTGTGTAAGAATGTAATTTCATCGTAATTTATGTGATTTTTAACGTAACTGCGTTTTAAGCACCGACATATTTAGCAAGCTGTTTGATACACGAAAATATGTATAAATTCACGAGAGAGAATTTAATACAAATAGTGCTCTTGTCGCGCGATTGAAATTAAACAAAGTTAAGTAAAAAACAGTAATGATAATTTCATTTTAATTAATTCTAAAAAGAGAAATATTCCAATCGCGTAAAATGAATACCAAATTTTTGTGTTACATTCTCTCTTGTAAATAGTATAAAACACGTCTTGCGTATTATTTAAAAAAAAATACACTATTTTCTTATCACTTAGGTTAACAGAAAGTTTAGCGTAGAGATTCAAACTTATCTTCGAACGCATCTGTAAAAACGCTGAAAAGCCATTCAGAGAGAAAAACAGAATTTTCTCTGACAGAAATCAGAGTTTGTAGAAACTAGTCGACAGAAATACAACTGAATTTTCGCTGGTGAAAAACGAAGTTAGTGTAGAAATTAGAAAAACAGTTGAGTTTTCTCTCTGGCGAAGCTCGAAGTTAGTGTAGAAATTAGAGAAACAATTGAATTTTCTCTGGCAGGTCCAGAAGTTTATGAGAATTATTACAGTTTCGATGATGAGATTTTTTCAAACTGAAATAATACGTCTTCCGCGGGCAAGAACTGCTTGAAATAATAATCGATATACATACATACGTGACATCAAAACTTTAAAACCGAGTTTCCTTTTCAATTCGAACTTCCTCCGGTGTTCTAACAGGTTACAAGAATCAGGGTTTCTCTCTAAAATAGAAAATATGGTAGAGGAGACTCCCCAAGGATACAATGAAACCAGCAAATCTCTTTTGGAGTACATAGTGCTTTTCCACGGCTGTTATCTCTTCGTAACTACAGTAAATCGAATCTATATTGAACACGTACTACAATGTTTCCTCATTCTGGTTTATCGAATTTTAGCGTATTTTATTGTTGGTTTATATGAAACGGGAGGAAAACGTTCGCTATCGTTCGCGCAAGACGAATCGAACGTTAACCCTTTGCACTCCAAGCAATTTTAATTCCTAACTCGAGACATCTTTCTGTTCTAGAATAATTCCATTGCACGTGGTTCATTTACTTTCGTGCATATCAAATTTGTTACTGTTAATCGTACGGCAACACTTCAATGTTTAATAACTTCTTAATTACAAACTTTCATAATGTTACAAATTGTTTTGAATAATAGTCTGACAATTTTCAGTGTCGCCTTAAAGAAGCCATTGGAGTGCTAAGGATTAACCTCTTATAATTCTTCTTAAAGATATAATGCATATACTTTAACTTTAATAATTTTGGAATGAGGTTTTTGGTAACTAAATTGTAATTTTTCTAAAAGATATGATGCATATATTTCAACGTTAATAATTTATTGTAATAATTAATAATTGAATTGAGTGTGCTCAAACCACTATAATGGCGCATCATAATATAAGATGACATCCGTGAAAGCCACTATAGTGGCGCATCGTGCTTAAGAGGTTAATAATCGGCTGCGGAGGAAAATGCACAATAAAGCTTTGGATACATCAGAAAAATGTTTGTCGACTTTTGTTACCGATAATTATCGGAATTTCCCCGATGAAGGAAAAACAGAAACAACGTATAAATATCGAAACACGTAACTTTAAACGCTTCCTTCTCATTTTTCACGTAATTTCTAAAAATAACTGTAAAAATTAAACGACTGAGGAATTTTCTACAAACGATTCAATAACACTAGCAATTCTATTCGCCAGACCAAGACGCCTCGAGTAAACATAATCGATTGAATTCTTATTAGGAATTAGAAAATTACGAAGTTTTTCTGAAGCTCGGCGAAGTTATTAAAAAGCCTTCGAATACTGGAAATATCTCTTGATTAAATTCTATTCGAGCATTCGTTCAAACACAAACCGTAAACAATGTTAGTAATCGTATCCTTGTAGTTTTTTAAGTTTCCTCAAACCGGTTATTATCTATCTACTGTTCGTAATACTTCAACAAACAAAACATTAACATATTATGAATGAAATCAACTCGTCTGATATATATAACGACAAAAAGTAAATTTCCAGAGAATTCCCTGTTTCCTGCGTTAATTTACATTTAATTGTTCAGATAGGATCTGGCCGAGTTAATTCCTGCAGACGCGGAACGCTTCAAGGCAAGCGCATTTCTAGTCCGAATGCTTAAAGAAAGAATCTTTTAACTTTGCGTATCGGTTTCTTCGCAAAATGGGTTCTTGCGCAAGCATTTCGCAGTCGCGCGGTGAAATTGCTGCATTACAGGGTAAACAAAAATGGAGTAAGACCGAGAAAACGTGTCTGAAGTCATTTAAATTCACTCGACTACAATTTCCTGCATGTCGAATCGTTCGACGAACACAGCTCCGCCCAGTTATGCGAGACATTCCCTGTTCTCGTAGGTGAAACGAGCCGCGAACAGTGGAAAAGTATAACATAGCAAGACAGAGAGTGTCACGTGCCCGCTTCAAAAACACGTGGCTCGCCGGCACGGCGCATGAAAACAAGTTCACGAACATCATTCTGAACAGGATCAATGCCACGTCCCAAACGTATATGCCGGTTTAACGAGCGAACTGTACTGACACAGTTAGACCAGCCATGTTTACGCATTCATAGTACACGTCGCAATATTTCTCCGTATTCTCCTTTTGTTCGAACGTTCGTGCAACGAAACGGCTAATCTACATGTAAGATATCTGAAAAACTCACACAGCCCAGGTTAACGAAGTGTAATTTCTTCGTATTCAAATCGTCCTGCGATAACTAGACTGTAAGGATTTTTATGCAGATATTCATGCAAATTCGAACTTTCATGAATGTTCTTGTAAAAATCAGACCGAGGAACAAGTACGATTAATCAACTGGTATATTTCTTGCGATAAGCACAGAGCAGACTTGCGATTAATATTTATTATTACACGCGTCTTCTTGTATTTGAAAAATGTGCGCACACTGTGAATGCATAAAAATCGACTGTTTAACGCTTTGACTGCCAATCTAGCAACTCAAAAATTAAAAGAAAATTGAAATGAGATATTGACTGAAATAAAAATGGGAAAAATAAAATGTATGCCGTAAAGTGCTCGCTCTACTTTCTTGCACTTTCTGTATAACCACCAGCTTTGTTACAAATGAATATGTTAACGTAAAAATTTATTTAGAAACCGTACAAATAATTCCGTCACCCATATATGGATGACATGGAAGTCAAAGTGTTAAGGATTACAATTTCGCAATGATCACTAGGATCGCTAGATTTTAAGCGTTTTAGGACAGAAACGAGTGGATGAAATTTGAAACTGCGAAAACATCTCGAGAAATTAAAAGTATTGTCGTATTATCTGATTTTAAAAAGGTATAAATATCTGTATATATTTTATGTAGACAATTTTTATTTTTATACTTATGCGATATATGAAAAATCGGGATCGTCATAGAGTGTAACCGGCGGTGCAAACCGAGGATAGTACTTTGAACAATAAGGCGATAAGATAGAATAAAATTTTGTCAGATTGAGGCTGTGCTTTTGAGACGATCGATGTTGAAATTCCGTCAAGCTCGCGCGCGCTTAGCATTTCTAAGTAGAATCAGTAGGTTTACTCATAGACGCGACAGACGGTTCTCGTTCAATGGCAGACATGTTCGTCAAACGTTCGAGCTTGATTTTCGCAGGAACAAAGTCTCGTATGAACAAATGTTAACCTACATTATCGAGTCACTTTCTTCGTGTGGATTTTCGTTTACATTAAGTACCTTTTCGTTACCTGAATTTTACAATTAAACCTACCGAACAGTGGAATTGACTAGCGTATATTATCTTATAAAAGTAACAAGTATCAATTTATTTGGATCTCGTGCAATTTTTAATACACTTTCTGTGAAGAATTTCTGGGAAGACAATTTTATAACTTCAACGATTGTAAAATAGAAAATTTGGAAGATTCATTTAACCTCGTAGATTTACTGTTAAGAAGAAAGAATTAATATAAATAGAAGCTTCGATGTTAATTTTTGTTACAAAGTTTATCGCTACGTAGTTTAGATCTCTTTCGATTGTACAACTCGCAATTTGTACCATCAGTTTTCAATCACTTCGTACACTAACCGTATTACTTAATCCTTTGCATTCCAAGCAATTTTAATTGCAAAATCAAAACATTTTCTTTTGACCCAAAGTAGTTTCATTGTACATGGTTCATTTCTTTCGTGAATATTTATTACTCGTACGTGCAACATTTCAATTTTTACCCGTTTTTTAAACATAGCGACGTAGAAGCTGTTTCAAATGATAGTACGGGAATTTTTAGTGTCGCCTCAGAGGCGGCATTGAAACGTTAACTGTTAAAGTTTTTGAAAAATAATTTAAAACCTTATACTTATGAAGTGTTGAAATTAAGCTACATTTTTTGTGCTATCTCAGATATGATACAACTATCTTAAGGAAACGCAACAGTGACACGTTTAAATTAACTCCTTACATTCCAAGCAATTTTAATTGCAAAATCGAGACACTTTTTTTTATTAAGAATAGTTCCACTGTACACGGTTCGTTCCTTTTCGTACGTATAAAGTTTATTACCGTTGACTCGTACGTGAAACACTTAAATTTTTACCGATTTCATAAACGCGAACACAGTGATATAAAAGTTATTTTAAATAATAGTATGGAAATTTTTAGTGACGTCTTAGAGGCTCGAGGGTTAAATGTATCGAATAGTAGATGTTACGAGTCCATGGTCTTCGTTACATTTCCACAGGAGGTCGTAATAATTAGACAACAAACTTTATGTATTTATAACAAAAATGATTCAATGAAAAATGATAATTGATTTGACAATTATCGAAAATTATAAGAATGTTCCCACGAAAACTTTTTCATTAACCCTTCGCACTCTTGTTCATCTTATGCATACGATTCTTTTTACTATTACTCGTCCTTATAACAGTTACATTTTTACGAATTTCTTAGGTACAACCGTAGCGAAATAACAATTGTTTTAAATTGTGTTGTGGCAATTTTTACTGACGCCTCAGAGGCGTCATTCAAGTCGAAAGAGTTAAAGCATAAAAATTATACAAACATTGATAATTGCAACCTCGTCGTTATTATAAAGCAGTGTAAATTAGCACAGTTGTTTAGTGCTCCATCGTTCTAGTGTTAACCCCTTGCCCTACGATTTATTTTATGGTAACAGTGACTAGATTTTCTTCACTCACCAAGGAACGTCAAACAGGAATGGAAAATTTGTAGCTATCGCGGACGTAGCTATTCTCCAATGATTGCATACAAGTAACAATTAAATAGAATTTTATTTCGATTTAAAGAAAATTAAGGATGTACATATTGAGAAGATTCGGTTCGAAATCTTGATTACGAGTCTGACTCGTTGTTGTAGGGCAACGGGTTAAGGATAGATAACTCCGATGTGGGTCTTGCTTTTTCTTCCTTTTCACACCAGACACAGAGAATTTTGATTTCGCATAGAGCAATAATGGTAATTCTATTGTATTATCATTGGAGAATATCATTAGAGAATCAGGATCACAGAAATCGGCGATCACAGCGGCCGCGCCGGTTCGCGTTAATTGCTCGACCGCGAGAAAACGAGTCCAAAGAACAACTCGCGTCGATTCTCTTTCTAATGAGAGAGGTATTTTTCAGACATCTGATAATAAACGGAGGTCGCGAGGGCCAATAAGAATGCCGGCGACCGCTCGGTCTCAATAGTGTAACGATTAAAAGCGTAATAATACAGAGCATTTAAACAGCCGATGAATAGCGGAGGAAAACGACTGCTTATTGGTTCGGAGCGATGTGGGACGCACGCGAGACACAGGTGTGCGAGAGAGAAAGAGAGACGAGAAAGATACGAAGAGAGAGAAAGAGAGAGAGAGAAGGAGAGGGAAAGAGAAAGAGCGCTTGAACACGTGACACGTGAAACGCACGCTTCGCTAAAGTCACGCGATTTCTTTCCTGCGGGAATGGAACAGGACTTGTCCCGATACGTCGAAAACCAGTCAAACATCGATAAAACTATATCCCCAAAAGTAACAGAACCCGGAAACTAATTTGACAAAGAAACTTAGTAGAAAGTTTCTGCCGAGCAGCGAGTGACCAACAGGCCTCGATAGCCTGGAAACATCTCAAGCCGGATAAAATTCTAAACGGTACGTATAATACATATAATTTTTTAAAAATTATATATATATATATACCCGTAAGAAGTAGAGAAGCGGAGGAACAAATTTTACAAATAGTTGGGAAGAAAGCGGATGCTAGCGGAGCAAGAGCGAGTCGGTACTGGCTAGCGAGTGCAGAGAGACAACAAAAGTGAAAAGAGGAGAAAGAGAAAAAGAGATAGACAGAGATAGAGAAAGAGAGAGAGAGAAAGTGGAAGAGAATGAGAATGGTTTTCTTTCGATGTAAAACGCTTACCTCGTGCGGCCGGGGATGATGATGAGAGCAGTGTCGGTGCTCGAACATTCCACATGCATGGTCCACACTACACACCACGACAATAATGACGAGCGGCAATATAACCGTGCCGCATTGCATCTTCAACCGCACTAGAACCGCCATCACGGACGACACTCGCGCTTCGAAGGCATGACACATACTGAGCGCGCCCGCCGACACCGCGCATTTATATAGGTGTCGCGGCATCCAGCGCCACACCACTCACGTTCGATACCTCGAGGACGGCAGACGCTCTCTGCTGTCACCCCAATAACTCCTTTGAGAGTAACCTGCAAAGAAATCGAACAAGCCATTCCCATAAATACTGTGGATATCGTTCTTACTCTATACTTCGAATGTCAAAAAAATATTTTTTTTTTTTAGTTGTTAAAGATTTGGTAATCGGTGCGAGAAATAACGTATTTAGTTAATGACAATGATGAAGATGGTGGAGAAGAAGAGTCTGAACATGTAGCGAGGGTATGGACCCTATTGTATACTTGGAATACCAGGTATGTATATTTTTTGTTTCATTGCAATTCTAGTTTGGGGAATAGTTGAAAGTATGTGTGTTTTCTTCATCATAATGATGGAGATGGTGGAGGTGTAGAGTTAAAAAATGTACTGTGGGTATTGACCTTGTTACACACTTGGAATGCCATGTATATATTTTTTCTATTTGTTTCATTGTAATTCTAGTTTGGGAAATAGTCGAAAATACATGTGTTTGTCACATTATAATAATGGGGATGGTGGAGGTGTAAAGGTCAGAAATGTACTGTTGATATCGACCTTGTTACACACTTAGAATGCCACGTATATATTTTGTCTATTTGTTTCATTGCAATTCTAATTTATGAAATAATCAAAAATAGATATGTTTGCTCGATCACAATGATGAGGAACGTGAAGATGTAGGATCCAGAAATGTACTGTGAATATGCACCTTATTTTATACTTAGAATGCCATTTATATATTTTTTTCTTATTAATTGCACTAATGTCGTAACGAAATAAATGTCTGTAAAATAGTCGAAAAGAGTTGTCATATTTCCTCGATGACAATGATAACAAAGGTGAAAGTGTAGGATCCAGATATATACCGTTGACATCGACATTACGCTGTGCTCCGAATGCTAACGACATGTACTTAGCAGTCGTAGCAATTTGATAGTTGATGCACTACACGTCATAGTTAACCGATCATAAAGTTCACAACGGTTAAAATGTAGTCTCTAAACATGCACAGTGGACATCCATCTACTCTATACTACGGATGCCATAAATGTCTATATTTTTATTTACTACATTAGACTTGTAGGGTCTTACTGACCGGCGCAGTAAATATCGTATTTACTCGATCATAATATTTGGAATATTGAACTACTCTATCCTATCAATGCCATAAATGTGTATATATTTTTATTTATACATTCAAATCGTAGCAATTTGCAGGCCGGTGCAATAAATGTCGTACTTGCTCGATAATAATCTTTACAATAGCTAAGGTGTAGAATCTAGACACGCATTGTGGACGTCACCCCTATTATAGACTGCTACTGTCAAAAATGTAGATATTTTTTTTATTCACTTATTTCGATTCGCAGCAATTTGCTAGTCGATGCACTAAATTTCCCATTTTCTCGATTTTCAATGTTAAAGATACTGAAAGTGTAGAATTTTACTACAATGATTGTTTTTAAAACTGTAGATATTGTCTTTGCTCTTTACTTCAAATGTCGAAAAATACATATATTTTTTATTTTCTTATCTCGAGTCGCATCAATTTAAAAGCCGGTGCAGTAAACAGCGTGGGAAGCATGTTTGCTCGATATAGGATGTTGAAGATGGAAATATAGACTCTACAATATTTACATACTGTGGACAACCCTTAGCACTTGAATGATGACTCTAAATACTACTAAAAATTGCTACACTATTATTTAAAACAATTTCTACATCGTTATGTTTGCACCTATGAAATTAATAAAAATTAAACTATCGCAAGCACGAATAATAATAAGAATTTCTCTACGCACAGGAGAGAATAAATCACGTAGAATTAAAATATTCCAAGTGAGAAGAAATACCTTGGTTTTGGACTTAAAACAGCTTCGAATGCAAAAAGTTAATAGTCTACTAAGATTGGCAACGATATTTTGATAATCCTGTTTCTTTATTTTATTATGCGTCACGAACGTTGAAAATACTTTGTCGAACGAATATTATATTTTCGCGTAACTAGCACGATTGGGGATTGCAGAATTACTGAAGCACATTGGTGTAGCTATTGTAGAAATCGTTATTGGTCTACTATGATTGCCATTTATACCGGTGAAATCGTCTTAACCCCTTGCGCTACAATTTATTTTATGATTGTAATGATTAGAATTTCTGTGCGGTTCATAATTTGCTGGAAGAAGAAGAAAATTCCTAACTATATATTCTGTAACAGATAAATATTAACCTCAACAAAATAAAATATTATCTCTTGTTATATATTATAGAACGAGAAGTTAACTGTCGAAAACGTTTTATTGTTGCAAAGAGTATAGAAGTCATCTGTCTGTTTCATTTACAACGTTGGAGATGATGAAAGCACTTTAGATGCAATAAAAATCGACATTACTCAACTATGATAGCCATGAATAGTGTTGAAATCATCTTTATTCTCAATCTCGATCGTCGAAAATATTTCATTGAAGCAAATAGGAGAAAAATCGTTGCTTAGCATAATTCACAAATTGGGGTTACCGAGAGTGCATAGGTTTATTACTCTAGGGACCATAAAATCGTTATTACTCCATTATGACTGTCGTTAACAATTTTGAAATTGTAATACTAATTATCGAAATGGGCCTTTATCCACTATTTCAATAGTTGCAAACATTTTGTTAAAACTAATTATCTGAAAATCGTAATTTTACGTAATTGACACATTCTATTTTTGAATAGGCTGCAATATTTCATTTTGTAACCAACATACGAATAAAACCACTAGTATTATATTTTTCGAGATTAAAAATCATTTCAATCATTTTAGCAACATTTTTCCCCATATTGCAGTCATACGTTGCAACATAATTAAACGACCATAAGGAATATCATCTTTTTTAGATGGCACTTCAAACTAAATACGAGAAACGTATCAACGTCCATGATACCTGAAAAATCTACAGTTTTCTTTGATTGTCAGTGAATACCAAGCGCTTGATTAAAACACGAACAATGTGACAACACAATGGGTGGTTCACGTCAAAATCAAAAGTCGTCTTGTTTTCGTGAACGGTTGGGATATGCAGCTCCAGTCAACTGTCAAAATAGTTCTTCTTATTCGCCACTTCAAATATCAAAAGTATTTCGCTGAAACTAACGGTCCAACAATTGCATTCTTAAATAACTTACGAAAATTGAAAACGATATAATTAGACATTTCAGAATCATCGAAACGTATTCGTCTGAATTCCAGGGAAATTATATACAGATCGCCATTAATAATGCAATAATTTCCCTCCCCTTTTAATTTGAGTGACGCAAATATTTTCTGACTACAGGCAGTGATGAAATTGTATTTGCTTCATCCACAATATTGAAATGACCGGTTCCGGATTTTTTATTTGAAAGTTATTAACGTTATAAAATTGCCTTCGCAGGAACCGCTTCAGCAGATTTCTTTATTCAATCATCCATTGTAACGAAACTCGAACAAAATCTAAATAAATTAAATCTTCTCATTTTTATAAGGCAGTGTAACTGAAATCACTTTGGCTGTCGAAATCATCTTTATATATTGTTCTCGATTTCGAAAATATTCTAACGATACGAATTAGGTGAAAACTGCATCTTCGCGTAGTTTACAATGTTAAAAATTTCGGAATCGCTGAGGCGTACTGGTCTACATACCATGGAAATCGTCCTTAGCCTATTAAACGGCCATTAATACTGTAAAAATCATTTTAACTTTCTATTTTGAATGTCGACAATAACTTGTTGCGGTAAATAGACTATAAAACCGCATTTCCTTGATTTACGCTGTTGGGAATGTTGGAGGTGTAGACGCGTATAGTTCTAGATACTGTAGAAATCGTCCCTAGACTAATAAACTTGCCATAATGGGTTGTTTTTCGAAAGAAGGTGTTTGAAATACGCTTATAGTCGTAATAACTGTCTACCTCACTTCTATTGCTTCGTACTTGCGACATACGACAAAATGGATAACTATTATGACTATGAGCGTACTTCAAGAATTTTCTTTTCGAAAAACAGACCACAGAACCTACGGGAATCGTACTTTTACTTAATTCACATTGTTGGAAATGTTGAGAGACTGCTAAGATTGCTATTAATTATCTGAAAGTTGTCCTCTAATAAGATTGCCCTTAATATTGTGGCAATTTTACCTCGCTCTCCAAGTAGAATGTTGAAAATATTTCGTTGAATGAACGGAATAGTAATCGTCGCTTTATGCGTTTCACAATGTTCGGTATGTTGGAAGTGTAGATGTCTGGATAATATGAAAATCGTTCTTAATCTACTGAGATTGCCATTAATACTGAGAAAGTAATTTAAAAATTACTTTCGAAAGTTAATTAAAATATTAAGTCTTGTATTCATATTTTTATTATTTTCTATCCCACAAAAAACAATGTTGTCGAAATAATAGAAATTATTTTTCTCCCATTTATAATAAAAATATAAACGATAAAAGGTATGCTGAAATAAATAAAATTGCAATAATCAAAAACGACGAAAGCATAATTTGGCAAATTGAACCAAAGTTATCTTACTTCTCATTTTTATAGTAACGATAATAAACAAATAAAACAAGAGCCTACAAGAAAAAGTCGTTTCTCCAAATTGATTATTCTGCCAGAATTATTATTAAAGAAGTACTAAAAAATTCATCGTTTATTTATTCATAATATGAAAAATACAATTAAATGAATAAACCAATGCAAGTAACGAAGAATAAATAATAAGATCGATGTATGTAACACTCTTATGAATATAGAGGCCTTTCTTATGTTTGCAGTATGAAAAATAAAATATGCAACTAAAACAAATGAAGCAAAAGCTTATGGTTTGCCGTATAAGCATGTATAGTATTATTTAAGTACATGCATACTAGTTTAATAGGATAATAAAAACTTTTATCTCCGCATGATGGTTGAAATTAAACATATCGTAAATCTCAGTTTTTACAACTCGATTCTTTTGTGAATCAAGTTAAACAGTAAAGTAGTAACTATGTTTCCTCGAGGAAAGAACTTGTACGAAAAGAAATTACAGAGACCACGCAACGGAATGACAACAGAAACGAGATGAATAATACTCCACCCCTTGAACGTTAAAAATTATTTACATAATCGCGAACATTATTGAACATTTATAGTAAAATATCATGAAAAGTGTTTCGCACAAATTCCACGATCAATTAGTGAAATATGTTCCATGTCCGGACACGCTCTCGCGAACGATTAAAATGGACGTAATTTCAATCAAGTTGCTTCCTGCGATTCGTTTTTCAGTTAGCAATTGCATAATGTTCAAAGGTTTGGAATCAAAGCTTTAGGGAACATTACTGGTAATGAAAGTGACTAGAATTTTACTGGAAACCATCGGAGGTTTATTACGTGGAGTTACGCCGTGAAAATAACTTGTACGTGATAATTAAATGTGCGGGAATGTTAATTTTTATAAAATGAAAGGTTATTAAATATAATAAGAACGAGTGATTGACGTTGCGCAGAAATAATTTATTACAGTTCATATACACATTGTTTGTATATCGCTTCGTGCTTCAGTACGTACATATTTTCGCGTACCAATTTTTACTTTGCAAACAGTTCTTGTTTACACAGTGCGGGCAACGCGTCAGAAATTTAGGGTTTATCAATCGCTTCGATTTCAAGTGGGAAACAATAATGTCCGTTAAAGCGTCTATAAAGATAGGATGGTCATTAGGAGCGGCGCATCTTCTTATTCTTTCAATACCAAGCTGCAAATAAACAAATTATAGAATTTTCTCTCGGCAATCTTACGTAAAGTTGTGCAAGACAATCTCTTACTTCCTCTGCTAATTCTTTGCAGTACTCGATGTCCATCTCGTGGAGCGTTTCGATGTGTTCGTTAACAAAAGCTACCGGAACCAATATAAAATTCTTCTTTCCTTGCTTCACGTACGCTTTTAAAGCATCGTCGGTGAAGGGAGCTAGCCAAGGCAAAGGGCCTACCTAGATACATATTACTTATAAAATCGAGTCCACTCAATTGTTAAAAAGTCTCTTAATAACTAAATGTTAATATGATACTTTTTAATACTTAAATTCATTCTTCATAATATTAATCAATGTAGAATGTACACTTCACGCGAACTTTCTCCGTTATTGTTTAACTCTTTGTTAATTAACGATATATTCTTTTATAATATTTGTATAAACTTTACGCTATACGAAAACATTCTCCACTATGATCTACTTCTTTGTTATTTAACGATACATTACTTATAGTTACAATTTTTGATCTTGCATGTTTTTCTACTGTAATATTAATTAATATTTAACTATGCTACACAAGTGAACTATTTTCTCTATCATTTATTATTCAGTGATACACTACTTGCACTTTTGTAAACTGTGAAATAAATTTAAAAAAAAAATTATTAAATTTCTGGATAACGTTAAGAATTAGTTGTTGCAACATGCGTATTATAGTGAATTGAGCATTGAAAACGTCATTTGCTTGAGTGCAATCATTATTTTTAGTATGTACGTATTTAATAATTGATTTTATAAATTGTTAGTTACAAACACACGAAATCCAAACGATATCTGTACCTTAGATTGCCAAACTAAACAGTAGGGATTGCAATGATTTAGTTCTTGCATAACTAAAGCAACAGTTGCTCCAACCTCAGATGGGTAAGCATCTCCTCTATTCACAGCCTAAACAGAAAGACTCAAGAAATTTTTCTTTCGTAAAGTTCTCATTTCTAATACCCAATACTATGATCTAATATAACCTTCAGTGGTAGTGAATGAGCTGAAAATAAAACAATAACATCGTCCCTTATTTCCTTAGGGAATTGAACTAACTCCTCCTTAATCCTTTCAGCAATTGTTTTTATAAACAACGGGTGAGTAGCCCATCTATCTATTATGCTCCATTGCATATTTTGAGGTAGATCCCTGTAAATTACAAATTTCTAAATACAAGATCATACTTAAGTATGATCTTCTTTCTAAAACAGTAAAACATAATTGCTATCTGTAAGATTTAAATTGATTTACAAGTAACAAGAACAGCTACCTTGACTGATAATATTTATATATAGCATTAAAACTGGATCCAGTTGTAGCACAACTATATTGCGGATATTGAGAAAATATTATTGTATGCTCAAGACCATCTCTGAAAAGGAAGCATTCATGTAATATAAATTATAGGTTATATAGATCTTTCTTTATCTATTATATGTGTCTACATTTAATATTATCACTTTTTAGTATTATCTAAAAGTCTTAAATGTCCTTACTCTCCTATTTCTCGCAACGTATTCTCAGTAAGAGGATCTGCGTATCGAAAAGCAACATAATGCTTGTGTGGTGCAGTTTCTGGCGATACGTTATCCAATTGTTTACACAAAAGTTCACCCTGCATGTTTGTCCACTTTAAAATGGGAGACCCACCTCCGATCTCACTATATTTTTTCTGTACTTCGGGTGTACGACGTTTTGCTATCCAAGGACCCAATGAACTGTAATGTACGTTACATTATAGACTTCCTATTTGTAAAAATTGTTACAGCACTAGCAAAAATCAAACTATGTAAATCAACCTTTGAACCGGCAGTTGGATCATGTCTCTATCGGTCATGATACGTAACAAATATTCATGTACTTGTTCAGTAGCCGTTGGCCCACCCATGTTTAACATTAAAATTCCTGTCTTTGGTTTAATATTATGCATTTGTTTAGGTTTCGCTGCTACAGACATATAACGCCATGGTAAAACAAAAGCTTTCCCACTTTGTTTCCCTGAGTAACAGTGCAGAAAAATGTATCAAAAATACAAAGTAAAACTACTAAATGAAAGAGAGAATACAAAATTTAATATCTAACGAACATAATTAAAAAGAGAAAACTGCTGAAACAGCATTATGCAAAGTAAATTTTCAAATATTATTCCGCAACTCGACGATTTAAACATATACGACGCTATACGATCAATTTCTCAATTTTCATAGTAAAATCACATACATATATAAAGAATACAGTATTATTAAACATTATTATTCACTTACCGAGTTGCAGCAACGTTGACAAATTACTTGCCATGTTCAACAAAATAACACTTCGAGGTACGACGTAACACAATTAAACATACAAGTACGAATGTGAAAATGCAGTTTTATGCACTATCACGATACTAACAACCCGCCAGTAGTGTTACTTACAGGTTAGGTTCAATAAGAAGGTTATGGTTGCTCCGGAAAAGAAGTACCGTACAACGTGATTACGCGGGTAGAGATTATTAATATTTTTTTAAGAATATCATAAGTGGTATCGTTGTTTCTGATCGGAATATAACGGTAAACAAGTTTAGAATCTATGAATAGATAAGATTATCGAACATCTTTCAATAAAAATTAAACTACATATAAAATTATGACAGACCGTACCATCGAGGAATTGGGTCCGTCAGATTTGGGTACTCTTGATTAGTAAGTATTACATACCGTGTATAGAAATATGAAACTCTCTATTTGCATTACTTTATAAGTCACGATCCTGTCTTACAGTTGGGAAAAGGTTTACGCGGAAGAACTCGACAATTTCAAAGACCACGGGGACGTTGGCGAAATATGGTTCGGCAGAAATAACTCGCAGAAAGTTCTACGGTGAGTTACTCAAATAATTCACAATGAATACTATAAAACGAGTATTCACCACAAACGGTAAGTCCTGTCATAAGCAAGCAATACGGCGTCCTTATTCGAAACTCGTGGTGCCATCTTTCGCAAACCACGGAGACTTAAATAATGCAATACCTACCAGTGGTTGCAAATTATTCTTTTAAAAATCAAAACATGCTATTTTATGATCAGCTAATATATACAGACTTTAACAAACAGAAAATGACGGTGATCACAACGAGGATTTTTATGTCTTTATCTTTTTTACATCAACTTTAGCATGGAACAGACCTACGTCCACTTTAGTATGGATAATCGTGATCTCTAAAATCTTTCGTTGTTTTCAAACGCCATCTAGAATATATTGTAGCCTCACAAGGAAACATATACGAAAATCCAATTTTGATGAAACTTATATATTAACCCTTTGCACTCGAATGGTGACTCAGAGGCACCACTAAAAATTGCCACACCATTATGTATAATGATAAATAATTCAACTGCTGTAAATTTAATTGCAATAAAAATTTAATGGTTGTAAGAATGAGTGATAATAAATGAATCCATTTTCAGAAGATAAAATAGATCAGGTAGAATGAAAATATTCTAGGTCAGAAAGGATGTCTTGGTTTTCGAATTAAAACAGCTTCGAGTACAAAGGGTTAAATTTATTATATTGTTTAAACAAAAAACTTTTGTTAAAATTTTCTTGCGCGACTACATTTCCCATTGAAAAATAGACAATTTAAAAAACAAATTCAAATTCAAAAAATATGATTTTGATCCCCAACTTTGGAGGCTATTTTCACCCCTTGTCACTAAGAAACAACAGACCATTAAAGCTATCTCGTCGATGCAGAAGACCACTGACGTAAAAACCATTATTCGAATTTATTTTAAAGTTATTCTAATTATTACACACGAGTGAATTAAATTTTCTATTCTACCCGAAATAAAATAATGAATTGCTCAGTATTAATTAAGCTTAATTCACTGTTGGACGTTTGACCACGCAAATCGATGGATTCTAATTCAGCTAACGAGGAAGTTATTTCTAATCGAAGCTATTTATAGGGCCTATTGTTCCAGGCTATACTTACGTATTTATAGTACCGTTGCAATAAGACGAATATTCATCTTTTAGAATTTCTTCCGTTTGAATTGACAATTTGAAAATACAAATTAAATTTTTTCATGTACGTACTTTAAATTTACGAACAGAATGATTGTCGAATATTACAGTTGGATAGCTACGAAGCTGAAGCTTGATAAAGAGAATGATAAAATAATCGATATAGGATGTGGAAATGGAGTAGCGTTACTAGAACTTGCAAATAAAGGTTTTGCAAAACTGATGGGTATAGATTACTCACAGAAGGCAATTGATCTGGCTTACGAAGTATTGAAAGAAAATAATTTGTCGCACGTTGATCTGAAAGTTCATGATATATTGGACCCAGAATCGTGCGAATCATTGACAGATTTCAAAGTAGCGCACGATAAAGGGACGTATGATGCGATAAGCTTGCATCCAGAAGATCCTGCTACAAAAAGGAAACTGTACATAGAAACTGTTAAAAAGATTTTATCACCGAATGGTTATTTAGTTCTAACGTCTTGTAACTGGACCAAAGAAGAATTGGAGATTCATTTTCAAAGTGGTAAGTAATTTATGGATTATTTCTTAGCTGAATTGCAATTCTGCTGTAATTTTAATTTTAAATAAACATTAAAGAGTGTAGTGAAAATTAATTTAGAGTTTGAAATATACAGGGTGGATTTTTATGAAATTGTTTGGAAAGTAATTTCGTCTTTTTTTATAAAAATGAAAGACTTATAGTGAATAAATATTTTATTGAAAATAAGAACGAAATTATTTTCCGAACAACCTAATATATGTATGTATCCTACTATACTTATTAGCCGTGAGATATTCGGTAAGTAGAAACGGTTCACCGTAGTCAGACAGGTTCTAAAGTCGTTTTCACTGCAAGCGCAATTTTCTGTATATAAATAATTTTCGTAATTTTTGACGTTATTCTGAATACTTTAAAAATACTATCTATTCTTATTTTAGATAATAGTGCGTAGTTATTATAAATAAATTGTGCAATATTTCAGATTTCACCATTGTGGATGTTCTTCCATCAGATTCATTTTCCTTTGGGGGTCAAAAAGGAAACACTGTAACACAATTAGTTTTACAAAAGAGTAAATAAAGAATTGGCAATTATACAGAATGATTTTGTCTAATTATTATTACAACGAGGTTGATAGGAAGTAAGAGGCAACTCCTGTTGACTTACGTTTAAGTTACAACAGACGAGTGTAGAAATGAAATTCTTAGACAGCCGAAATATGTTTATTTGTGCTGAAATCAATTGTGCTGGTAATATATTTTTATAGTAAAAGTAAGTAATGCATATTGCTATAGTACTATCACTAAGTTACAAATGTTATAAAATGCATCATAGCTAAAGTAAGCGCTGACATAAGTTTCTGTGTTGAGATACTTCGTATATGAGTGTAAATTATTCTTACATAATTGTTATGTATCTGATTGTATACAGTCATATTGATAAGTAGGGTATCGTTGGCATATAAAATGATTATGTGTGCTACGTTGCACAAAAGCATCGAATCGATCGAACTTTTGATCAATCAAAAACAATACATTTCCCAACATACAGAATAAATTCAATTGAATTGTAGATACGTGATCAGGTATTACAATTTATAGAAATTATTTATGTATCGTAAATTTCGTTGAATGTATTAATATTTAAAAATCAGTAGAATATTTATGGATACAATTTAAATGACAATTGTCAAGTGATTCGAAACCTTTGGCCGTCTATATAAATCTAATTGTTACATTTAATTAGTTGCACTACTTACATTGTGCAATATGTTACTCTATACATTTACTGATAAAATTTAAGAAACGAAACAATTTTAATACACCTATCTCGATTGTTTCTTTCGGTTTTATATTTTCAAAATTTCTTTCGAATAATATTCTACGAAAATAATAAAAAGGAAAATTCTATATTGTACTATTTCTTATTATTTTGTTTCCTAAGTTTTATCAGTCAATGTACAATTAAGAATAAAGATTTTTTAAATTCATTATGCTTATACAGATATATCTTCAGTCAAAGTTTTACCATTTATTTATATTCGCCATGCTATAGTGTTGATCTACCTGTAAGAAAACTTCCTACTGTTTCTTCTCTTATTCACTTAGTTATGGAATAAATTGTTTTTTTTTATTTTATAATAAATTAAACTTTCACGGTATTGTACATGTTAAATTTCGTAGTACGTAGCTATTCAATCTTAAGAATATATTGTAACTTCTATAGAATGTGAAAATTAATATTAATACGATGCTTGTGCAAATTAAACCCGTAAATCTAGAGAAAACTTGATATTTAGTTTCGATAGTTAACAAATGAATGCTTCAAATCACAATTTATCATTATTAATACAAAAAAATCTCAGTAATATCCTAAGGAAAATTAAAGTAACTTTCTGGTTTTGTAAAATTACAACAAATACTTTTCTCAAACTCTTAAAATATATAAAATGGATTTCACCACATTATGACGTGCATTAATTTACGTTTTAGTTGTAATTATTGTTTAATTGTAATTATATGTTTTTCTTTATAGATTTGAAATTCGTCGGTGTTTCGAAAAAACATAAGTGCCATAAAATGATACATATTTCTCTACTACTAATGTTGAAGTCTTCTGTATATAATCTCCTATCACGTGTAAAACATTCTCAACACTCGAAAAATCCTCGTTCGCAAAATGTTAATAGATTACTTTCTTACGTTATACTATTAATGGAGGTATACTATCATTTTAATTCTTAACTGCCTAGAATAGTTTATAACGCATTTATTAACGCATAGATATCTGTTACCTACGACAACATTAAAATGTTAAATTTTTATATAATCATCATAATTTATAAAGAATTATCTCTAATTTAAACCTTTCTTTATATTACGAATTTTTGGAACGCTAAAATACTTTCACGGATTATTCGAGAAAAATAATAAACTGTAAACAATAAAGAAAATTAATATACTAACAAATAAAGTCTGTAATAATAAACTTTGAAATTGTATACATACAGTCTCAAGGCAATTAAGAATGAAAACACGTATCGTCAAGGTACAAGCATTCGCGTTGCACATGTTTCGGTTTCAAACAAGGTATCCAAAAATACAGTTTTATAATTATACAATTTTAGATATGTACTTATAAAGACATATCTGTCATGTAACGTACGTAATACAATATTTTAAATTGTAAATCAATTGATGTTTTTTTTAGACGTAATCTATGGATATAACATTACGATGATTTTCAATGAATAAAAGCATTACATACTATTATTATTACAATCAGGTATATGACATACGTCGAATGTAAAATTAACTGTTTTTTTTTCTTTTTTAATCGTAGAGGATTGTATTTTTAAGGAATTCATATTTTACGTTTCAAAGGAATCCGTTTAAATAACGGTTGCTTTTAGCAGACTTAAAAAAGCTAGAAAAATCGACGTGTGAAACACGAGGATGGGTGGACTACCTGTGAAAGAAACATACAATTTATGCAATTATGCTGAAACATTCAGGTTTCGTTTTTAGACAAATGCAACGTACCGTTGCACATGAGAGCACTTTCTTCGTAGAAGCCCTCTTGACAGTAACAACGCCTTCCAGACATCGAGTTGTTTCGTTGCACACAGTGTGCGCCATCGATGCAATCAGAATCTTCGTTGCACAGTGTCCGCAATGCTAGGAACAAAATGAAAGCTCAATTTCGCACATCTTCGAATCACTTGTGATTACACGTGCAACACTATTCCATACAATTTATTATTTCTGTTACGCCAACCAAGTTCAACTTGGAGCATTTTCAAATCGCCCATAACTTAAAATATCGTTACATCTTCGTTCAATAAATATTTATAAAACAAGAATCATCTTGTAAATCCTTCAAAGTTTTAATTGTAGTATTTTTCTACTAATTTCCCAATTCATAAATTCTGTTAACCTTCAGAATCATTTTATGAATTCTAGCAATTTTTATGGTTTAAATTGGAAGCCTAATTAAGACAAACGAGCACATTTAAAAAATATATTTCCATCACGAACACACTGTATTATTTAAATATATCCATTGCTATTGTAAGTGTCTACTAGATAGTGATTATTTTACGAATACCAATGATTTTAACGGTTCGAATTAGAGTCACGATTAAGACACAGTTATGCGCAATTATCCAATGTATTCCCGTGATAATCACGTCGTGTTCTATTCAAATAACTTCACACGTGTTTCCATATGTCCTGTAAGTAACTACTTAGATATTCCAATGTCGGTGGGACATCCTATGGAACCTTCGTTACCTGTCTTTTACGCTGACAAATTGGTCAACAACTTGCCCAAACGACGTCAAGATATTATCGCTAATGGAGGAGGTTGGACCCATTATCGAGCAAATACGTAATGGGTTCTTATTTACCCAAGAAATTTGATTAATGTATTCCACTTTTTACGGAGTTATCGCAGTAATACGAACGCCAATGTTTTATTATGTTTCTCTGACAAATGAGGAACTTTTACACACGATAATCGTCATACTCGAATAGTAGAAAATACAAAGAACTAGAAGTTTTCGTCAGATTAGTATACTAACGAATGCGTTTCAACGCAATGAGCAAAACGCAAGCAGAAAAGGAAACAATCAGAAAATCAAATGTTATTCTTAATTAGCGAATTGGAAATTTAACGAACAAATAGGCGGATAAAGTTATAAAATATTTTAAACCGTACCTGTTAATCTGAAATAGTTCAACAGCGAGAACTCAAAGATACGGATTTTGGCACGCCTTCAAAGACTATTATTATTCGCGTCTTTGGAAATCGTCGTAGAAACAATGGTTTATCTTTTTCTTCGAAATTCTCCCTGCTGTCAAAACGAGAACGAATACGTATTGCTTCCTACCGAGCTTCGAATTTCCCCAATTCACACAAAAGCTCTGTGCGTTTTAATTTCACGTTGACACGCAACGTTACGCAAATGCGCTGCTGACATGACTCTTAACATTCGATCAACCTTTCGACTACACGAGAACGCGTATACTCGCGCGTGGAATTGGTTAAACGATCTTAATTCTACGTTCTTAATAGAAAAAAATCGTGTAGAATGATGAACTACTTAAAACGGATTGCTCGAACAACTAAATTATTATCCACCATGAAACGGCACTAACATTCATTTTCGTTTCAGTTTGTATCAAACGAGTCACGAACATACCGATTTGTTTAAATCGTTCGAAACTCGTCTCTTGCAATTTTTAACACATTGTGCTACGGCGATTCTGTAGTTTTTAAATACGAAAATGCCTAATCTAATATGTCTCTCATTTTATTTGTATTTGACGAATTAGTTTTACATAACGCAACCATAAATTCGTCCTCTGAGCATAACGAATGTACTCGCGATAAAACGACAATTTTTATAAAAATCAATTACCATTATGTTCTTCCGATGATTAAAACGGTAATTGTGAATTCCCGATATTTTGGAATATTTTAAAAGGAGAACGAACCAACGAACGTTGTAAATTCATTTGGAAAAAAATCTGCACGCGACGTTGATAAAATATATGCAAACTTTTTGTGATACTACGTCCACGCTATAGAAATGCGATTTCTACAGTTCAGAGGTTAGTAATGTAATTGCACACGTATGCTTCTCATGCTCAGAATAGCCGAACCGCCTACAACATTATTCGAGAAGGTTGGTTTAGGGAAATGGGATAAAATTGTAACTGCGTGGAATAAGTAACGGCCGAGTTATTACATGTCTGTTTATAGGCAGTAACTCCAGTCGTAAATTCGTCTTTCGAGCCCGCTTTGCCAATGTTCAATGTTCTCCGGCCGGGGAAAAAGGAAGGAAAAAAAAAAGGAGAAGTTGAGAAAAGTTGTGAGTTACAGTGTGCGATGCGACGCGGCGGACCGCAACGATATTCTTAAAGCTTTCCAATTTGCATAGATAACCATAGACTAGGTACCAACACCGTCATGTGTTCACATATTGCAAGAGAACACGTGAGTGTATGCAAATGACAGTAGTCGGTCGCGCGCTCAAGAATTCAATTACTTCTCGAAAAAGTTTACCTTTCGTCTCCTTTAAACTTTAAACGACCTTACATCGAACGCAACACTAATTTATTATACTTTTTTTTTTCTACTTTTTATCGATCTGCCGTGCTTTCTGATTCACCCCCAACAATTACAAAACCACGATAACCGTGTTAACCCTAGTAGCCTGAGGTCTCTCTCATGACTCAAGTGAAATTTACTGTTCACTGATTTTTCTATCGGCACTGCGAGATAATAGCAAACATGAAGTTCTTTTCGCTTCTTTCGAACACTTTGGTTTTTTTAAAATGTTAAACTATGCATCTGTGAGTATTATAGTAAGTTTTAACTGAATCCTTATGAAGATCCCAGTGTGCCACTTTTTAGCCTGAAGAAACGGTATGAAACTATTTTATTTTATTTTATTTAACTATTTTCATTCTACATGAATTATTTCGCCTTATGTGTATGGAATTTTTTTTACTGTTACTCACCCTTGCAATCGTTCAATTTTTATCAATTTCTTAGGTACAAAGACAGCGATGTTAAAATTGTTTTAAATAATTGTGTAGCGATTTTTCGTGGCGCCTCAGAACCGCCTCTCGAGTGCTAAGGGTTAATTTGTACTTGAAACTTTGATTTTTAAGCTCGGAGAGTTTATCGAACTTGGAAGTTTCCTTCAATTCGAGATATAAGGTTGTCCAGAAAGTTCGTTCCGATTAATTTTAATTTTTAATAAATATATACCAAAACGAATCGATAAATAATCGATTCTCGATGAGTAAATCGGCACGAACTTTCCAGACAGCCCAATGTATCAAGAACTAGGAAATAGTAGAGTTGAATGTGTATATTCAAACTACGCTTAACTTTTTTAACAATTTGTTGTGGATACTTAGTAAATTATTCTATTCTGGTCTAGCAATGTTGAAATCATTTTGTATTAACGTGTGGTGACTTTTAAGGGCTGTTTAAAATCTGAATTGGAGTTCCAAGGGATGATAGTAATTTCAATGAAAGGGCCGGGAGTTGTAACAATTTTTCCACAGATTATTTTTTAATGTTGAGTGCTCGAATTTATTACCTTTATATTTGTTGTTGCAAGCTCCGTTTAGGGGTGCAGAGTAGTCCCCACACAGACAACGCGTTCTCCCATCCCGTGGATCCGCCATGCATGTTGTATTCTGAATGCCAGCGCATTCGGACTCCAACTTGCATTCGCGAGCCTTTCCAACTGCAATTATAAATTTTCATTTGTAATGGTAAATGATCAATAAATCATAACCGATGTATTATTAATCTTGTAACTTTGAGCAAGAAGATCGTAGAACGTTCACTCTAGACTCATTTTAAAGGGTGAAATCTCTACTTCCACGAGCTTAAACTTATTTTTTTGTGGCCACCCCTTTTTGATTATGCAACGGATTAAAAAACTCAAATCGTTTATTTTCCTTTGAAACTTTTACAAACAGCAATCAGTTCAAATTAATTTAGTTTAAAAAGCTTTTCTCCTGGCTTGTTTTTCGTAGGTTTATAAAAAGAAGTCTGACCTTTACAATGACCTCTTAAGAATTTATCTGCGATTTTTGTCTCGTGGTTTTAGTGCATTTTGTATAGTTTATATGCTATGCATTTACGGGTTGGTAAAGTGTAAAAAACATATTTTGATTGATAAAAATGAGTTATTTCTATTTTATGTTTATCTCGAGAAATCTTGCTGCGAGTGCAGTCATTTTTACCGTTTAGATTTTTATAAAATGTTTCGTGAATACAAGCTCAATTAATTATGCGGAAAAAATTATTATACACGACACTGAAGCGAAATAAAATTTTATTTCTTCATTTAACAGTTTTTGCAAGTGCGAAATGATGTACCTTGCAATTTTTCTAGTGAACTGAATTTCGTAAAATTTGCAGACTACCACAAGTCTATTAATTCTACTTTACATTTAAAAAAGTAACTCGAGAAACTTCTTTTAAGAGATAATGTCAAAGGATCTCTTTAAATCACATCACTGAAGATGTTTTATTAATTCACTAGTAATATTGCGATCGAAAAATTGACTAAATAAATTCTATTAATAATATTCTCAAGCACCGTTGTATGAAACGATATATAAAAAAGAATCTGTAAATAAGAATGCCAAGGGAATCGATTAAATTCAGTTACTGCGGGTAACTTGTCCACCATTATTAACACCGAACCTACAACAGTCGATCAAATGACCGTTTCCAGATTTTTAATCCCACAATTATTACAATTACAGATGCTTTCTTAATCTTTTATCAACGCTGGACCTACCGAGCACTAAACCAGACTAACATACTCTGCTTTATAATAATGACAAATGATTTTGTACAATTTTTATGTCAACAAGCGCTTTAATAAAGAAAGTGTATTTAAAAAGTGTATTTAAAAACATTCTTATAATTTCAATAACTGTGAAAGAAAAAGTCAGTAACAAGTCATTTTGAGCCATCCGATGATTCCAATCCTAAAAATACTTTTTTAAAGATTTTTAAAGACATTTTTCTCACAATTATTTTTATAATTGTTTTTCTCTATAACATCGCAGATAATCGCAACAAAAATCGCAGAAAATCTATATAAATTAAATTCAATCATTATACCGCTATGCACTAGCTAAGTTTAACGCTCGATACGTTTAGTGCCAAGAGTTATTCAAATTTCCCGTCAGAGAACGCGTTAACAATTAGTAAAACTTAGAAAGGTTTGTTAGAACAAACCTGGCGTCGGCGGCGGCGGTGGATTTTGGTTTGCGTTCTGGGGGTTGGTTTTGCCGAAGGTCGTCAGAGCATAAGTGGAGGACGGTGATACGAAGAACAGTAACAAAAAGAACGGCGCAAATATGATGCAGATTCTTCCCTTCTTCATGTCTCGATGCTTATCGTTGAGGCTTCGCGAGAGAATCGTCACTGAATCTCTGTTTCACTGATCACTGATCGCAAGTTACAATAATCGGAAAACTCCGCCAGCGAACCGGAAGCACTATGCTAGTCTCCACTAAAAAACCCCTGGATCCTAGTCGATCGAATTCGTGGACGTACAGCGATCTTCCTCCAACTGTCCGAACCGAGCACGGAAGGGGCGTGCTCAAATTATCAAGTTGTTGCTATGATAAATCTATGATAATTGCCGAAGGCTAACGACTATCGAACTGGTTTTCCGCCGCACTTATTTTTCATACGTAATACTCCTACGTGCTATTTGAGAACTGCGTGTTACAAGGACGTTGGAAGGCCTTTTAAGCCTTTGAGCCACCCCCACCTCACACCCCATGTGCTGCCACCACCTACAATACCTACCCCAGCAGAATGTACCCTATACGAAAACGTAGGTTCGCCTACCACGTCGCTGAAGAATCGGAGTATGCTTTGGTTCCTTCGATCGTCGGTCGTGGTCAAGGGAAATATAGCAGTATCGCACTGAAATAAAGCATCCCGAGTTAATTTCACTTGTAACACTCAAGAAAAATCACAGAACCAACTTGTTTGTTGGTCGGTAGCTGGTATTCCGTGTCAGCAATAATGATTTATTCAAATAAACCATTGCAAACTGCTACTACCTTTCTTATTCGAGAGGGAAACGCAAAATATGCACACTTATTAGTCGCCAGCGAATTATCTGCAAAATTGTATTCAAATAATATATAACTAGAGCATCGAGGAATATATTTTACATAAATAGAGCGTCCTGTATTACCTGCAGCTTTTCCAAATAAGAAACAATGCAAACCGAGAGTATTTGTTAGTTATTACTAGAACGACTAGTCAAAATGACTCGTTACTGGCTTCTTATTTGAAGTTGACTTATTGAAATTATAAGAATGTTCCTACGGAAATATTTTACATAAACTTTTTCACTGAAATATGTATTAACATAAAGGTAATACAAACTTGCCATAGCAGTCTGTAACTGGTACGCAGTATTTAAGTCTCAACAATCATGATTAATTTATATAAAGCAATGTAAGGTGGTTTAACCTTTTCCATTTCAGAAAGAATACAAGCTAAGCACATTTGTTAGTCGTTGATGTATTTTCTGTAGCATTATGTTTGTGTAGCGTTCTAGATTAATTATGTATTTTCTGCATAAGAAAGCATACGAAACAAACATCTTTATTAGTCGTCAGTAAATATTCTGTAAAATTATATAAATTACAATTAAAGATACATCGATTATATTTTATTTGGATAAAACATCGTAGATTAATTCTCCATTTTCGACTTAAGAAACGATGTACAACAGATGCATCTACAAAGTATACAATAAAAATAATTGTATTAGACTTTGAATTTTTTAAACAAACTTTTCAAAATACAAGTGACGATTACTAGTATTAAACAATAGCTTTCTTCCTGCATCAAGGGCCCCATTATGAAACAAACCATATCTATACTTTTTTATGTTCCTCATATGTGTGGTTCACATAAAATTATAAACTTCCACAGTAAAGTCATTATAAAAATCCTGCGTTCCCTAAAATTATAATTCTCGATATTTTCAAGAGAATATGTTGCACATTGAACAATGTGTGTATTTCAATGATTCGAAAGCGTAAATTGTTTATCGTATTTAATTTGTCCATGCAGTACAAATAAAAGTATGAATTTGAGCACAGAACACGGTTGGTTCTCAAGAAGTAATAAACGCGGCATGAAGTAGGTTGTAACTTTCATGTTCGCCAGTATGTTCCTCGAAGAACGGTATAAACTTTCGTCGAACACGAAACGAAGGTTTTATCTCGCGAAAATAAGCAACTTTGTAATTGCACTTCATGACGTGATCGCTGCATAGTGTTTTTATTGTAGATAATCGTAGAAGGATAAGGCTCTTCTTCCGAACGAATTGCAGCAATTATTTTAACCACTGCTACATACATGTTAAACCACAACGCATACTTGAACGTCGTTTCTTCACACGTAACATGTCTATTACAAAAATTTCAATACTGTTAAAGAATCACCGTGAACCTTCGTTAGATCATAAAACAATTCTCGTGCAGTTATTTAAAGAGAAACGTATGCACTTTCTATCTCGCGTCATTGGTTTGTTTATACGAGACTGTTGTACATTTAAAAAATTATGGGGGTCGTGAACTGTCTCGATATTGCTTTTGGTTTATCAGAGAGGTTCGGAGAATCCATTATCTTCGCGAATTACGAGCAACTGAAACTATCAAATGTATTCTGGTTATATCGATACCACTGCCTTTTACATATGCACAACCGAACACAACGATCGGTATAATATGTATTCGTTTATCAATTTCTAACATTCGAATTGCCAATGATTATTCGAACGATTCACCGATGCAGCGGCTGATTTGCATTCAGCTTCGAGTAATAAAATTTGCGATCACTGTAAAATACAGCAAATATAAAAATATACAAATACAGTAAAATACACAACAAATTATTTTTAATAGTTTGAGAATCACAAGCTAATTGTGTTAGACGAATATTGCTTCAAATTATGGTATTTTTCGGCGACTCGGAGTCGCCGTTCGAGCGCACGGTATTAATTTTAATATTCTATTAATTACTAACACGTTCGCGTTTACGTTGGATTCGAGATAGCCGAAAAATCAGATATTCGATCAACATTCGAAAGAGAGGGTGCACGAAAACTTGCGTTTCGTTTTACACGAGTCACGAAAGCTTAACGGTCATACAACTCCGTTATCCAATGGAAAATCAAGTTTCATTTAAAGCTAAGCTTGCCATCTAAGGTTATTAATCTAATTATAAGCGATTCATTCAACAGAGATTATGCTTCTGGAAGCATGTTCAGACTTTTCTACAATCGTAATAATGGCGAACTACATTTTGGCCGAGTTTCGAACAAACAACGGAGTTCGACGATGGTACGATCTCATTTATATCGATGAAAGGCACAGAGTAACAATTTGTTGTAACAGGAGTAAGTTCCACTGATATTATGAACGTTCTGTTCCGATGAATCGAGTTACGATTTATCGTGATTGCACGAAACTGCGATTAACGAGAAGCCACTGCGCTCGAAGAGTATATAAAATTACTCAATAAATTACTCGGTACTCCAGTTTTGTCTGTAAAAATGTAAACTTGCATTAATTCGTGAAAACGAAGGCGCTCTGAAATAATAAAGATATTTTTCTTACGAATGTAGGTTGTACATATTTGCAGAAATAAATATGTTAGAATAATTCCATTGCACGTGGTTCATTTCCTTTCGTGCATATCAAATTTGTTACTGTTAATCGTACGGTAACACTTCAATGTTTAATAACTTCTTAATTACAAACTTCCATAATGTTACAAATTGTTTTGAATAATAGTCTGACAATTTTCAGTGTCGCCTCAGAGGAGCCATTGGAGTGCTAAGGGTTAACCTCTTAGGCACAGTTGAATTTTGTGCGGGGCAGTTTCTCTGTACGGCAGAAAACATTGGAATGAAGTTTTTGATAACTAAATTATAAGTCTTCTTAAAGATATGATGCATATATTTTAACTTTAATAATTTTGAAATGAGGTTTTTCATAACTAAATTGTAATTTTTCTAAAAGATATGATGCATATATTTTAACATTAATAATTTACTGTAATAATTAATAATAGAATTGAGTGTGCTCAAGCCACTATAATGGCGCATCATGCTTAAGAGGTTAAAGTATTGGTGACTTCATTTCTTCGATGAAGTATTCTTTTACAATTTTTCTTTTAGAGATTTAGAGATTAGAGATCATACAATTTTCTTATGTATTTTCGAATGAGTCAACTAAAAAGAAAATTTTATTAATTATCCTGTGCAAAGACAAGGCACATTCTATTTGCGAAAAAAAACGACTATATAAAGAGTAAACGTTTACAGTCCGACAAAACTGTTTACCACCTCTTGGACCCAAATGATTTTAAATATTGAAATTTATAATATAAATGTACGTTCTATGGATGTGTCGTTATTTACGCTTGCGTAAGGTCGTTGATTCGATCATAGAAACCGCAGAAATAGAGAAATGTTTATTCCCGTCGGTTTATGGTTGGAATTAGCCGAGGTATATCCTACCAGAAACGGCACTGTCGACATATCACGCGGATTTCGTAACTATAGCAGCCCTCTCCTTCTCCTGTGCTTCTCTGAGAAACGGAAGTCATCAAGAGTGCATCATGAATATTCACTCGACACTCAGGCATGTTCTTCACTCGACATATGTTGCTGGAATGCAATTACCCTTACGTGATCAATTGATTTCCCTATAACTTATGTATCCTAATCGAAACATCACAGTGTAATCTCAACTGCCTCTCAGAAATAACGATCTGCGACTATAGTTAATTTACGTTACACGCGATAGAATCGGTGCCAATGGAACAAACAGTTGATTCGAAACTAATTTGAATAGAATTTATGAATTAGGAAAACCATAACGAATACACTTATTCGATAATATTCCTTAAATCGATTACTGTAACAAATAGTGAGTACTAGTCAATGTAATATAACTTCAAGTACTAATAAGCTTACTAAATTTATAGTACTGTAACAATGATATATTCAGAATGTATGCATAACTGTAACTCCAATTAATGTGGATAATTCAGTTTGTAACTTGTGAATTTCAATTTTTAATAAACATTCTAAATTAACCTGTTACCAAGGAAGGTTTGCAATACAGATTCGAACATGTCTATGGGAATACATTTTCTGAAACGAAGCATGCAAGAACAAAACTTGTTTGAAAACAAAAAATAATTATTTATTACTGACATACAATGCTTTGAATCATACGAGGTAGACATGTATAATAATGAGAAGTGTCAAATACGTACAGGTCACGTGAACTGTAACTCGTTATATTTATTGGTATTATTACACGTAGGCCGGATTTAATGATAAATATATAGCATGAGTTAGCAACGAGGGACGCAGATATCAAATTTACAGATCGTATCGTATTTTGTGCGTGTTACAAGAAATTTAAAGTCTCCAGTCTGATTTTTGCCAGTTTATATAGAAGACAGACGATGATAATCGTACTCTCATGTCTTTTCTTACACAAGATTAATGTGCACAGTCGTCATTTTTACAAAGATTGTATAGTTTTAAAATTGTTCTGAAAATTCCTTAAGGCTTTTTTATTGATAATATTTATCTGCATACACTTGGGTCGATTTACTTTTTGTTTTACACATCAATCATTTAAAGCCAGAATTGGAAGAAAGGCTAGCTGCGTAAAAATAGGAACTCTGCAGCTTGACTACCATTTGGTTGTTAAATACAATTTTATCACGAATAAAATTCTTTACAGAAAGTTTCTAGAAAGTTTATAATCGTTAACTTTATATCACAGTGATTTTTATTTATTTCTACGAGTAAGAAATACGTATTTTTGGGAAACTTTGATCAACACAGTGCAAAACATTTGTGCGAAAACAAACGTTTCCGTATCACTTGCAAGAAGCCGAATAAAAAGTTGTATAATTTCTTTAATAATGTTCTAAATTGAACATTCCTGATCGAGGCGTCTTCATGCATTGTACCTTGTTATATCACACACGAACTTAACAGAAACGCTAATAGGATTCATAACATTTCAAATTAACAGAAATTGTCAGCATTTCCAACTGGATTTGAGACTGGTTCAAAATTAATGCAAATCGAGTGAGAATTCAAATTACCGGGGTATCACATATCGCGTTCTAACCGGCCTGAAGCAGAATATGTTAACCTTTGGAGCATGCAAAAATAGCAGAAGTACATTAGCAGCAAGAATGTTCAGTATTTCGAACCTGATGCAATTCATCCAAAAAAAAGAAAAAAAATATTCAACGAGCAAAGAAAAATTTCGAACCAGCAAAAATAATTAAACCCCCCAATTTCCTCGATCCTAATATCTCCTGATGTTTATTCGCTTTCTTATGTCAATACTGTGAATTATTTTATGTTTATTTTTAATCAAGCACAAAATTATATTAAACAAATTCTAGAAAAATTATGTGATATCATCCTCTTATTACGTTTAGGCCAATAAGAACTTGGAAAGATTGTTTGAATTTTCATTCGCCGTTTGACTACAGTTTCTAAACTAATTCCATGCACCTTATGCGTGTATATGCAATTTGAATGTTTATTTTGTTACATATAAAACCGGAGTAACATCAATTTTTCCAGTCGATAAAAACTGTCAAAGGGATCATGCTCGATTGGATTGATGTCTGAATTACTCATTCGGTGGCACAGTCGCACAAACGCAAAATGCGAGGACGGTGTTACAGGTAATCAATTTATGGTACATCATAAAAACTCACAAGGGTTATGTGCGTTATTTGATAAAGATCTCGTTCAGAAACATAGTAAGACTGACCTACTTCACCACTTCGTAATCGTCGAGCAACCAATTGTAATTACCTATTAGCTTACGTATGGGAACGTTATCGGACTAACTCTGGTGTAAATCGTTACATATTAGCATAAATAAGTTCAAGGCCTATGCGCAGCTACGCAAACGATGCATTAATTATTCTGTGACATGATTTTGTCAAATAACAACAAACCCCGTCGGTTACATTCGCAACGGTCGAATACGCTGCACGAGAAACGCACAGAATGATACAATTGAGTATTCAGAAAGTTTTCCAACGAAACATCTTTTTATCATTACGCTATTTACAGTATCGCCATGCACAGACTGTGGATCCTTATGGAAATTCGAATTTGTACAGTCTATTCTTTTAATAAGTAATTGTACTTGACGAGTTAGAAGAACGATTAACTAGAACCTTCGTCGAGGTTCGCATAAAATCTGCTGATGAATAAATTTCAAGTTGTATAAATACGAAGAGAAACCGCGTTCAGGTGTTCGGTAAACGTTACAGTTGTATTGTATATTCAAAAATCTTCTAGGTTACAAACTTGCTTCATTTCCGCATCGATACTTATTAAACAACGAAGTCGCCGAATTTTACAATCCTCTAATGCGGCAAACTGAAACATTCGATATCCGCCATTATTGAATTTCGAGGCTTAAAACGAAGATAGAAATATAGCAAAGGGAAAACTGTGATTTCTTACTGTCTATCGATTCTCGCGTGACTGTCATTTCTTGCGGTGATATTCCTGCAAAAACAAAAAGAAAGAAACGGTTTCAATTTACCAATACAATTTACCATATTTACAAACGTTGAACTGCTAACATTCGAAACAACTTGAAACAATCGATTCCAATGTAATCTTACTAATAATATAAAGCCATAGCGTAAAAACCGAATTGAAATGTAGGAATCGATCGATCGACGTATAAACAACGGTATAAACATTTGAATTTTCGGATAAACTCGCGACGATTGTATGCAGGAAAGCTTGAACGAAGAAAATTTTAACGAAATCAAAATTTTGAGAAAGCGGACTTTACCATCGGAATTTCCGGATCACCATACGAGAAATCATCATTCTCTTCGATGTTGGTGCTACCATTGTACGAATCCGGATAACTATCCATCGTTTCATCGGACGCAGGCACTCCTGTCTCGAAATCCTTTTCCCCAAAGAATACACCATCCGGTGTTTTTACAGGCGCTCGTACGTCTTCGATGATTTTGCTTAGAGCAACGATAAGAGCCATATACACTTCCGAGCTGTCCGCCGGAAGTGGCTTCTTCAAATCGGTTTCTCTTTCTGGCAAATTCAATTTTGATTCCTCCACCCAATCGTTCATAGGTGTTTCTAACCGATGAATCGCCGAGTGGATCTCGAATGCAACTTCCTCGACGTCGGCTTTCGTAGGAACATTACTTTGATTCTCGCTATCCGAAGTGTCGCCTTGCATTTGCATGTCCGCGTTGTCATCAATTTTTGGGATCATTTCCGCTGAAAATCTATTCGTGGCTTCGGACTCCTGTAACGGAAACCTACGTTTTCACAGAGTTCTTAAAAACATTCATCTATTCGGTTGCGTAATGTTCCTGTCGAAAACACGTAATTTTTTTTAGTAAACAGACAAGAGTATTTTAAGAACAAGGTAGCATTTTTGTAAAGAGTATTCGTACACCCTGTAAAAACGAATAACTTTTTTAAATGTGCAAACCGGAAGCTTCGTTTTATTTTCTTTTTAAATTGCTGTTGATCGAAATTGCGAACGAAACGATAAAGACCACAATTTTTATATTTTTCATCCTGCGCAAATAATGAAAATTGAGAAATTTAACTAAATTTCGAAAAAAGCTACAGGCATAGTAAGATGTAAACATCTTTAAATTTACAGTTCGGATTCGTTTAAATTGCAGTTTCTTACAATTTGTGCTATTTTAAACGAATTACACAAAAATAAACATTTCAAGATGTTTACAGATTCTCTTATATGATCTTATGCGAACACCTTTAACACTTTAACTGCCAAACCAACAACCTCAAAAATCCTACAAAATGAAAGTAATTTATTTAACGAAGGAACAACTGAAAACTTAAAATGCGTGACACGAAGTTATCCTTCAATCTTCTTCTATTCTTTACATTTTAACTAAATTTAATCCAACGAACATATTAATGTACAAATTTATTTTTAAACGTAGATAAACAATTCTGGCATGGCATGGCAGTCAAAGTGTTAAATGTTTACAGCTTACAGCAACGTCAACCAATATCGATGTAATTTCGACCTTAACCCTCTATGGGCCTGTGTAACTTTCAGGTCACATTTTAACTTATTGACATTTTACCAAATAATTATAGCTTTTTTCATGAGATGGCACATAAATCTTAATTCTGATTATTATTTGAGAAGAAATTTGAGGGTTAATTCACATCGATTAAAATTTCGTCACAATCTCGGACCGATAAGTTTGGAAAAGCTGACGTACTTCTTCCTTAGCATATTCGACCAACAGCTGTGTTCTCGGCAATGATATTTCCCCGTCATTTAATAAAACGGTTCTTCTAGAGCGTCAACAAATCTCGACTCGTTTGAATTTTAAAAAAAGTTACGCGACTCTTAAATATTATCGAATACCGCGTAGCCACGGATTTGCGTAAAGCGGACTTTGTGTGCGAGACCGGCGCGACGTAAATATTTGTGTCATGTACAAGGTGGGCTTTGATTTCAAGTCGACGAACAGTGCGATAAAAACATTCGCGTTGTACGACGGTAGACGAAGGTTACTAAATCATGCTGTTTAGAAGCCGCGTTACAAAAACATCTTGTTATCGATGGACCGTGTTGTATCTGCGTTTTTACAGTATCGCGTTAGAATATTATCGATTTACGATACTCACAGAACTAACCGGTTGAAATTTCGCTAAACCTCTGTAGTTTATCAGGAACTTTTCCGACACGGGAATTTCCACGGTATCGTCGTCCTCTTGCCTCGGCAGCGGCCATACCAGATAAGCCGCCAATGCCGCAAGAAGTATTAACAACACTAATAAGGCAATATTCGAACATAGTTTTCTCATATCTTTCTTTGGGCGTTCATTTTCGTCTTCGATTAGCTTCTCGTCTCCTTCCGTTGGGAAATAGTGCACGTGTGGCAGTCCACCGACCACGTGTAAAAGCTTAGCTGCGTGAACAAAAAGAAAAAAAAATTAATAAATATGTAAATCGGTGAACGGAAAGAAATTTAAGTTTGTGCTGTGTATAATTGGGAAAACGATGTATGTGCACACGGGACACGCTGTAAGCTACGGCTATGTCAGTCGATTATGTCATTGCATTCGCATCCATCGTTTGTTATGATAACAGTGTTTGGAGACGTGATGTTTTATCAACTGCCTCGCAAATAGTGATAATAAAAAAATGTGGTTTCACTGAGTATCACGACGATATGCATTGTGGTTTTATACAGTGATACGCATTAAATTGCGTCGTAGTATTGCAGCTATACAAATTTTCCATTGTTCTCCCTACACCGTGTGTCCGAGTAGAAACGTATTCGATAATTTCCTGCGAAAGCGTCCGAATAATTGTGAAACGAATAATATTAAATATAACTACTCCGTTGAATTTTCACATTGTTGAGTAACTTTAGCTATTTGTCGATGGATTAGTATGTTGATTTACTATATCGTACAGTGAATTTGCTGTAACTCCGTAGACAAGCTAAAGAATCGTCGAAATCACAACGAAATAATTGAAAACAAAATTTGGATCGTCACTTGGAACGATATCAATTTAAATTGCGTTGCAATTTAACGGAAGTTCACCAAGCTGTTCGAAATGTATTATCAAAATTATGTTTAATGATTTTGTGCACCAATTCATTTTCGTTTTACAGTGAACGTATTTTTATTGTTTACCAAACTACTGTTTTAGAAATGTTTTCGATTATTATGCGAAACGATGGAATAATTTACGAATAGGTTAACATCGCGAGGAACGAGGAAAGAATATCGTTAACGATAGAATAAAATTTTTGAAAATAAACTTAGCAAAGAAATGATAAATTTGGTAACACGAGAATGCGCGAAAGAAATATTTTAAACGGATAGAAATGTGTTATGCGAACTTGAGAATAGTGACACGTGGAACGACGAAAGAGTGCTCACCATTGCCGACGCTCAGCCGTTCTTGCATGATGAACGATCAGATGTAAACTAGTTGCCGAGGAAGAGTGGACACTAAATGTGTATCGTAAAAGTAAGAATCGGCCTTGAACCGACCGAAGTTTATCGGGAAGAGGGGAATGGTTTAATCCACGATAAAAGTTGCTCTTTCAACGCGAGTTTCTGCAATGCAAAAAACTGCATGCAGTTCGCGTTATATCTCCGATGATTCACTTCTTTTACCGACTGGCAAACCAGCTGCGCGTCTCAAACGGCAGCCTTGACTGTCGATGACGTTGTGCGGGAGAATCTGTAGTCAGTCACGAAACGACGAACGAATTGACACCGGAAGCGCCGAGCTTCGAACAAAATTGAAGCACAATGAACATATATATCAAGATCAAAGCACTTTTTTAACAATAGCTTTCCGGAGTAATAGGTTCCGGTAAAATAATGAGTTCTACTATTTTTCATTTGCAATTAGTCAGATTGTAAAGATGCATCTGG
>CM052093.1:13662450-13678117 GCA_028453745.1 Agapostemon virescens | reverse complement strand
GAGGAATTATTCGACAAATTTTTTGCTGTTGCATATATTTTACTTGACATGTGGCTAACAAATTTTAATAGACAAACTCTCGTTATCTTTATACGATGATAGTGTCTGGTGATTTTTAAATCTAGTGGTAAAACGATTTCACATCTGTATCGTCAATGGTAGTCAATGTGCAGTCCGTTTAACCCTAAACTTATCCTAGCCTGTCAAACGACTCACTTCGAATTTTTATTGTACAATTAGTAAAGATAAAATTATTACAGTTAATCCAAATTAAAAATTAACAAAATATTATTAATTTGCAATTATTCAGATTATAAAGATGTATCCGCGAGGAATTATTCGACAAATTTTTTGCTGTTGCATATATTTTACTTGACATGTGGCTAACAAATTTTAATAGACAAACTCTCATTATCTTTATACGATGATAGTGTCTGGTGATTTTTAAATCTAGTGGTAAAACGATTTCACATCTGTATCGTCAATGGTAGTCAATGTACAGTCCGTTTAACCCTAAACTTATCTTAGCCTGTCAAACGACTCGCTTCGAATTTTACATTTTACAATTAGTAAAGTTAAAATTATTACAGTTAATTATAATTAAAAATTAGCAAACAAATTTTAACTTGCAATTATTCAGATTGCAAAGACACATCCGCTAGAAATTATTCAATAAATCGCTTTCTGTTGCATATATTTTATTTAAAATGTGGCTAAAAATTTTAATAGACAAATTCTTGTTATCTTTATACGACGATAGTGTCTGGTGATATTTAAATCTAGTGTTAAAAAGATTTCACATCTGCATCTTCAATGGTAGCCAATGTACAGTTCGTTTAACCCTAAACTTATCGTAGTCTGTCAAACGACTCGCTTCGAATTTCTCATTTTACAATTAGAAAAGTTAAAATTATTGCAGTAAATTAAAGTTAAAAATTAGCAAAGTTAAATAAAATTGCTTTCGTAGGAATCGACTAAACAGATTTCTTTATTTAATCATACATTGTAATAAAAAGCGAGAAGCTTCTGGATAAATTAAATTTTGTCATTCTCACATGGCAACGTACGCTTGTCAGTTTCACTGTACGGCAGGTTTAGTGTTAGACAATGTTTTCTACGTTTACTGTACACTTATTGTCACGTGGATTGCATGGACGGCAGACTCGCTCGCTGTTAACTGGCCCATATAGAACTGGATCTCGGGTTTGATAAACGTTTGATTGGTCAATCTGAATCGTATACACGGTGGTCTAGTAAATATTATCACTTTAGTATCTCCGATGTTTTTGAAAATAGGAAAAAACTTGATTCACCAAAGTTTTTCAGTATAAAGTAATAAAAAAAATATCAGGTTGGGGAAAAAGAAATACATTATATTTACGTTTACTTCAAGACTTTATCAATGGATTTCATTTTTCCCCCTAATATGTGAACCTTATTTTTATTAGTAGAAACGTATATTTTTCTGTGTGCTATTCGATGCAACTTCTCGTTCTATACAAAAAGTATTAGCCTATGAAAAATGAGTAATTTAGAAGATACTTTTATCTTTAGTTTTTATTGTTTCTAGTGCTGGGTGGTTTAATGCTTCATGCACAACCCCTGGGACCATCCCAATCTCAGAGGAACTGTGGAACTTCCTGGCGGAAGATGCAAACCGGGTTTATCCACTAAAACTCCGACTGACACTGAAATCCTGGGGGTTTGTATAGTGCAGGTTTGTAAACTATTAATACAACGTATTGAAAACTACTAACAATTGATAAACACGAAAATATGGTAAACAAGATCTAGAAAATTCAACAAAATCGAAGTTAACCTATTTCCTACATTATTAATTCCTCGACACACATATTTTTATACATTTTTACAGAGAATGACATGCTGTTTAATGAATTAGCATTAGAATTAGCATTAGTATATTTATTCATATTTCATATGATTTGTATTGAAATGTGCATTCGAGTGCAAAAAAGTGTGATTGAAAATTTCTCTAGAAAACATTTGTTTCATCAATTGCAAAAGAATACACCTAAAAATTTGCCATATTGATGGGCACGGTTAATACTTGAATTATTACTTCTGTGTAACAAATTTAGACAGATTGATTAATCAATGAACTGTCGATTTTTATGCAAAATAAAAATCCCGTAACAATTTTCGTCAGTTGAAAATAATACAATATTTTTTAATTCTATAATGTTTTCCTACTTCATCGATTTATTAATTGTTTTTCATAACAGTATAGAGCCTATTAATCACGCATAGGTGTAATAATATTTTATTATTTGCTACACTTGTCTTATTCAATTTTTTTTTTTTTTATTATTGCTTTGGCAATAATTGTTTTTGTTATATTCGGTGGAGATAACATTTGATGAATTTTTAAAGAAGTTGAGCTAAAATAGTGCATGAAAGTGAAGTGTGACAATAAATTGATAGTGATTCAGCGAATAATGAATTGTATTAGTCCATCAAATTTTACGTGACCGATAAATCAATGTTTCTAATGATAACGGTGCAGGTGTACATTTTCTATCAGATACGATACATTCGATAAAAACCATGGCTGAAGTTCACATCATATGTTCGTATATTTTCGCCGGAGACACCAGTGTCGTCGATTATGCTTCACATTCGGAGGATCATATTCGGCTTGCTGCTGCTTCTGCTGCGTCCTTCGCACGAAGGTAAGTACGTTGTTATTTTATCAAATTTAGTTATCATCACGGCATAAAGTATTTTACGGTTTACTTGGGCTCAGTAAAAAAATCTCTGTAACCTCTTCAAAGCAGAATAACTAAATTAACACTAAACCTACCACAAAGTCTTTTCAGATTTTGTACCTTACAATTATCGAAGTTATAAAATTGTTTCACTGTAATAAAAAGGGCATGAAACCTAAATGAATTAAATCTTGTCATTTTTCTAATACAATTCAATTTTAAATAAAATATTTAAGATATAATTTCTAATAATAATCTTAAATAAAATATTTAAGATATAATTTCTAATAATAATCTTATATAATAAGGTATAATTATAATTTATAATAATTCACTCTTAAATAAAATTGAAATGAAACGAGTCGAGTGTCTCAAAAATTAAAAGGATGCACAGAGAAATTTGTTAACACTTTTCGTTTGGTTACTAGCGCGAAGAAATTGTTACAAGTTACCTTTCATGACTTGAAATAATAAAAATAATATTAGAAATAAATAGAAAATATTTAAAGTATACGATTTCCAAATTTGTATCAGTTATGTCGAAATTTCACTTGCAAACGTTTCCTTACAATCGATTGATGCCAAAAAAGAAGCAACAGATCCTGAAAGTTTTCAGCATTTGACAGAGTTGTTTTTTAACTACTATATACATTAGCGTGATAATAACGTGATGCGACTAGATCAGCATAATATAATCTCCATTCGAGTGGTAGAATAGACAGAAATTATTATGTTCGTAGAACGTAACGCGTAGTACATTAATACGAAAATAAGTATTTAATCGTGTATACCGGGAACTGATAAGAAACTTATTCGTGTGTTCGCTATATTGTTAAACGATGCTATATCCATTCGTCTATGTTCTAGTGAAATATTAAACGTTATTTAAATTTGTTGGGAATTAGTTGTTTAGGAAGATAATAAAATTATTCGAGTTAATAAATATCTCTACATTCAACACAATATGATATATTAATTATGAACTAGTATGAATAAACGAAACGATCAATGACTGTCATTTTTTCAAAACGCTCTTTCATCCACACACGTTTCTTTGATCACACAATCAATTCACTTCATACATTTTTATTTCACTCGTTACGTTTTTTGTCATTCTCGAAACACATCTCAACCCATTAGTAAAAAAAATGGTTTAGGCGAATTATTAATTTTGTCTAGATGGTACAGAAAGTTTTCGATATCCTCGATGATCATTGCTTTTAATTACTTTCATTTACAATTATAAAAATTTATTCAATTACGGCCGTCGCTTTGTGTAACAATTTTCATACACGGTAGACGCTCGGTTATCGAGAAATCGTTTATCTAAAACGGCATTTAATCCAGCGTCTGATTACAGAAACAATGATATCGTCACATTGGATTTGCTAAAGAAGCGTCAAGTTAAAAACTGCGAGTTTTACAAAAATCGTGTTGAATAATTCACCGCAGTGATGCAACGTTTAAAATAACAATTTTCTTGTTGTGGGAGAAAATTGAATAAAATAATCGTTTCGTATCTGCCTCTTGCAGCTTTGAGAAATTCCAGCTTAAAAAGATAACATAATTTTCCAACAGATTTGGTACATTAAAAACAAAATTGAAGATAGCACTAAATGTATAGATGTAAAACGTAGGAAACATACAATAGGAATCGCATAAAACATATAAAGATATACTACAATTTAATAAAAATCTGGAAATCGACGGCAGAGAATGAATGAATATAACGATCTATCAAAAAAGTATTAAATCTATAACGCGTTAGAATTGTGAAATGTATTAGATGACGAAGGTGGATGCGAAAGTAAGCGGAGATTTGAATGCATGAATGAGAACGGTGCGCGTCAATGGTGACAGCCATAAGTTGTTAATAAAGAAAAATTTAGGATGTTCATGAACACAATGGCAAATACTGAAAACAAAAAGGAAGCCAGAGGTTCTATCAATCGATGCATTTAATATTGATATTTACCAAACTGACAAAATGGAACTTATTTTTCTAGCATTGGAAATGCAACGAAATGATAAAAATTTATATAAATCTCGAAATACATCAATTACATCAACGCGCGTTTAAAAAGCTATTGTACTAATCATATTGACAGGATAATATAATTTATCACGAATCATTAACGTTGATTACAGGATCGGCGGCTAGTGTCCAGCCTAAAGGAAATGATGTTGCTAAAACCATTTCGACGGGTGAACCGACGTGCAATAAAGATGCAGATTGCACCTTAACAAACAGTCGTTGCGTTAACTCTGTGTGTACATGCACCGACGGCTACGTACTCGATGGAAGCTGGACTGCGTGTATCGAAGGTATGTTGCACAAAGTCTACCTTTACGAAAGAGATGTCAACACTAAACCTGCCGAGCCTAAACATCACAAAATTTAATTATTAGTGATATTCATAAGCAATAAATTATTTTGAAATTTGAAACAAACTTTGTACTAAAATCAAGTGTTTATTGATAATATATTATGCAATCTGCATAATTATCAAGAACAGTTTGCATATATTTCCTGCAAATTTTCTCAACGTGCCTCCGCTTTGAGGCCTATCAGAGACGCCATAATCACCAGCAGCAAACCTCCTGTACCAACGTTGACACTTGTTGACGTTCGATACATCTCCATAACTATCACAAATTTTCTTTGTCGTTACCGTTGCATTAAATCCCGCATGAAAATGAAAAAGAATGCAATGACGAACGCGATCCTCGGAAGGTACGAACGCCGCCATTTTCTAACAGGGCAGTGAACAAAATGTATTATTGTTGCATCATGCATCATGCACCAGTTTCTTTCAAATGTTAACAGAAAATCGATACTGTTCGCGAATCGTAGTTTCCAGGCACAGAATTCAACGTGTTCAACGCTATTAAAAACTATGCTGTTGCATGAAACTTGTGTGGTTGTGAGTTGAAAATCTTTATCAGATGTCGAAACAAGAAAATGACGTCAATAACGCGATTTGACGGTACCCCTAATAATTTAAACTTTTCGCAGTTCTTATTGCAATACGTACTCTACTAAAAATGTTTCTTCAATAATTTCTTATGAGAGTTAGATTACGAAGGCTTAGATTTTCATACCTATTCGAGATGAATTTTAATTAGATGCGAATTAAGATCTCTTGGAGAGGAAATGTCGGGAGAAGTGTGGAGTCCCTCGGCCTTCCTAAAAGATGAATTTGATCGTCGATAGAAAAGAGGAGAAATACAAATATTTATGAATTCGTGTGACTGTAACATGTATAGTTCTACCATGTACATATGTTGTATCATTCACAGTCGCAACGGCATACGGTAATAACTGCACTGATTCAATACAATGCTCTAACCGTTTATTCAACGGTGGAGCGTGCGTAAACAATACTTGCGTATGCATAGATGGATACTATTATCTGAACGGGAGGTGTAATGCGTATTCAGGTATATCGTATAATTGATTTTGTTTAAACAATTTTGCACACTCCGATGAAAAATAATATATACTTTCACAGGACTATTTGGCAAGTGTAAGAAGGACATCGATTGTTATGTGCACGCCGATTACGGTTCAGTGTACTGCAATAATGGAAAATGCGAATGCAGTTCGGGATATTATCAACGCGAATATAGAACATGTCGCCCAGAAGGGAAAAGTAAATAATTTTTAAACGATTACATACTTCTTGTTACTTCATATGTGTTTTCAACTCTTTGCGGACGAGGATTTTTAAAAATACTTGAAACATTTTCTCGAGATAAATATTGTATTCAAATTTTATATTCTGAGTGAAAATAAAAATATATACTGATATTATGATAATACAATAATTAAACTATTCTTTTTGCAACATTAAAGATTAAATATACGGACCTGATGTCACCAGTGTGACGACATTCGTCCTCGAAGGGTTAATTGAGAGAAAATCTTCCTTCAAATTTTTAAAATGCAATCATAATAAAAAGTGTAAAATTTTCATCGAAAAGAATTATTATAAAAATAAATTGTTACTCTCGAAGAATTTATTGACATTTCTGTTTTACTTGTACAGAGGTTGGCGACGACTGTACGATAAATAGTGATTGCAAATTTAGCGCAACTGCGTCTTGTTCTGAGAACAAGTGCGTGGAAGCGGATACAGGCTCTGTAACCGAATCGTTCTTTGAGCTTAACGTTCTTCAGACAGAAAATGCCACCGAAGCAAGTTTGTATTATCTTTTACAGTAAACGTTGCTGGCTTAAATACGCGAACAATATTTAAACGTGGATTTTTCTGCAGAGCCTGACATGAGTAATTGTACAACGGACGAAAGCTGTAAACATATTAACAATGCAGAATGTAGTCCTTTAGGAAAATGTGTCTGCAAACGAGCATATTTTTATGCAAGCAACACTTGTGTTCCCGGTAAGTTGAACAATCGAGCAATTTATTTAATCTAGTGAATATTTTTCTGATTTCTGCCAAATATAAGTGAATACAATTTTCTAGAGCTTGGAGAACTCTGTAACGCGCACGACACAAGTGCAATTACGGACGCAGTGTGTAAAAATGGAAAATGGAATTGTAATGTGAATAAAATTATTTCCGTGGACAATCAAATGTGTTCAAAAGGTATGTTACTCGTCGACTGCGGATCGTTATGCCAAATAACAATTTTAATATGAACCTTCTGCGTTTCATTTTTGTCACGAGTTTGTAAAATCGGCAGTCTATTTATGATTACATTGTTTTTTTTCTCACAATGTTGTTACAACGAATAATTTCTTTCACGAAAGCTGTCAGAACGTACAACTTTTCCTGTTTGCAAAACGAACAGTGTTCCATTTTTGGACCAGACGGTATTTGCAAAAACGGGGGATGCGTTTGCAACGATAATTCTCACTTTGTTGAGTCCGATGTGTTTTGCTGGACCAAGAAAGGGTTCAACGAAACGTGCCAACAAGATTTAGACTGTTACTTGAATGGTGCTCAAGAGAAACTGTCTTGCAAAGATAGTGTTTGTGTCTGCCGTGATGGTACACATATCAATGAAAACCATACCGACTGCTTGGAAAATTACACAGGTAAAATAATGCACTGTCGTTTAAATCTTTAAACGTTTAACACTTTGACTGCCATGTCACCCATATATGGGTGACAGAATTATTTGGCCAAGTTTAAAAATAAATTTGTACATTAATATATTTGTTGCACTAAATTTAGTTGAGATCTGAAGAATAGAAGAAGGTTGAAGGATAACATCGTGTCATTGATTTTAAGTTTTCAACTGTTGCTTCGTTAAATAAATTACTTTGATTGTGTGGAATTTTTGAGGTCGTCAGTTGGGCAGTTAAAGTGTTAATCTTTTCTGAACGTTCTGATATTTATTTCAATTACATATTTGTTCGATGTATTTTTAATAATCGTAGGTATTGGCTCCAAATGCAACAATACTAGCGACTGTCAACCGCAAGATTCTGAATGCAAGGAAAATATTTGTTCTTGCAAGGATAATTACGTATCAGACTCGTTCAAATCTTGTGTACCGGGTAAGAGATACTGTTATGATATAAATATTCGTCAGATTAACATTCTCAGTCGCAGACAGACTTTCTAATTTAGAATCTATAGAGAAATAATAATGTCAATTGTATTTCCTATTTTTAACAAAGAAAGAAATGTCCTTTTTCGTTGTGTCACAAAGTATAAAACATTTCGAAGTGATCGTAGAATTGTTTACTAATGATAAAATTTGACGCTATTAGAAACTAGTATTACTAAAACATTTACCTTATATAATGCGGTATATATTCTTGTTTATTAGTGGCAACCTTTGGCCAGCCTTGTGAAACGGACATTCAGTGTTCCACCACAGTGCCAAATGCGGTTTGCTTAGGTAACAATAGCACTGATGCAAACAAGACATGCAAATGCAAAGAAGGTGATCATTTCAAATTTAATAGATGCAATATAAAGAAAGGTAAATATACTTTCATACTTTATCAGTAACAATTTATTTTGTATCCTTCGAGCAATTGCAGTATGCGAATTTTATCGGAATCAAATATCAATGTTTGCGAACTAAAACAAACAGACTCGTATCTTCCAAATAAAGTGAACAGAGTTTATTAAACGTTACACAATAACCGTAGTTTAAACGATAGTGCATGCTATAAATACTCGTCAAGCTCACAGTCTAACGACGAGAATATTATTTTAAATAATTTCCGAAAGAGAAATTAATAAAATTAACCAGTCGGAAGTTGAGAAATTCAGCTTTCACTAGAAAAATGTTCTTTAAATGTATGTAAAGATTTTTTATTGAAAATGAAAGCAAAATTACATGTGTAACGATAACAATTTTATATAAAAAAGAATTTCATTTGCTATTTCGAGTTAATATTGTTGGTTCTAATATTTTTCATTTACAATTATTAAAATATCAAAGACACCGCTATAAGCAATTATACAGGGTGAGGCACTTGAAACCGTGATTACATTTGTCTTGAAATACTCTATCAGAATATAAATAAACAAACATATCGTTCCATTAAAAAAAAAACAAAGATGAACTTCGTGTCTCCTTTACGCCTTCATCTATCAAAAAACAAAAACTAGCAAATAATTTTGGTCTAATGCATTTTTTCCTATCACCAATAGAAATTATTTAGATGGCCAATTTTAAGTGGCTCACCCTTACAAACATTTCTTTGCTTATATATTATAAAAGAAAATGGCAGAACGTGTGAATATCTGCAATCTTATTATTTCTTCCAAAGTGATTTCAAGTGGTCGCTTTCGGTGCACCACGAATTTAACGTTAATCGAGAAAGCAATCGAAATGTGCCCATAATTATGAAAATGGTCTAAGTCATATATTTCTTGTTTCGAGATATTTAATGATTTGCATTTGAATAAATTAAAAAATATTTTTACATTATGCGACATTTTAATTTATAATTTTATTAGTCGTGATTAATGGAAATTTATTATGAATATGAAATTTTGTGTGAATTTCATACGAAAATGTTGTTTTTAAAGTTTGAACTGACTTAGACCATTTTCAAAATTAACTGAATATCCTATAAATAACTTAAAGCAATAAAGAACTATGAGTTTTATTTGAAACAATAACTTTAATGAAATAATTCATGAACATTTATTAATTATTTTTAAAAAGTAATCCATTTTTATTATTTCGAGTTTTTAAAATTCTTAAAATGTTCCTGAAAAACTGGAGGGATGTATGGTAGTAAACGCATAATATCTTTATGTTTTTCTTCTGTTACTGGACTAGTGGTGGTGTATAATGGAAGTAATTTAATATTTCCGTATATTTTTGGTCTTCCTCTTTTAGGTAAAAGATCCAAAACGTGGAATTTAGAATCATCTAAAGAAGTTTTATAGAACATTTTAAAAGGTTCATTTTTCAAGAATCTCATCCATTGAATTTGCAGCCAAGAGACAGATTCGCCCGCGGTATTTTTTACTCTTCTAGTGATTTCGTTGAAATAAAATCCGGCTGCGACATTCGTTTTATCGTTTTTATTCGTTTTATAATTCATAATAATGCTCAGGGTTGTATAAGTAATTTGCTTTTTTTATTTTCATTTCTATCAACCCAAAATCACGGTCGTTCGGTAGAAAGGAATGACCCGATACCAAAAATTCAAGTTACGTTTATATAATTTCTTTAAATTTTTTACTTAGACCACTTTCATAATTAACACTAAATGAATTCCATATAATGTTGAAATTACAACCACTATCTAATGGTTCATTTTTGACGATATCGTAAAAATTACATTGAATAAATTTAGTTTAAAATAATGTGGTGTGAAATAACTGGTAAACTCATTTTTTTTTAATTTTGTCTTAGACCACTTTCATAATTATGGGCAGAAATATTCGAAACACTGTGCTGCTGGTTTTAGCGTGAATTTCTTTGCACCGCTTCGATGGATATTTATCGGCACCGCAGAGGCGCAAGAAGTTCGAAGCGATCGCATGCGGTTTAATCAATCTGCCCGCAATAATTCGATTGTTACAGTTCTCGGGGAAAGCTGCAAGAATCTCGGAGAATGTTATCTGAATTCCAACGAGCAGCGGGTAAGGTGCAGGAACGATCGTTGCGCATGCGACTACGGTTACTTTCGCCTAAATGACACTGTGTGCGCAATACAGTCGCTCCGACATAACAATACCGGTAAGCGCAGCCTTGACTCGTGACCGATCGAAAGGTTCCCTTGCATTTGATTTCCGACGATGCTGTACGAATGAGGGGCTCGAAACTTTAACGAGTAGTTTTTTGAGTCGCGCATGGAACTGTTTTATGCGGCAAGGTAATGTCGACGCAATTACCTTCTGACCGGTCGCATGCCGTCTCTCTGAAGTTGCGTTGCAATTTCTGCGATTTTAAACACCGATAACGCGTATCTGCAAGGCGACCCGTCACATCTGGAACCTTCCGTTTCCCTCCAGAAAAAATAGCCTGCAAATAAAGATGTTCCAGAAAACGCTACTTCTTGAAGAAAAACCGGGTCGATCGAATAAACAAAGCGTCTGTTATCGCAAGTACTTTCACTGCGGAGTCTCTTTTAACTGGCCTGGAACTCGGACAATTAAGTCGATTAATTTCAATCATATACAATGGCGAACCAAAACTATTCGTGTACTTTGAAAGACGGGATTCCTGGAGTTTTTCTAAGAAAGTTTTTCCTTTGCGAAAATGTCAGACGCGGCTTCGTTTTCGAGTTATTCACGGAAAACACGGACCAATTAGAACGCGGCTAGAAAGAATGGACTTCCGATTGGCAACAAGTATTACTAAGCGTGGCGCCGTCCTTGGCTGAGTCGAAATGCGGCGTTTTTTGCGATTCACTCGAAAACGAAGAGTCTAATCGCGAAATTCCAAAGGAGAAAGTTTTTTAGAATAATTCTAAGAATTATCACTTTCAAGGAATTCGAATATTTTTTGGACAACCTGTATACAGTGGATCCAAAATGTATTTGAACATTACAATTGCGAGTCTTGGAAAATTGTGGATTGTTAAAATTGTAATTATATTGTAAAAACGAATAGTGCAATCACTCGTTTTAAAATTTGAAGTGTCTACTTCAATTTTTCTTTGGTTATGAATTAATTGTCACGTAGGTAGATGACGTCTGTTAGATCATTTCAAGAGCTTTATGAATAAGCACGATGGTACAAAACTTTCCGTTTGCATTACAATTTATAAGAATATTATGTCAGTCACTTTTGTTAAATTTAATATATGTCATTCTCTTTTTCAGGTAACAACACTGCCACAAGCATTTCTGGGAGATTTTCATTGATTGCAATGCCGATACTATTGCTGACGAGTTACCATAGTTTAAGTAACCGCTATTGAACAATTAGACGTAATATAAATATTGTGATAGATACAGATAGATTAAAAATTAGATAAAATATATTTAGATAATCCAAACAATTATCCACTGCATTGTAAATAAACTATGACACAAACGTTTCACGTGTCGAAGGATTAAACATTACTCGCATACTTAAAGCAAACTTTCCATCGGTTATAATAAAACATCTTAAGACGAAATAATTGTTAATATCATCTCATGAAAATTCACTTTCGCAAATAATAGTTTTCTATGCGGAGACGTTGATAAACTGGAAAATTTGATTTCACTCGACGATATTACAATTTTATTATATAATTCAACTGATTAGAGTGCCGTTGACTCTTATACGAGATAAATTTCGTCAGCAATCGATGTGAAGCGTATGATTTTATATCGTAATCATTTGAACTCTCCAAAATACAGTTATCGGTGCCAGTAATCGCTTCAGTCGATTATTTAAATTGCTGTATGACTCGAAGAAAACCTGTTCCGCGTTTTGCCAGGGACGTTCGATAAGAAGAAACATGGCTGCCGTTTGCCCTGTACGCCATAGTAGTCTTGAGTCGCGTAGGTAGCGTAATTGAAAGTTCTAAAATGTTTCAAAGAAAATCAAGAATAGCATTTCAAACGTCTGAAAATAGAAATTTAATTTATTTTTCATGCATCTTGGTATTTTCTATTTCGATCGCAAGAATAGCTTCGTTTTCGGTGACAGAAGAAAATTGAAGAAGACACGACACGATATAGAGTCAGGTGATTACTGTCAGGTATAAAAAAAGTCAATAGTCCAGTATAGGATAAAAGGAGTGACACGCGATTGTAAGATCAACTATATGTACAGGCCTTAAGACTATTTTCATCAGTAGGTCGACGCACCTAAGCCAAGCCTTCGATGACGTCCCAATTCGAATGCGTCACGACTACGACGTCACAAACATGAGGTCAAGGCATACGGATTAAACTAATATTGAGTTACCCATTAACCGCTTATGTTGCCCTCGGCACTGTTATGTGGTCTGTATGATGATGGCAGTAATATATAGGGTGGTTCATAAGAATATACATTTTTTTTTAAATTGTAAAAAACACTGCAGCTTTTTCATAATTGCGAAACCGAAAATCTGAAATGGATCGTTTTGAATTTGTAGTATATAATAACTGTTATGTATTCTGTATGCTGATGGCAGTAATACATAGGGTGGTTCACAAGAATATCAATTTTTAAAGAAATATTAAGAGACACTTGCAGCTTTATCATAATTGTGAAACCAGAAATCTGAAATCGGTCATTTTAAACTTGTAGTATATAATAACTGTTATGTGTTCTATATACTGATGGCAGTAATACATAGGGTGGTCCACAAGAATATCAATTTTTCAAGAAATATTAAGAAACGATTGTAGCCTTGTCATAATTGCGAAACCAGGAATCTGAAATTGGGCATTTTAAACATACTCGTAGCATATAATACGATTTTTAATATTTCTTTATAATTTAATAATGCAAACGAGTGAGAAGAGGTTTTGGAATAAGGTGGTATGCGTTTTTTCATTGTATTTAAGGTGATACGAAGATTAATCGAAAGAGTGGAGCAGTACAGAGGGTAATCTTATTCGTACATCCCTTAACACTAAACCTACTAAGACTTAAATCTGCCTGCTGCATATTGTTTTGTATAAAGTATAATTGGACGAAGAGAAAAAATAAAAATTCTGAAAAATGTCGTTTGACGCACCGTGGTAAGTTTAGTATTAAAAAGAAATAACTTTTCAAAATTAGATCGCACGACCTAAATTTTTTGAGATGTTAGAATGATTAGTTTACTAGGTAATGTGTACATAATTTTGTTTAAATTACTATTGGTCAGTACTGCGATATAGTAAGGATATGAACGTGCACGAGGCTTCATTATTCGGTCATTTAGTCGTTGCAACTCAGTTAGGCTTAGCAGCGTAGTAATTTCCACAAATATGAATCCAAATCGCAGTTTCTCATCGGCAGTGTTAAAAATTGCAGTGACTGATTATTTTACTTTTAGTCCAGCCATGTTTGACGCAAAACCTCCGCGCGTAACTCCGCTAAGACGTTTGTGTTAGAGGGATAGTTTACTCAAGGAGAGTCAATTTTAGATTGAAAAGATTGGTGAGAAGGGCTGCGAGCCAACAAAATATGGGGTAACTATGCCTTAAACCATTCGGCCATTCTATACTTCGAACAATTCACATTGTCCGACTACTTCTGCAAATGTCGACCATTACGACCCATTCCTTCCTGTGCGATTACTCGTCCTTAAAACAGACACCTGGAATAGACTGCTTCCGTTTCGCCCTATTCCGTTATCGCGCGTCTGTGAAATTTGACAAAGATTTACAAATGTCCGTTCACACGGTACAAAAGTCTAAGCATGCGATCTAACACGCAATCTGGAAGGCCTCTTCAAATTCTCATCACCGAACGAATCAATTATACTATTCTTATTAGCTACAATGCCAAACACTCTGTTCTATAGTCTACCGTTTAATCATGCAACACTGAATGCAAACTCGAATTTTCACAGTTGCTCGAAACCAGAAGAAAGTACTTCGTGACATGAGCATTCAGAAAACTAGCCAGAACAGACATTTCCCAGTAATTCGAACGATTGAACATGCCATAACTGCATTAAATTCCGCAACCTATGAATAAGAAATCGCAGAGTCCTCGATAACGAAAATGGAAGTCTCTGTTTTCAGATCATGTTTCTTCGGATTTGCAATAATCGAGTATCTATGTCGGATATGAGGAAAGGCGATTACTTTTTTAGATGTAATAATGATTTTTATTTGTATTTGTTTTAAATAGTGGTTAACACGTTAAGCTCCACACCAGTCCCTAGGGACCGGCGCTGGACTTTCCGTTCAGGCCTCGTCGGTCCCTACGGACCGGCGACAGATTTTTCGTTCTGCTATCGCGGCGCGCGTTACGTTACCCGACTGTTTATACTCTCATTCGTCTATCGGCGAGCGGCCCGGCAAGGCCCGCCTGACGGCTAACCGTGGCTTGAACGAAACGGCACAGAAATTCGGCGTGGCGCTTAACGTGTTCAAGAGGAAGGTTAGAGGAAGATTTTCCCGTTAGAATCATGTCGATAGCTCTAATAGTTTGGCCGGGGCACGACTTCAAAGATTTGCCAAATATTGCCAAATATTGCTAAATATTGAAGGTAACCCCCTTCTATAAATCGCGAAAAATTTGAGAAAAATCTTAGGTCTCCGATTCTTTTGTAATTTTGCTTACACGTTTCTAGACACGCGGTCAGAGTGTATGGCAATTTTCAGGTCGATCGGAATCGAATTACAGCCGTGGCGCGACTTTGAAATGTCGGGGCGATCAATGGCGAAAATGGGAAAAATTGGGGTTGATAAAAGATAGCTTCCTGAAGTCCCCTGATATGCTAGCCTAGATTTTGAGGGCTCTTCTTAAAGAGGAAGGTTTGAGGAAGATTTTAGCGTTTGAGCCATGTCGATAGCTCTAATAGTTTGACCAGGGCACGACTTCAAAGATTTGCTAAATATTGCCACAAAATC
>CM052093.1:13625924-13642540 GCA_028453745.1 Agapostemon virescens | reverse complement strand
AATAAAAATATTCTAAACTGCAACAAATACAATTTCGTAATAAAAATTCGTTCAACTGCAAAGGGTTAACAACCCCAGTCTAAAATCAATCAAAGTAACCCCGAAATTTCGACTAGAATAACAATTCTCGAACAATTCAAATAACATATTATAATTCAAATACATGTATTATATAAAATATAGTAGATTACATATAATAAAAATATTCTAAACTGCAACAAATACAATTTCGTAATAAAAATTCGTTCAACTGCAAAGGGTTAACAACCCCAGTCTAAAATCAATCAAAGTAACCCCGAAATTTCGACTAGAATAACAATTCTCGAACAATTCAAATAAAATACATCCTCATTAAAATTTCTCACAAAATCATTTAAACATGCCCATGCGACAACCAACAAAATTCCTACAGACTTTTACATTCTCGACTATTATTGTTGAGGGTTTCGGGTGTAAACCGTGTCCTAAAGGAAGATATTTCCCTTAACCCCTTACCCTACAACAACGAGTCAGACCCGTGATCAAGATTTCGAACTGACTCTATCAAACATGTATTTCCATAATTCTCTTTAACACAGAAACAACATTTTATTTAATTGTTGATCGTAACAGTAACAACAAATTTATTATTGTAATTTGTTATTGTAAAATAAGTCGTAGGCCAAGGAGTTAAAGGGAACATGGATGACACCCAAAAGCCTCAACAATAATAATTATATTATACCAGGCCGTGAAAGCCTCAAATCTCTTTCACATTCTCCTACAATAACACGATCGTATTTCACAAAGATGCGGCTCGAACGCACGAAGTTCAACATTGTCAGAGATCCTGACAAATCGTGTATACCGAGGCAAGGGTTAAACCATAATTTCTGCCGAACCGTAACCCCCAAGTTTCTTTATCGGCACCGGTCAATCGCAGGCCGACCGATCGATCTCCTTTCGACTAGAATCGAAAAAATTCTCGCGATCTGCGCGCAGCAACCCCCGAACATGCTAGCGCGCCTAAACGGTCCAGCTAAAATTCGTTGATTAGAGGGGTACCACCACGTGGTGATACTCGGGGGCATCGCCGAAAAACAATCGAAATCCAAGGGAAGATGAGGTCGGCCGGGGGTGTCGCGGGGCCGGGGGAGGTCTCGCAGTCGTGAATGCCTAAGTTAATCGATTTCTCTTTCTGTCGGAGAGGGTGTCCTCCCCTCAGCCAAGATGCCCGGCCTGCGTGAACGAGGCGGGCGCAACCTGTGGCTGATCCTGACCGCCGCGCCTCCCTGCGTCCGGAAATTCAGCCACGCTCGATTCTCAAACTCCCCTCAGTGCAATCCTCACCGTTCTGACGGCTGCGTCGTCGACGATGCTCTGGCTGTTCTTCCTACGCGAGGGAAACTCAGTTCCGCAGCTGAATCTGAAATCGACGGAGGAGCGCGATCGCCGCGATTCGATTCTCAGCGAACCTTGAGTGCTACGGAAAAGGGGAGAGAGGACCGCCCCTCCGGGTGCTCGATCATCGTCGTCGTCGACGTTGTCGTCGTCGTCGTTGCGACGCCTTTACCCGTCGGAAAACCCTTTGCCATGAACCGCTAGCCGGCACCTCGCGTTCTCTCAGCTCCGTTTTCGAGAGGCGGAAACGAGAAGAAAGTCGACGCACGGATGACGAGGAACCGACGAAGAGGATCGACACGCTGGATGTCCTCACCGACGAGGCAAATCCTCGCCGGCTTGCTCAGCTCACCTCGGCTCATCCTAGCGCAGAGGTCAGTCCCCAAATATACACGTTTTTCGACGCTCGAAACCTGTTCTGTTTATATCGACCGACACATTCCGTGCGTCCCTGGCTGCCGCCAACCCCTGCCACACGAAATGCTCTCTCGATCAAAATTGCGAACGCGATTGTTCCACGAAATTATTAGACACCTACGGCTGCCCATCCCCTCCCTCCTTGGGGTTATTGTTTATTTACGGAGGATGTAAGGGCGGAGTAAAATTGCTTAGGCTATCCGAAAGTGAGTTCTCTTATTGTCCCGTTGCTGGGTAACGGGTGAGGAACGATCATTCGATATATAAGAAAATAAAATATTTTTCAATCAATTCGTTGTACGAATTTATCAATCTTTCCGTAAGATAAAAGCCAAACTTCCCTTGTTAGTTTGACTTGAATCTGTGTCGCTTCTCAGTTGGTAAACAGTGCGAAAGTAGTTGATAGCGAATCCGATACGCATTGCATTATAGCGCGGAAATAGCGAATATTATATGTGAAGAAGGGAAATAAATTATTCGCAAGGGTCGCGGAAGCATCGAAGCACTTCGCGATACTTGAAACGATGAAAATTCCCTTAATGACCACGGATGAATGCACGATCTCTGAAATCAAACATTTTACATGTGATCACTTCTGACAGAGTATTTTCTTCCACCATTAACCCTCTCACGATTCTCAAAAGCACCCCCATTCTCCATTTACGAGACCGTGCGCGATTCTTTTCGATTCTCTTTATTTCAGCCGCCGGATATATATGTTCTAAAAATAAAATATTCTTAAATTTTGTAAAATTCTTAAAGTTTGTACTATTATTTTGTCGAATAGGAGAATTTTTGTCCACGTCGAATAGTGTACGCGTAGTTGTGGACTTGTTTTGATCGAATGCTTTTTTTCCAGGGGTGTAGCAATTCTGTTTATGTTCGCGTCAGGTTCGGTGTTCCGTGCTCGAATGGAATAATTAATGTTCGAACGTTGTTGTGTCTTTTCCGGGAAAGTTTCGCGATGGAAAGAGTATCGCGTGAAGATGGTAGGAAAAGTGTCTTTCGCCGGGATTTGTACGTTCGGAGGGATTTCTGCGGACTGACTGGGCAGGGTCAACGCTCTATCACGATGTTCGTGCATCACACGCGCACATGAATGCTGTTACCCTACTGCCGCGGTGGAATGATGGGAAAGTTGTACACCCATCTCGGTTATATCGATGGGTTGCTCATCGAACGGGATCGAGTTGAATGGTTTGCACCGATAGAATCTCGAGGAAACGAGTAATGAGAAACCGTAAGTGAGTTATAGGATTTTGGTGTTTCTTCCGCGGTGTTGGTCTTTTGGAATTTTCGCTCGGCGCCGGTAATACAGGGAATCGGCTCCCGAAAATCGACCTGCCGTGAAGCGGCTTTTTTATCAGGTTATAATTGGAGGAGATAAATTGGCGTCGCTCGTAAATTGATTGAAAATTGCAAAACTGCGATTGATTTAATTTCGTTAATTTTGTTTACGCGAGAAAGGCTTCAACGATTTTCGTTTCGTCGACGAATTTGTGTAACCAGTGAAAGCTTCGAGAGCATTCCTAATATTTCTGGTGGTTAAAAAAACTTTGAAATTAGAAATTCTCAAATTAGTTAGTATTTCGATCAAATAAATTTACATTTTTTGTTTTTAACACTAAACCTACCAAAGAGGGTCAAACGACTCTTTCCAGATTCTTTATTTTGCAATTAATGAAATTATACAATTGACTTTGCAGAAATCGATCGAATGGATTTCTTTCTTCGTTCATATATTCTAGTAAAAATTTCACGAAATCTAAATAAATGAAATCTTGCCATTTTTATAAGACTAAATATAGTAGTCAATTTTAAGGCTCGGTCGGTTTAGTGTTAATGTCGAGAGAACTAATGAGCGATCTAACGTTTTCATGATTAGCCGATGCACTTGGGAAAAAATAATTACGTAGACTCGTTAAGAGCGGACGAAACCAGATTTTTAAGATCTCGCTTGGACGATTAAAATATTATACAACTTGCATATGATGGGTATAATTATTTTAATCGTTTCTTATTTTTAAATGGCAACGGAAGTTGATCACGTGATGTTTTCGTAACGACATCGCCAGTGTGCATGTAGCGAAATGGGTTGAATTGAAATGATAATTTGTTTCAAATTTTAGCAATCTATAATTATTGTATTTCGGTATAAAATAATGATGATGTAACGGGAGAAAGTAATTACTGGGATTGTATTTATAAATTATGCTTCGGGTAATTAATACTTAAGTTTTTTACGTGTACAAATAAATATAACTGGTCTAAATTTCTATTTTTCTCTAGTTTGTTGTAAGACAGTTAGAAAACTTTTATTTTGCATGAATTTTATACTATCTTCAGAAAATTAACAACATTAAGCCTGTTTATATTATTAAATTCTTCTGCAATTTATAAATTGGTAAAAATCCAACTCTTTTCTTTAAGCACACATGTATTATATAAAATATAGTAGATTACATAGAATAAAAATATTCTAAGCTGCAAGAAATATATTTTCGTAATAAAAATTCCTTCAACTATTTTACGTGTACAAATAGATATAACTGGTCTAAATCGAGAATGCCAATTATTACCGGGTCGTCGGCCGGACGCGAAATAATTTCTACGCCTACACACAAAGTAGAGTAACAAATAGAAACTATCGCTGATAAAATCGAAACGCCCGAGGCGTCCACGGACCATCGCTCATTAAACGCGTAATTAACTGCTACCGAAATGGAAAGAAAAGGCCGTTTTATAATTCCAACAATCCTCTTGTTGTCGTCGACAACTTTTAGTGCGGTTTTCCTCGAGCAGGGCTGCGCATTTATAACGAAAACTCCGTGGAAATACTAATCTCGTGGATATACATACACGTGTACATACATATATATACAGCCGGTATAGCATGAATACTTTTGCATGGTTTGTGCACACGCATTAGGGGGTGACCGAATACAGAAATGTGGTAAAAAAGTCGTTGTGAAAAATATAGGTGAATATAATTAACGTCTTCGTCGTCGGTGTTAAAATTAACTTTGCACTGTATCCTCGGGACGCGTATGGTGTCGTCAGGTTTATTATGGTAACGGAGCGGAATGAATTCTATGTCCGATAAAATCAATGAAAATTTATAAATGTTACACCGTCATCGTGCAACTGGAGCAAGTTGCATAAAAGATTTACGCTTCTTACATAAATTGATTGTGACGCGGAAACGTTTCCGCTAAGAGAACCGATGCTTAGCGTATTATAAACATTATATTTATTACCTTTTCAATACTTAATTCGAAGCATTCGGCGATCCATAAATTTTATAAACGCTACAGTGTCGCGTATTTGAAACAGATTGTGTAAACGTTGTTTCTTTTTAAATAAATCGATTATTGGAAGGAAATGTTAATTATTAAGGAAGTCACTAATTTTTAGAAGTTATAGAAAATCGAGAATATTGAATTAACTGTTTGTTTGTAACGTACATACGTTGCATTAATTGTGTCTGATCGCTGCTGCCCATTTCTACTTAACACTGACATTTTGAGACTCGTTATCGCAGTATGTCATTATTTGATTGATATAACTAATTTGTCGGTAATTATTACGCAACACTGATAATTTTCAAACTCTGTTACGTGTTTTGCAATTCATACGAAATTACAATGTTGTACGAAATGAGGGTCAGGCAATAATACAAATTGATAATATAAACTACATGTATAATGATGGGAAATGTTTACTTGATCATGTACATTATTATTTAGACTCTTCCTGTTATTAAAAGAGTAAAATTTATTGAAACAAACATTTAAGGGATAAAATGATTGAATATTTTATCTGAATCGTCGTTAAAATATGTTTACACATATACGTGAAAGATCTTTCACAATTTTACTGACAATATCTTGATCTTCTTTTCGCTGTGGACCGGAAACATTGTCTTAAACATTTTAGCTTAAAAATTGCAAATATTATCACGAATAATTATATCGTAAAGTTAAGACAATATACAAACATAAGAAACATACATTAAACACATTAATTATATTTAGAATAAATTTATTAATACATGAAACTTATTTTACGATTTCCTGCTCTAAACACAATCTGCCCTCTCTAAATCTAGGCTAATGGTCGGTATTTGTACACTTTCGTAACTTGACACGCCTCAAAATCTGAAAATAGAATCGAAGAAAATGTGTCATTTGATGAATAGATTTTTTGGAATCAAAATGAAATTGAGAAATATCAATTTTTAAACACTCTGCAGTATTTATACATTCGTAGATCCTATGAATAACTCGAATGCCCACAGTCCAGTTGTAATAATTTTGCAAGAAACCATAATCGTTCGTAACAAGCGAATCATGCTTATGAGCACGTTTTAGCTACAGTAATTGCATTGAATTTTTTAACTTTCTTATACGATGTAGACTTAAACTATAACTACCATCATTACTAACAATCCACCAACATATAAAAACAACATATATGTACGTATACAGAAATATAAGATCAGTGAAGCAATATAGAAAGAATTAGTGTAAGTAGTATTAATAGGTTTAAACAGAAGCACAAGTGGGAATAGTAAATTGGAATACGTATATACAGGGTGTTCTGAAAAGTTGAAGGAAATTTAAAATGGGAGTTTCTGAGAGGAATCTAAGCAACATTTTCGTTTGCCAGTTCATGACTGGACGCTTTGTTTTCGAGTTATTAACGAAAAACAGGGACCAATCAGAGCGCGGCAGAAACTGGCAGAGAAGAATGGCAGCTGATCTAAACGTACGCCAACCCTCACCGCGCTCCGATTGGTCCATATTTTTCGTTAATAACTCGAACACGAATCGTCGAATCGCGACTTACAAGGGAACAGATGCGAAAATCCGATTTTGATGAAACTTATGGGAACTTACAGCTTTATTGTTTAAACAAACAACTTTCGTTGCAATTTTCTTGCGCGACTACATTTCCCATTGAAAAACACACAATTTAACCAGTTAACTGTGACGATCTCTTTTCAAAGCGCGCATCTATGTGTGTCGCGAAAATCAAGAGTTTTAGCCAGAGCATACAGAGATGCATGAATCTATGTCAAATTATTTATAATTTTCATTTGTTTGTTTCATTTCGTCTTGACCTCTAAACATTTTAAACATATTAACCCTTAACGGTCCGGAAGTATTTCAAGTTTACTTCCCACCAGGTCCAGCTATTTTGCATACGAAGAGAAGCTGTAAAACATTTTTAAATCAAGAAATATTTCTAGAATACTTCAAGAAAAAGAAATATTTCTATTTTAGTGAAAATTTATTAATATATATAGAGGGTAATAATAATAACAATATGATTTAAATTTTATATTGTTTTAGAGTAAGTAAAAGTGCAATGCCGCTTATATGGCGGCATTGGTCTGTTAAGGGTTAAAATTTACGAATATAATTTAGTTTTCGCCAGAATTACAATTTAAATGCCAAATTGTAATGACGGATATAGTCGTCAAACACACTTAACTGGTTAAAAAGAAATTCAAATTTTTTCGACCTCGAGTTTCCGAGATATCAAAAAATATGGTTTCGACCCCCAACTTTGAGGGCTGTTTTCACCCCTTCCAAGTGGATGGTTGTCAATCAAAAAGAACACGTGTCAAATATTTTTCAAAGAAATATAAGCTCCCATAAGTTTCATCAAAATCGGATTTTCGCATCTGAATATGTTCCCCTGTTAGCAAAGGAAGGTGTTGCTTGGTTTTCAAATTTCTTTAAACTTTGCGGGACACCCTGTACATAGAAAATTTGGGAATAAGATGAAAATGCGTATGCGTGTGTGCAAGCAATGAATAGAAATGTAGTATGGATGGTTGAAATAGAATTGTCATTGGAAAGTGTAAACCAAGATGGCTGATGCTGAATTTGTTTATTTCAACCACGATGCTGAAATAAACAAATAATAATATTATTAACTACTATTACAACATATACTAATAATCGAGTGAAGATAACTCGTTCCTCATTCAGTTTTCCTCATTGTCAAAACGCTAAAAGTATTGTCATGAAAAATATTTGAATACCATCGTTAACTAAGCAGACGACTAAAATCTTAGTACATGCGCACGAATCTAAAGTAGTCATTGCTCGTTTCGAAATTATGAGATTATGTTTGAAGTTCCTAATCAATGGACCATAGAGAATGCATTGAAACGTAATCCCCGCGAACCGTGTTTTTGAGCCCGAATAATTGCTCGATAATTTGTTGCAGGTGCACTTTCGAACGGCGCATCGATTTCGGCGAGTTCGCCGACAGCCTCCTCTAACAACCGGAACGGGCAAAAAAAATCTATAACAATTTTCAAACTCCATCATTTTCGAATCTTTCGACGACGCACTATCAAATACCATTAACCCAGAGGGTTCACTGACTCCCGTCGAAACGGGCGAATGAACTGAAGCACGAGATGCTGCGACGCCACTCTTTCCATTAACTTCTTTGTACCGTTTATGTAAATTACGCAACGAAAGTTATTTTATACTACCAGCTTGGCTTTTTCTATCGACATATATGTATATATACACACACATATATATATATATATACACCTACTTACATACATATATATATATATATACACGTAACCTGCGAGGACCAACACAGTAACAGAGTATAGATCGTCTCGCCTTGATATCCGTCTAGAATCCGCGGCGCAAAAAGTTAGGTTTCGATGAAAGTATGAGCTGCACGGCGGTGCGTTTTCGAAGATGAGGAGTGTCGCACGCAGCGCAACAGTTTCCCGTACAGTTGATACACGGGCGTGGATAGAAAGGTACTGAAAAGTGTGTCGTTTCTTCGAAAGCATCAACGTCGAAGAATGTAATTCGCTGGGAGTCACGGGGAATAGAGAGCCAAGGAAGCGTGCGCCTTCCGCCTCGAAGTTTCCGCCCGCGCGGCTGCTGCAACGCTCGCCGGATAAAAACGCGAAGCCAGAGGGAGGAAAAGCAAAATGCCAGGGGGAACGTCGACGCGAGAAAGCAGCGAAGCGATCCGCATGGAACCTCTCGGCAGAACATCCAGTTCCCGCAGTCCCGGGCAAAACGGAACCGCCAACACCACCGAGGTGCCGGCAAACTCAGGTGAGTTCTTCAAGTCCACTTGTCTTCGTGAAAAACGCGCCTTCCGCTCGCGCCGTCCGCCGAAACAAGAATCTCCAGCCCCTGTTGAGGTGTCCGACGGTCTAATTGGCTGATAGAATCACCTAACAAGCGTGCTTGAATGATCGTTAACGGGTTACGGTTTCCTTACGACGCTGACCGTGTGAAAATTAATCATTTCACCTACTGATCAAACGACAACTGTGTTTCCTTCTTCTTCGAGACGAGGATCGTCCAGAAAATTTCTGGAAACTTCCGGAAATTTTTTGGGCATTCCTTTTGTTGTCCTCCTATTTGCATATTTTTGGGAAGCTTTCGAACGTCCTGTACGAGATTATTTATTTATAATCTTCATTTAACATGTTGAAATAAGGTGGCCATAATCCCGAGAGGCGTCTGACGGTCTAAGTGATGAAGAGTCGTGGTTAAATGATCGTTAACGGGTTACGTTTCCTTTGGATGCTGACTGTGAAAATTAATAATTTCACCTAATGATCAATTAATTCTTCTGCGAGATGAGGGTCGTTCAGATAATTTCTGGAGATATCCAGAAATTTTTTTTACATTCCTTTCGTTGTTCTCCTATTTGCATATTTTTGGGAAGCTTTCGAACGTCCTGTACGAAATTGTTTATTTATGATCTTCGTTATTTAATTCTGGAGACTTCCAGAAATTTTTTGCACATTCTTTTTGTTGTCCTCCTATTTGCATCTTGCCCTTTGGGGAAGCTTCGAAGTTCCAGTAGAAGATTGTTTATGTATAATCTTCTTTTAATCTGCTGGAATACGTTGTCGACAACCTTCCGAGGTATCTGACGATTTAATTCACTTGACTGAATGTAACAAGCGTGATGAAATAATCGTTGACGAATTAGATTTGATACGGATAAGACCTCTTCCAATTGTACAGGTCAAACGAAATATTTTTATGTCTCTTTTTCGATCAAGAAAAATTAATTTAATGAACAAGTATGAATTGAAGAAGATAGAAAACAAAGATACTGTTATAGATTCAATTTGCTATCTTTTTGTTAACATTTTTAGAAAGTTGTATTTCGACCAACCGTTTGTTGTATTTTTTTTTTCGCGTCCACGCTAATTAGAAGGAACGGTGATTTTTATTAGTCGAAGCGTTTGATCTTATCGTATGCTTCAAATATTTTTTAGATGTTTCTAGGAATTGTTTAATGAAAAGTTGATGCAGCGTACGATGCGAATGAAAATTAGTTACGTTTGGGGTGGGTAATGCTTGCCCAGATCGAATTTCGATAAAGTATGTAGGTCTACGTGAAAATATGTCGTTAAATGATGAAAGTTGACCAAGTAGGTCATTTTTCTCGTTAGGTCTTGAAATCTCCGCCTTAATTGCGGCTACGTGCCTAAAGGTAAAAATTAGGAGTCATAAACTACCCCTCTCACCATTTTACGCACTAACCCTCGGCTCGTCCCTTTCTCCAAACCTTTTCACTCTCGTTTCTTCCTTCGCCATTTAACCACGCTCATTTCCTTGTTTCTTCGAAATTATTTTCACATTACCGCGCGTAAACTTCGAATCATGTCCTCGTCGTATCAAATTTTTCTACTAAAAGAGTACCACCATATTAAGTTTCTATATTTCTGTCGTTTGAGTCAATTTAAAGTATAAATTTAATTCTACTCTACGTTCAAAGCGAGAAACAATATTAATTTCAATAACAAATAAATCTAAAAATATTTTAATACTTTATCTACTGCTAAAACTAAATAAAAATGCTGTAAGCATGATATACTCGGTTAGAAAATTGTTATGGGCAAAAAGTGAATGATAAAAATAAATATGAAGCTTTTATTACAAATTAAACGCTTATTAAAAATTAAAATTAAGTGCTGGTTTTCATGAAAAATTAATAAATGTTGAATGGATTATCGATTGAAAAATGATTAAACTTTGAATTAGCGTGATTAATCTATTTTGGAATTAAGAAATTGAATCCTGAAGTCGTCCCTCGATCTAAACCCATTATTACAACAACTCTGCCCTAATAATTTTTTACAACGGCATTATAGTAATTACGTTCACCAGCACGTGCCACCACACTTTAGAAATAACCTTCGGATCATTAGTTTACGTAAGCGTGACAGATTATGGTGGTGACTGTCCACTATCGACCACGACGCAGTTTTTGTGTCGTTCAACTGCTGTTATCAATGGTTTTCCAGATAACAGTCACATGTTGGTGCTAGAACGGTATACTAAATCCTATACATCTTCAGTATGGTAATGACATTTTAGAAATTCCTCTTACCCTGAATATCTATTTTACTTTGAAATTCCCTGTACAGTGCAGAACACTCGAGGATTTTTATCAAACACGATCGTAATTATCTTAATTACAATGACGAGCGGATGAATTCATAACACGAATTAAAGCTGCACCTTAAATTAACAAGTTTCAATCATAGTCTATTTTTATATTCCAATCTTCGCCTTTTTTATCATAGTATCTTCACGTTATAGTGCTCGTTATTTTATATTTTCTTACATTTGTTGCACGATAAAACAGAATGACAATAAATTTTGTATCGAGATTTGTGCCTATAATTATGAAAGTGGTCTAAGTCATATATTTCTTGTTTCTTGAAATTACAACCCCTATCTAATGGTTCATTTTTGACGATATCGTAAAAATTACATTGAATAAATTTAGTTTAAAATAATGTCGTGTGAAATAACTGATAAACTCATATTTTTTAAATTTTGACTTAGACCACTTTAATAATTATAGGCACATTTATACTTTTCTTTCTAATAGGTTAAAGAAAAATATTTTATCTTATCCTATTTTATAAAATTGAGGTTTACAAAATATTAACTAAATCCGTGCTACCATTGTCTTATCCAGGAACACTAAAACTATCATACAATCAATATAAAATTGTTAAATTGTTCGTGTTCGACTTATTTTGTTTCCTTTTTCTACCTTTAATCTATATTACTTTCTTATCGGAAGGAAAGTCGATGTTGACGAAATTGGTGCAGCGTTGCGTTAAAATAAAATTGACCGGTATAAACTAGTCTCTGTTTGGTATTCTTAGGACGACGTTCAGGCAACGCCACCCAACATTCCGAGGTGAGGATCATCAAACGTACATGCATCCTCCCAATGCTTAAAAGTTTGATTATCTTGCGGCGCACGTAGGCTCACCTGTAAGCCCACCGGGAAAAATATGGTCTCCTCTTTCAGTGACGAGCATGACACTCATGAATAGTAGAACAATTTATATTGCAAACCAAATAAACTTTCTAAGACGAAAATAAGCCTAACTTGACCCGAAGAGGTCACAAGTTCAAAAGTTCAGACATTTATAAGCGCCCCTGTTCTATCGATATTGATTACACTTCAAATTGGACTGTGTGTAAAAGTAGCACGAGAATTTTAGAAACCTAGATACATTTTCATATTTCTTGTTTGCATCGGCAGATAACTATACCAGCCGACAACCATCGAATCTTAATAATAAACAAACTTCCAACATTCAATTAGAAAAGGTTTTCACGTTTTCCGTATTCACATTTATTTCCGAACATATTTAAATGCGAAAATCCTATTTCGATGAAACTTATGGCAGCGACTACATTTATTATTTATTTATTTTAACTTTTGTTAAAATTTTCTTGCGCGACTACATTTCCAATTGAAAACACACACAATTTAGAAAAAAATTCAAATTTCTTCGACCTCAAGTTTCCGAGTTATCTAAAAAAAATATGGTTTTCACCCCCAAATTTAAGGACTGTTTTCACCCCTTCCCACAAGTTTCATGAAAATCGGATTTTCGCATCTGTAATATGTTCCCTGACGAGTTAGTATTTCATCGCGTCACTGACACGCCTGGAACATAAATATTTTCCATGAAATAACTTCCGTTTCCGGTAGTTACCGAGTTGAAACGCTAAATAAGAAGCCAAGGTGACCGAAGACGTAAATGGACAAAATAAGACTCAAGAACGCATAAAACCGTATGCATTCGGAGACAAAAGCGAGGACATAAATTCACAGCTGTGTAGAAACAAAGACGCACGTAAGCAAGACAACGAACTGCTCATTTGTGTGTTTTTTAATTGAGATGAGCAATGCAAGAAGAAACGCCATTCTTTTAAAGTGATTTGAAACACTAGTTGGCCAGATGGTCAAAGTAGGCTAGTAGGCCAAGAAATGTACCCCATTGTTAGACGACTGCCTTTCTGGAGGCGATCCTGTGCTTCTTTTGTTTTACGAAAAGCAGCCCACAACAAAAACATTAAGTCTCATCAAAATACCTGGACAGAAAGTTTCTGCTTCCCTTTGTAACTCTTCGAAATAACCTGCACCGCGTAAAACACCATATTTTCGTCAGGAACATCCATCTTTTCGTCGGAACGATCATTTTTAAGATGAAAAACGGTTGTACAATCTAAAAACATTGATCATAACTCTCAATCGCTTCTGATCACCGATAACTCGATAGTATACTTTATCTGAAACACTTTAGTGGGCAAAACGAGCGATAACGCGTTGTCTGGCATCAACTAACTTTTTCTACTTACTCGTGTACCGTCGAAAGGAAGTCACTAACCACGAAATGCAGTACTTTCTGAAAACATACCTAAATGTCTGTTCTTTTTGTGACAATTATTTCTTGTTGTCTAAATTTGATTCTAAAAATTAATATTTGAACAATTTAATTATATTTTGGTTTTATTTGATAACTTACAAATTGTAAGAAATGAACGAAATACGTTGGTGCAAGAGTTAATTCTTTTCATTGTGTCTATCAAATAGTCAAGGATTTTTTATTTAGTCACTTTTAACCCTAACATAATTTGATAATACAAAATATTAAAAAGTGAACATGTAATGTAGTAAAAAATTCAAGGATTAATTTAACCCCTCGGAGTGCATTTTGACAGTGAATAAACATTACATAATAAAAACCGGTATGTTTTCCAAATTTTTTAGTATCCTGTACGAAGATACTAATTTTTAAAAGTCTTCTGAATCGGTAGAACCGCGACTGCCTTACTTTCCAGTGGAATAGCAACGACAATTTTACCGACCTCTTAATTTTTACTTCGTCGAGGACTTTTTGCTCCAGTTAGAACCATCGAGTTCACGTGCAGTGGTCGATTAGGGTTATTTTTGCAGCCTCGATCGAGACGGAATTGAGTCGCGTTTCATTCGTTTCACGCTCGTCGTGTCGTATTGTAGGAGACCCAAGGGTGTACACCATAAAATAGTATACAAAAAGGGTCGCCAGAATTATTTATTACGGTTATAAAATAGATGCACGTCTGTAATAGCTTCATGCGTGGAAGTGTCCTTCCGTTTATGTATAAAACGCCAGTAGCACCGATGCCAAATATCTGCTACCATAAACGTAAGTGGTAGCTCACAATAAAAATTATTCACGTCACGAAAATAATAACGGGTTGATTCATCGCGTGATTACTTTACCGCTTATCTTACTGCGGAACCTTTATTTTTTATTATTTTAACATTGTCATAAGAAGTAACAGTTGGAATTATATATTTCATCCTTTAATAATTTTAATAAAATGTTTTCATATTTTTACCGTTCTTGGTTGTTCATTTATTTAATATATAATAAAGTAATTGTTGAAACGTAAACGTAACTATTAAAATAGTTATAAATAGATCTACGCTGTTCGTTTTGAGTAAAACTATTTTTGTTATCACGTTTTCTAACAATTACTAAAATTTTTGTGACAAATGTTACTGAAATTCATTTCTACATAACTTTTTTGTACGTAGACAGATAATGGGCAGTATTTGCAAACATTGTACAGAGACATTATTTGCAAACAAATTCCACAAATTTGTTCATAGACAAAGGTAACATTATGTTGGTTTTACTCCTTTGGTCATATTTGTTTATCATTATTTTTCTTTAGTATTTTTTATTCGGATATATCTTTACTCTGTACATCGAGTAAAATCAAGCTGTTTCCAAGTGTCTATACAGCACAAAGGGTTGAATTATAAAATGAGGTGACTATTGGCTGATGAGCTCTGTTTCCATTCATTACTTCTATGTTTCAAAAGCTGTCGCACTGAAACAGCTTCCATTAGAACGCTCCATTCCAGTAAATCTATTAATACCACAAACGAAGCGATGCAACTTTACGATTTCTTCTCGAAAACCTAATTAGGAAAAGGACTTTCGCAGCAACATTACATTTCACTAATACAACAAACGGTAACATAAAGCCTATCACACTTTCAGACTTTTAATTTTACAATTATTGAAGTTATAAAATTGCCTCCATAGAAATCCATTCGATATACCTTTTTTTGTTCAATGACACTTTGTAATGAAAATTGCAAATAATCCAAATAATTAAAATCTTGGCATTTTTATGAAACAATATACAACAGTCAATTTTAATACTGAATAAATCGACCATTAACACGGTGCATTTGAATACATTTTTCCGTCCTAAAAATTATTAGCTTACAGAAAAACGTTGCCAATTTTGCGAAAGAATTAAAATACACTTTTATGCGTTCGAAAACATCATTTAAACAATTTCAGTAGACAAAGCGTATTCTATGGAGAAACCTGAATAAAGTTTTGCAAGGATGAAAATTGTGAGGAAGCGGAAAATTGTTTAACAATTTGGCTGTCGTGTCACCCACATATGATTAAATTATTCGTCCATGTTTAAAAATAAATTTGTACGTTGCTATATTCGCTGCACTCAATTCGGTTGACATCTGGGGAATATAAGAATGTTGAAGGATAACCATGTGGCGTACATGTTAAGTTCTCAGTTGTTGCTTCGTTAAACAAATTGCTTCGATTTTGTGGAGTTTTTGGGATTGTTGGTCGGTCGGTTAAAGCGTCAAAGCACACCGGTAAATAATATAACAATGTCGCGAAGGAATCTTGGATAGGTCAAATGTTTCCTTCGCGGACAACAGACAAATCACGGAACGGAAATGGACCGTGCATCTGTTCTTCGACTGCCATTGTCAGAATCGAACAAAAAGTCATTGTTCGTCGAGGATGTTGAACTCTCCGAATAGTCCATCGGTTTCGAGCACACTTGTGTCTAGTATGGGCTGAAACCTCCTTAAAGGTTCTCGACGACGTCATAATCACTAATCCCGAACTCTCAGCGTTTGACGTCTTGGTCACACGTGTTGAATCTGTTCCAATTCTTACAGGTAACTGCAGATTCTTGCAGTAAATTCACAACGTTTAACGCGTCGACTACCGAATCACAATCTTAGAATTTCCTACGGATTCGAAATAGGCTAATTAACCCCTTGCACTGTAATCTTTTTTATAGTTACAGTGATTAGAACCTCTACGTATTTCACAATTTATGTATTGTGTGCTTATGTGTCGTGCAGTAATTAACAGCAATGATATAGAATTTGATTTCAATTTAAAGACTATTGATAACATATATATTTATTACACTATGGTCAGAATATTCACGACGAGTCTGACATGATGTTGTAGTGCAAAGATTTAATGAAAGCAAAACTGCATAGTTGATGATGGTCACACTGATCAGTCCTCTCACCCTTTTTACATTGTACAAAACTTTACAAAGTTTACTTTATCTACTGTATGCTTCTACAATATGCAATAATTCTTCATTGACAACAACAAAATAGAATTTGATTTCAATTTAAAGAAAATT
>CM052093.1:13609871-13620924 GCA_028453745.1 Agapostemon virescens | reverse complement strand
CCATTTCATGCTTATACATTATCCAATAATTCTACATTAACAACAACAAAATAGAATTTAATTTCAATTTAAAGAAAATGAACAACATATATATTTGTTAAACTTCATTAACAATTTCATGTCAAGTCTGACACGATGTCGTAGTACAAGGGGTTAATAAAGCCAAAACTGCATAAATGAAGATGATCTCACTGATCAGTCCTCTGACCCATTTACATTCCACAAATTTCGATAAATTCCACTTCACACAACAGTATTGCAAAAAGACTACATTCTTACAAGCTGAGAAAAAATTATGTCACGGATGCGTAACCTACATGGAAAGAATTTTTTGACAAATATAAAATTGCAAGAACATTTCAATGGCATGTTTGAATATGCACGTGTTCAATTAATATTTGTGTTTCGAACGATTGTGCATTGACAACGTGCACCGACTACGTGCAAAGAGAGCAGTAAAAGTAGAGTGTCGTTGTATCGTGACGTCATGGCCACCTGTAGTACGCTACTTTTGAGGAACATGCGTGCCTAGTCAGCGAATATAGTAGGTCTCTAGTTAAATGGGGAAGCAGGGTCGTAAATCTCAATTAGTGATCGATTTTCACGGAATGCATATTCTGCTTGCGTCTTACCCATCGGCGTCGATTGCTAGAGCCAATCGATGGGCAAAGTGTGAGCAGAATATCCTTCTATCCCATATGCGAGGGGAAAATTAAATGGCAGAAAGGTGTACCATATAGCGGTCTACGAAAGTGTTCGTACGCGGAGCTCGTTGCGATCGATTCGTTTTGTGAACGATAATCGGCTCCATCGCTGGTCGCATCCTACTTTCTGCGATAAATTAGAATTCCTATCGACCGTATTCTTTTTCATAAACAATCTTCACCATCTCAAAGCCAACGATGCTTTCTCTGAAAATTAATTAATTTTGGAAAGTCTCAAAAAATATTTTTTCTCACCCCTGATAGGTAAGTTAAAAATTTACAAAAAATTCAGCAAGCACAATTAACGCTTATTTAATACCCTGTATTTTTACAAGATCGATTGCCTTACGTACCCAATCGAGAAAAATTATTTTATAACCTAGGATCTCGTTAAAATTGCAATTCTCCTACCAAATTTTACAATTCATAATAATTTGTTTATGAATGCATGACACGTGATTCCCCACAGATTAATATTGCGAAAAGTTAATTCAATCTATCACGATGTTTATATTAAATTTTCAATTTCGTTCTATAAAATATCAATTCGTTGATTCGCGTGGTTTAATTGCATCGCCTCGGTGTATCATATTTTGCGAAGCAATATTAGCCATACAAATTTTACACTGTACGATGTTATAATAATCCTTCGGCATACCGACCTGCTTTTCGAGACGATATCAGCTTGTAACACAGATTCCTGGATCGACGAGCACAGACTAATAAACAAATAAAAATGAACAGTCAATAATTCAGATAACATCTAGAAGCTTAACCGTTCAACGTGCCCGTCTCGTGAAATCGATTTCTTCGATCCTACAGAATTCCCGTGGTCGTTAAATCGCTTATCAAAACTATTATCACGTTCTCCAACCAATAAACAAGAAAAATATATAAACATAACATCTGCTCGCTTAACCATTCAATATCCCCTTCTTAAAAATTATACATTTCAATTTCGCACAACTTCCGCGCGAACAACGAAAGGAGGGGGATGAAAGTGCGACGCGTCGAATCGAGGTGTTAACAATGTTTCAAAAAGAAAGCGAAAAGCAGATTCGATTCAGATAGCGGCTGGTTGGTTATCGGAGCAGAGAGTTTTCTTACCAACCCCGAAATCGAAGCGGGGGTGGTGGAGTCGGTGTAGATAGGTGTCGGTCCTCGGGGTAGATCACGGATGGCGCCACTGTGAAGACACAGAGACGGAGAGACAGAGAGAAACAGAGAGCGAGAGAGAGAGAGAAAGACAGAGAGTGGGGAGTAGAGAAAGAGAGAAAGCGAGAGAAAGAGCGAGAGAGAGCGAGCGAGAGAGAGAGAGAGAGAGAGAGAGAGAGAGGGCCACTTCCGCTGGAAGGCGAGGCGAAACGAAGTACGGTGTGGCGAGGGCTGTAAAACCACCCCCGTAGACCGACAGGCTACCAACGGGGTTTGGAAAGTCGCCATTTCTGCCTAACTACTCCGCAGTCGCTATATCCACGCTTGAATGCCAATGAAATGTCAAGGCACGTCGTGGCTTATAGACTTGCCGGCGTTGTCGAGCTGTTCGGTGTCCTCGTAAGCTCGTGCGTCGTCACGTTGTCGCGGGTCCTCGCGGTCTCGTTGCTCGCGCTCCTATTCGGGCTCCTGTCTGCGCTCGTGACCGTGCTGGTGACCGTGCCCGTGTCTGTTCTTGTGCCTGTGCTGGTGCCAGTGCCCGTGCCCGTGTTCCTGATCCTGCTCCAGCTCCAGCACCAGCTCCAGCTCCAACTCCAGCTCCTGACCCTGATCGGTACTCCCGCAGTCTACGTGGCGAAACAACGACCGATCATCTCGATCCCGCCGATCCCCTTCTGAACAACGCTACCAAACCAGCGAAACCGGGTCAAGGAAAAGGAGGCTGACAGAGCATCACCACCACCAGCAGCAGCAGCAGCAGCAGCAGCAGCAGCAGCACCAGCAGCAGCAACCCCCCTTTACGATCCCCTGCGAATATCTCTCCGTAACGTCGCCCGGCCGACGATTCTCTGACCTTGGCACACTAGCCCGACGATCGACAGTCCGTCGTCGACGACAGCGAATCGCCAGCCAGCCACGAGAACAAGACCGCCCAAATTCTGGCGGAACAGAGAGAGCCCCTGATCAAAATCTTATATGCTACGAACGACGGTCAGGTAAAAGAAATCGTTCGTCGGAGACCACCGCCGAATCGTTTCGCGATGAGCGAGCAGGATGTGGATGACGTTGCCTTTCTGACAGGTGAGGCTTTGCCTGCCGACCATCCGAACCGTCCACCTCCCCCCTTTAGCTAACCTGCGCTAGTCTTACTTTTCGGAACGGTCTTCTTCCCCGTCCGAACGATTATAGATTTCGTGGTTTTGCTGGTTCGCCTTTCTATCATATTTTTATTTCGCGTACAGGTCTTCTTCGAGTGACGTGGAAAGGGTTTTGTAAAGGGTTGACAGTGGTTTCTCATTCCGGGCTGTTTTTTCCCTCTTCTTTCCTGACCCCCACGTGATTCTTTTCCATCACGGTGGACTCGGTCGACTAGGTGGCCCACTTACGACTTTCCGGGCTGCGAATCGACTATACGAGGAGCACGTGCGTGCGATCAATAAGAGAGAAGCGCTTCTGATCTTTCAAATTCAAACACGCTAACCCGCCTGTTCCCGTTGTGTGTGCGTGATATTATTGTTGACGCGGTGACCTACTAGAATTGTGTCGTCCAAGAGGGAGGGAAGGGTTTAGGGGAGGAGGAAATTCTCTCGGAAAAAAATCATGCACACGCCGTTTGTGTGTTGTTGTTCGAAGAAACGAAATGCACTGTGTGTGTGACACTGTGTCGTTTGTTTTCAAACTTGGACTTTCGATGCTAGACTCCATCTTTGCTCGAATCCGGATACCTCGATGCTTGATTCGAGCATGTTTTGCTTGATTATAGCACCGTCGAGCAACATACGCTGTCGGGTTAACCCCCGTACGATACTCGCCGTGAAAACTCACCTACTTTCCGTTCCTCGGTACTGGAGAACTTTCTATTATTTTCTGTTTGTGTTCGGAGATATAGATTTCTCTTGTAATTTTTATTACGAATTGTTTGGAATTTGTTTAACTCGAGGATAGAGTTGAAATGGCTATTTAAAAAAAAGAAAAATCCTCGTACGCTAACGAGGTTACGCAAAGCAATTTAATCCGTTGCAACGTGCTCGTTTCGAGTTTTGTACGATTTTGATTTTAGCACGGATACGCGAATTGATCGAATAGTTTTACGTTTTTTCGCAGTAGCGTCTTCGCAGTTTTAACCGTTGCGAGAAGGAGATCTAAAATAGGTCATTTCGACCTGTTTGATGATTCTAGTGCTAAATATTGACGTTGGAAGAACTTGCACTCGAAAACTCGCTGCTTTTAGAATTTGCTTATATTAATGTCATCGAGATTGCGGAAAATTCTGGAAATACGCGGTGAATTTATTTGGACAAGAAATTGCAGAAATACCTTATCGCTTTTGTTGACACTTGTGAATCTAGTGTTAACGAGTTTCCTAACAGATCGATAGATCCGGTATCGAATTTCGCGATCGACAACAATTTGAAATCTACGATCGAACGATTTTTAAATGTATCTTCAGAATGTTTCGAAGATCATGGATAAATATATTTGTTCGAGCATGCGATAGGCCGAAATCTTAAAGAAATCTTGTTGCTTTTCGAATACGAGTTACAAGCGACGTTGAACGCTGAATATTTCTAGTTCGAACAAATTCGTAGCGAGGCGTACGGCCGGGTTTCTTTAAATTCGTAACTTGACATTGTTCCCTGTTCCGCATCGGATAAAAGTATAAAAGAATCGCGAATGTTTCCGGGGAACTGCATTAACGTTACACCGTGGCCTGCTACCGGCCAGTCGCAAAATCTGTGTCAAGTGTGTGTAGCCGAGATCATGAAACCCGACGCGTTTCTTGTGTGTCGGTGGACACGAAAATTCACTGTGCCTGCACGTTGTATTCATATTTCTTTCTTTTTGTTTTTGCTCGTTTCTTTCGGAAAATAATTTCCGAATGTTCGTTCTTTAACCAGTTTCGACGTGTTCGCTCACCCGATAAAAAGAGGAGTGCGTGGTTTGTTATTTTTCTGTTTTATTGCTGATCGTTTGGTCGCGTTGCTAAAACATTTTTACACCTGATGCACGTTTGACCATTCTTCAGGAGACCCTTTGTTCCAGGAGATAGCAACACGGGATTGCAGAAACGTAGCATTTATGAACACAATGGGGTCGTGTGTTCGCAGAAAAGGGCCCTTTGCATAGCTACCGTCGTTTTTGCAATACTTTTCGCCATATCATTCATCATTGCCTTCGCGGGACCACAAAATGGTATTATTCACTTTACCGATTCATCGACAATTATTAATCGCATATATTAATTACAACTAGTTTAACTCGAAAATAATTTATTTACACTGTCTTTCGCGTTAATAATTTCTTTACTCAAAGAAAATTTATGTTTACTGTAATTAATACAATAATTATTAATACAACGTTTGAAAACATTATAATTAACTTCATCTTACAAAATAGAATTTTTAAACGTATAATAACGTATTTATATTTATAATGAACAACATCTTAATTATTTCGTTTATTTTAGTCAATGTAAAATAGCTTCGTTTTGATAAATTATAAAAACGTTACTATACGAATATATTAAAATTCCTTTAAATAATCTTTTAGACAATAAATTAAAGATCAATGGCAGTAGATAAATTTTTGTAGAACAGCTAAACGTCCGTGACATAAAATAAGATTTTTTGAGAAAGCGACGAACAGATTTGCTTGTTAGAAAATGTTTCTTGAACCGGTCAGTCCAATTCTATGACGGGTGTCTAGTAACTGTCGTATCGCTTTTTTAACGAATCCTCGTGTTTAATTTTTACAGACTGCCCTTGCGCTGGAAAAAAGCCAGCTACCCTGGAAATCGAGGACGATGAAAAAAGCAGTGAGCCTCTTGCAACTAATGGAGAGGTACAGACATTTATGTTTGTTTTGTTGGCTGTATGATCATAATCCAAAAAGTAGAGCAAAACATGTATGCACATATCCTGGAGCACATAGTCGAGATATAATGCGGCGATAATTGAAATCATGTGTCGTCGTAAAAATCTCAAATTGTCCTGGCATAGGTAATTTGATGCAGCTTTACCCGACTGGTAGTGTGCATTTAATTAGTATCGTATAACAACCGAAAACATTTTAATATCTTCGCGTTTGCGTTCGGCGGTACAGGAAAATAATCATTCGGTGTACAACAAACGTAAATTCTATTTAACTTCAATTTGCACGTTTAGCAGTAACGAGAATATTATTATTCATACGTTTCGCTTAAATTAATTCGCCCGTTTAGAAATTTATGGAAATTTGTTGCTCTTTTTCCTTGTAAACATTTCACGGGACTCCGGAAATGCTGAGCGCAGCTGCGACATTTTTATGCAGAATCAAATCTTAACCCTTGACACTCGAGTGATGCTTCTAAGGCGCCACTAAAAATTGCCATAATATTATTTATGCAATTTTTATGTCGCTACGTTTGCGATTAAAAAATCGATGAAAATTTTAGTGTCGTCGGTACGAGTAATAGTAATTAATTTCGTATGCAGGAAAGGAAATAAAGTATTTATAATGGAGTATGTTATTGGTAAAAGTATTGTTTCGTTTTGGGAATGGAATTTGCTTCGAGTGTAAAGGGTTGGATGATATCTAATTAATTCGAGCCAGCAATATTTATAATTGCCATTTCGCTTGGACGAAGATGAATGAGTATTCACGGGATTAGACGTTGGAAAGTACACATGTAAAACGGGCGATAGCGATTCGAATAAACACACGTAGCGTACATACATGCACGGTACTTGTATTCAAGCTTGAAAGTCTTCATCTAAAGCTGAACATGACTGTGAAACATCTTGGCGGGAAATCAATTGCGAGTTGCAACCATAATTCAAAGCTTAAATCTGACTGCTGACTAGTTATAGCCATGAATGCATAGGAAATGCATTGTGGGAATGAAATTCACGGGACATACACTTCTACGGCTGGAGTGAATAGATCATGATGTAAACTGAAATATTCTAGGTCTGTAATCTTGCGACCGAAAGGTGCTCAAAGCTTATGTCTTCAAATTGTTTATTTGAAGGAAAAGCTCTATTGAAAATACCAATTCTATTTTATTCGCGTCAAATTGAAACGAAGCAACGAAAAATATGGCAGTAAAGTTAAAATAAAGTAAAAATAGTAAAAATAAAGTTTTCAGTTTTTGAGGGATAAAATGTAAAAGTTAGAATTGCAGATGATTCGAGTGGTTAAAAATTATGCTTTCATTCGGGTTTACATTTTAGGATGCTTCAAAGCTTGTGCTTTGAGCGTGTGTGTAAAATTTAGTTGTATTTTATAAAATGGTTGGCGTAGTTATTTAAATTGTTGAAATTTTTGTAGGTTTTCCCCTGGAATAACGTGAGGCTACCAAAGTTTGCCCATCCCACTAGGTACAACATTACCATCCATCCAAACCTTACCACATTAGAAGTAAAAGGTACGTATACATATTTTAACAATCATTTTCGTGGTGAAAAAAAGATTCACGTAAGCATCTCCATTCAAAAAATAATTTAGAATACTGCATATCTTTTTCTGCATCGAAAATAAATCTTTTCAAGGCACTTTTCTATATTTTTGCTGAACAATGCACAGTAGTAAGATTGAAAATTTTAATTAGTATCTTGAAAATTGATTTTCGATGCAGAGAAAACGTGGTACAAACAAGCTAATATTTGCCTTTATTTGCAGGACAGGTCGCGATCGAATTCTATGTCGATAAAGAGACCAACTATATCGTCTTCCATAGTAAAAATTTGACAATAACTGACAAGGTAAGTCTTTTACCTAAAAAGGAAACTTTTTAAAAAATAAATACAAAATGTACAATGACATTCTTTTGCACTCTAAGCTCTGTTTTCAAATAAATTTCCATTGCAAACACGAATCTTCGTGTATATATATTTTTAAATACGCTAATGTAGCTTTTAAATATTTATTCGACGTATCGTATACTAGATAACATGCTTTCACAAGGAATTGAAACATTTGCAATTGTTTTCAGATGGTTCAAGATCGTAAAGCCCATAGATTAAAAATCGCGAAGCTTCTGGAGTATCCGAAACATCAGCAGCTGTATCTGGAGCTGGAGGAAAGTAAATTTCGAAAAAGGGGAAACTACACGGTGCAATTAAGGTTCACTTCGAAGCTGACCAGTGAACTCGAAGGATTCTACCTTAGCAGCTACGTCACCCCGGAAGGAGAAAAAAGGTTGTTCCCAAACTCTCATCTCGATCAATCTCTTATTTTAAAAAGAACAATTTTATTCAATGTTCTATGTAATTTTATTTATGATCGTATTAGCGACTACTTTAACATTTCCCTGTCTAATTTCATGCTTTTTATTGCTACCGTTTTAAACATTCCATTTTATTCGAGTTCGTTTATTAACATTAGAACTACCGAACAATAAATCCAACAATATACATTATTTTGTAATATTAATGAGACTGCATCTATTAAAATTTCATGCAATTCTTATTGTAAGGTATACGTCATTAAAGAAATGCATGCAAAAATTTCTGATGAAAACATTTTTATAACTTCAATAATTGAGAAATAAAAATGCTAGGGACCAGTCAAAATGTCTAGTTTGGTAGTTCTAGTGTTAACTATATTTTATTCGTAATTAACACTAGATTCTAATTAACACTAGAACGAGTCTTTTCAAATTTTAACCACCCTCTTAACCTTTAGCACTCCAATGACTTCTCTGAGGCGACACTAACAATTGCCATACTATTACTTCAACCAACTATTACATTACCATGTTTGCATTTAAAAAATCGATAACAATTAAAACGTTGTACGTACGAATAATAGCAACAAATTTTATATGCACGAAAAGAAATGAATCATGTACAATGTAACTATTCTATGTAAGAAAATATGTCTCGATTTTGGAGTTAAAATTGCTTGGAGTGTAAAAGGTTAACAATGTATTCCGAAAGAAAGAAATTTGTTCAGCAATTCTTCGTGAGAGCTGTTTTGCAATTTCAACGATCGTAAATTAAAAATATTGAAACGTAACTCCAGCGTTAAGGCAGGCCACTTTCACTTTGCGTTTGGAGTCTGTTCTTGTTTCTGAAATCATTATGTTCTATTTTAAATATGTTTCTGGATTGCAGGTACTTGGCCACGACGCATTTCGAGCCAACGTACGCGCGCTCAGCGTTTCCATGCTTTGATGAGCCGCAGTTCAAAGCCAAATTTAAAGTGTCGATATTCAGGGATAGATTTCACATTGCGCTGTGCAATATGCCCGTGATGAATACCGAAGACGCGGGATTTTATATGGGAACGGGACTTGTGAGTATGAAACCGACATGCACCAAAAAGTATCTGTATCTCCGGGCTTTGAGTATCGTAAATGCACTGAACTTTGCAACAGTTGCTATATCTTTCACCAGAAGATACGATAAAATCGAAGTGCATCGGTGATACATTTACTGATAAGCGTAGGACATTTTTACTTAAATTAATCGCATATATCAACCCTCACAACGTAGTTTAACACTTTGACTGCCATGTCACCCATATATGGGTGACAGAATTATTTGTCCATGTTTAAAAATAAATTTGTACGTTAATACATTCGTTGCAGTCAATTTAGTTGATATCTGAAGAATACAAGAAGGTTGATAGACAACTATATGCCATACATTGAACATTTTCAATCTTTGCTTTATTAAATAAATTAATTTGATTTTATAGAATTGTTAAGGTCGTCAGTTGGGCAGTTAACGTGTCAATACTAGAACTACCAAACCAGTCATTTTGACTTGTCCCTAGTTTTTCTTTCGCAATTATTGAAGTTATAAAAATATTTTTTTCAGAAATTTTCAGATGTACTGCTTTAATGGCGTACACGTTACAATAAGAATTGTATGAAGTTTTAATAGATGCAGCCTCATTATTATTACAAAGCAATGTATATCGTTGGAATTATAGTTCTAGTGTTAAAGCAACTTGATGCGTACATACGGTCTCAAAAATACTTATGCTTTATCAAAATCTAATATTCACAATCCTTATTTAATATAAACTATCAGAAATTTTTATAATGCTCATGATAAAGAGAGAAATTATTTCAGTTTCGGTTATTTCTTCACAGTTTACTAAACAATGTGATATTTCAAAAATACATCAACGAGTTAAGCTTATAAAATCAAAAGCCATTGCTTAAAAATGATCAACGTGAAATTAATTCATTAGCACTGAAATTAGTATACTATTCGTACGTTTTATATAAACGAATCATTTCTTTGTTTGGAATAATAACCCAAGTGACTTGATATTTAAAAAAATGTTAAAACGATTACTTTACTAGATGTGTAAATAATTTTATTACGAAATTAGGAAATTTATTCATCACAATTAGGAAAGTTATTCGTTTTTAACTACTTTTGACACTGTCTGTATATTAATACTAGATTACAGTGTCAGGTGACAACTCTATTATCAAGTGATTAACAATCGTTGAAAGTGAAAAGTAAAGTTAACGATGAACCGTAGAAAATTCGCGAGACGTTCGACACGTTGACGTAGAACGGTTTGATTTGTCGAATTAATACGAATATTTCTGTCGAAATGATGTTTTCAGCTGCGTGATGACTTCCAAGAATCCGTCGAAATGTCTACATACTTGGTGGCATTCGTGGTGTGCGACTTCAAACGAGTCTCAGAGCTGACGAAGAGAAACGTTTCCGTAAGCGTCTACGCGGCGGAGGCGATGCTTCCACAAGCGCAATATGCTGTAAATACTGCTGCTCGTACAATTGATTACTTTGAATCTTTTTTCGGAGTGTATTACCCATTACCTAAGCAAGGTACGTACTAAAGATACTACAAACCTGCGATCAATGAACGCGAATAACAAACGAATTTCAAGAACAATTTCATGCAGCATGTGAGCCGTTTATTTTGAAAGTGGCTTAAGTCCATTTATGCTCGAATCGAGATATTGAAGGGTTTGCGTTGGATTAAATTTTAAAATATGGGTAACAGATAACATAATAGAATAATATTTTTGAGTTTCTAAAAGTGTCAAATTTATCATCCCAATTAGCATAATTAACATTATTGAAGAAATAATATGTTTTGATGGCTATAAATGGACTTACGCCATTTTCGAAATCAATGAAATGACGTTTTCAATTCTTAAGAAAGCACAAGTCCATAGGAAAAGTAAATTTCCCTTGAAATTAAAATAAATGTATATACTTTTC
>CM052093.1:13556896-13609771 GCA_028453745.1 Agapostemon virescens | reverse complement strand
AATGAAATGACGTTTTCAATTCTTAAGAAAGCACAAGTCCATAGGAAAAGTAAATTTCCCTTGAAATTAAAATAAATGTATATACTTTTATGTTATAAAATCAAGAAAATATTCAACTTTCATTCTTTGTTAAATAATTTTTACATTAAAATTAATACAGTTTTATTAATTATTATTTAGTCTTCTCCAGTTTGTGTACACGAGAGGCATTTAAAATAACTGTGGTGTGCAGGTGGTACATAATGTAGTAAATCCATTAAGTGCTCATATTTTAGGTTTGTGAGTGGTCTCGGTTTTTTGTATAGTGATGCCAACTGGATATTATTAAAGTTTTTCGGTCTTCCCCGTTACGGTACTAAATCCAATGTTGTGAATGGTGCATCCTCGTTAATTGTCGTTTCATAGAATAACTTATATGAATCGCTTCTCAAAAATCTCATCCAACATACTTTAAATCAATTTACTCTTTCACCGTCAGTATTTTTTAGCCTTTTAAAAGTCGCATTTTCTGTGGACAGACACTGTTCCGTTGTTTAAAACAAAGTCATTGCACATTGATAATTCAACTGTTACTTTGATAATTAAACATAAACATTTTCCATGTCCATTTGAAACTCTCACAATGAGACTTACGCTACTTTCAAAATAAACTTTTTCATCGCTTCATCAACCAGCAAATTTTCGTATTACAAAATCTTAACGATTTTAAATATATTAGTAACAAGTTGCCTCAGAATGAAAAGATCTTGTAAAAATGTAACTATGATGGTAGCTGACTCGATATTGTTTTTTAAATGGACTTACGCCACTTTCAAAATAAACGGCTCATGTTTTACATAAGTTCCAAGATGGTGCTTTCAATCTGGTTTCCAGAGAAGTGTTTTCGTAGAGTACCTCTCTACTTTATGCTACTCTTGTATACATGATCAGTGTGTGGTAGCATTCTTTTTACACTCTCGTACACTCCACGGATAAATAAACTAATCCAGTAATTATAAATCTTTGGACAGTTCTCTCGTTGACTAATGCTTTCGAAATAACAAACTCTGACAGTGAGCATTCTGGTTTGTAACAATTGAAGCGTCGACGTTAAAGTATATTTTTAACAGTATGATTATTGAGAATGTCTGGAAAGATATATCCTACTGATCCTTCACGCTTATACTATGATTAATCTAACCGTAGATCCTTGAAGCAAATACTTCGTACGGAAAAATATTGTAGTTGAAACTCCTGTGGATCGTCGGATCGAACGCTTCCTTTAATCACGCTTCCTTAAATTATAACCAATAATTTTAAAACATGGTAGAAGCTCGATTATCGAAACGGCTATCTGAAAAGTATCATTTCAATGTAGTTTGTCTTGTAAGCTCGCCGCGAGGACGAAGTAAAATCGTATCTTTGAAACATTTAGGATCCTCCGAGTAATTATTGTTCATTAATAACTAGACTGTGGATTTTATGCATGCATGACAAAAATTTAAAAATTAAAATTATAAAAGCATTTTCATGACAAAATTCCTAAGTGCGTCTCGTTATCGAAATACACATTGCAATAAGAATTATATGAAGTCTCGACAGATGCTATCTCGTTATAATTATAAATCGTCATGCGACACATTTTAATATTAATAATATGAATATACATATTGTTGCCAGTTTATAGGAATAATTAAAGAAGAACATTTTTATCTTGCATAAATATCCGCAGTCTGATCAAACAATTGTGTTCTTTAATGCAAAAAATGGTTCGAATCGCAGTAGATAATAATTGAAAAATGAAAAGTTGAGTAAAAATTTTATAAAACACAGCGATATCGAAGAATGACGCAAGCCATGTTAAAATTGTATTACAATTATTATTTATTGAATGACTAACGCTGGAAACGCGACGTTGGTACAAATGGAAAATAGATTTACACCGCTTTTGCATTAAACGACTCGGTTGCGAGTGTAACTGTTAATCGACGATAAAGATGTTCCGATAAGAACGCGGTTTTAACTGAACGATTTTGTTTTACCTTTTCTGCAGATTTGATAGCGATTCCTGATTTCGCGGCGGGCGCAATGGAGAATTGGGGCCTAATCACGTACCGAGAAACATCCATATTATACGACCCACAGGAAACTTCGACGGGAGCCCACGAATGGGTTGCCGTGGTGGTAGCCCACGAGCTGGCCCATCAATGGTTCGGTAATCTCGTCACTATGAAATGGTGGAACGATCTGTGGCTGAACGAAGGAGCGGCCAGCTACTTCGAATACAAAGGAGTAAATCATATCTCACCGAAATGGAGCATGATGGATCAATTTATTTTGTATAAGACTCAACCGGCCCTCGATCTCGATGCCTTAACTAGCAGTCACCCGATAAGCGTGCCAGTGAAAGATCCAAACGAGATCGAAGCTATTTTCGACGACATCAGCTACAGCAAAGGAGCTTCCATTCTTAATATGCTAGAAGGTTTCCTCTGCGAGGACGTTCTGAAAGGCGGTTTAAACGATTATTTGAGGACCCACGCGTATGGGAACGCAGACACGAAGGATCTGTGGGCGGCTTTCACCAAGAACGCCAACCACACTTTCGACGTGAAAGTAAGTGCAAAAATATAGCTGTTCTTAACCCTTGCGTCGTGAATTTTTCTGCATTTTTGGGTTATATTCATTTTCGAAGGCATTGCGATGCAAAGGTCGACAGGACATAATTTTTATTAATTTCTTATTGCAATTACTGCTGACAATTACTGATTACTTAATAACTTATTCATTTGAGATTGCAATTATTGCTGACAATTACTGATTACTTATTTACTTCTTTGTTTCTGATTGCAATTACTGCTGACAATTCCTGCTATAAATAACAGTTTCGTGCAATTTGTCTGCAAAAATAGAAGTTTGTACAAACTGCAGACCTTTAAACTTAAACTTAGAAAACTATTTAAAATGTATTTATGTTACATTATTTTCTTAATTTGCTTGGAAAGCATACTTTTCATTTCTTCTCATTTTTACTATAGTTTAAGATGTCACGATTACACCTTAGAAGGGTAAGCTGAAATAAAGTAATTCTACAAAGATTTTTTACAGAAATTAATAACATCATCGTGCTGTTTCTTACACAAAAGATTCTCCTTTTAGATTTTTATGAAATAATCAGATTCACGGTGCAGACAATTTTTATTACAAATATCGATAGTCTAATTTTAATATTGCTTCGATGCATATGAAAATGCATGTGCATTAGTATGATTCCATGGAATATATTACTTTGCTCTTGAATATCTTTCGATAGATATCACGAAGAAATTCATTTTCGATATTTTCGTTTCGAGAAAATTGCTTCTAGACGAAACTGAGGTCGTCAATAGATAAAATTTGCAATTGTGCCCATAATTATGAAAGTGGTCTAAGTCAAACTTTAAAGAAATTATAAAAACGTAACTTGAATTTTTGGTATCGGATCATTCCTTTCTACCGAATGACCGTGATTTTGGGTTGATAGAAATGAAAATAAAAAAAGCAAATTACTTATACAACCCTGAGCATTATTATGAATTGATAAAAAAGTGTAGAAGAAGAAATACATTCTTGATAAAACGAATGTCGCAGCCGGATTTTATTTCAACGAAGTCACTAGAAGAGTAAAAAATACCGCGGCCGAATCTGTCTCTTGGCTGCAAATTCAATGGATGAGATTCTTGAAAAATGAACCTTATAAAATGTTCTATAAAACTTCTTTAGATGATTCTAAATTCCACGTTTTGGATCTTTCACCTAAAAGAGGAAGACCAGAAATATACGGAAATATTAAATTACTTTCATTACACACCACCACTAGACTAGTAACGAAAGAAAAACATAAAGATATTATGTCTTTACTACCATACATCTCTCCAGTTTTTCAGGAACATTTTAAGAATCTTAAAAACTCGAAATGATAAAAATGGATTACTTTTTAAAAATAATTAATAAATGTTCATGAATTATTTCATTAAAGTTATTGTTTGAAATAAAACTCATAGTTCTTTATTGCTTTAAGTCATTTATAGGACATTCAGTTAATTTTGAAAATGGTCTAAGTCAGTTCAAACTTTAAAAACAATATTTTCATATGAAATTCACACAAAATTTCATATTCATAATAAATTTCCATTAATCAAGACTAATAAAATTATAAATTAAAATGTCGCATAATGTAGAAATATTTTTTAATTTATTCGAATGCAATTCATTAAATATCTTGAAACAAGAAATATATGATAGACCACTTTCATAATTATGGGCACAATTAGAAACGCGAGTGATTGATGGGAACGATTGTGTTTTTTTCAGGCTATTATGGACACGTGGACCCAACAGATGGGTTTTCCACTGATTACGATCACACGTGACGGGAATACCATCACGGCAAGCCAGAAACGATTTCTGCGTTCACCGAGAGAAAATGATACCGAATTGTTGCAACCAAAATCGCCCTTTGACTACAAGTGGTACGTCCCGTTGAGCTACTACACAGACAAAGAACCGCGCAAGCTTCACAACGTGTGGATGAATTTAACCGATGGTAACATATACAGGACAATTATAACGAACATTTTAATCTACAACTATTTAGAGCTATCAATCTTTTTGCTGTAACTCCAGCAGAATTATTAGCCAATAATTTCTTTCGGTTCTCGATTAAATCGTTGATCGCTGAGCATTTCGCCTTGAATAATATTTCTTAGTCATTGTATTAGATTCATCTGAAAGTTCCTATCCCGTGTACCTAAATCTGTCTTTCCCCGTATACCTAATACATTAACTAACAAATGAAAAGATTTATTGTAAATTGCACCAAGGTTTCCATGAACGAATGAATTTATTGCCTGATAATTTTTCACGTTCCGATGATCGCAATTTTCGTACAAGGTTCGTATCGTTGATTTTTAGTGACATTCGAGATACCCGAGGACGTCGAGTACATAAAATGCAACGTGAATCAAAGTGGATTCTATCGCGTCACTTATCCAGAAGAAATGTGGACGGCGATCATTGACACACTCTTGAATGATCACACAAAGTTTAGTCCAGCCGATCGCGCGAATCTGATCGACGATGCGTTCACATTATGCGAAGCCGGGGAGTTGAATGCCACTATACCGCTCGAATTGTCGCTTTATCTTCTGAACGAGAGGGATTATGTACCGTGGGCCACTGCGCTTGGATATTTGCACTCTTGGAAAGGAAGATTGAGCGAAAGTCCAGGATACAAGAGATATATTATGTTCTTGAAGCAATTGTTAACACCGGTTTCGAAGTATGTCGGTTGGGTTGACGAGGGATCGCATTTGGAAAAGTGAGTATTATTTTGTTGAGGTAGAGGATGATGAAAAATATCTTAGAATAATATTCGTTGCTCGCATCAACTTCTTTGATGATGACTACACGATTAATGGTGTCATAAGAAAATGTTCTGAGATTGGCGAATATGATTCTGATATAAAATTATTTTAGTAACGTATCCAGACACCAATTCTCTCGATGTTGAATTTTATAATTATCCATTTTGCTATGTATTCGTCTAAGGAAAATATTTTGAGATTGAAGAATTGTTGCATGATTCTAAAAAAATTATTTTAGTAATATCTTATAATTTTTCCAATAATTATTAGCAGAAAAGTAAAACAGTAGAATCATTAGAAGAATTGAAAAATACTGTAACAGTATTTTAAATATTATTAAGAAGAGAGATACATTTTCATTTTACTCCAGTTTGTTACTTTAATCACAGAAATATAAAAAAAATTCACTCATGAAAATTAGTATGAAAATTTGTTTCGAGTGAACATTTAACACAATGGGTCAACTGACCCTTTTTCTATCATGCAATTATTAAAGTTATAATATTGCCTTCATAGAAATCGATTCAATAGATTTCTTTATTCAATTATATATTGTGATAAAAATCTCACGGAATGCAAATAAATTAAATATTGGAGTCTTTATAAGTCACTGTACATTAACTAACTTTAATGCTCGATAGATCTAGTGATAAGAGCGTGTCAATAGGCATACAAAAGAGTATGCTCTCTAATAAAGTAGAAAGTGACCGCCTGGTCTGACGAAAACCGTCCCTTTCTACTACAGCGAATGCCGACAGCATTTATTTCTTATATTTTCTGTTTACGCAGATTACTGAGAATTGCAGTGCTACAATCAGCTGTAACTATGAAATTGGACGACGTTGTAAAGCCTGCGAAAACTCTCTTTAAGAATTGGATGTCGAAAGGTGAACGAATTCCTCCAAATATTCGAGACGTTGTATACGAAGCAGGTAAGCTGAAATTCTGTAAATCCGAACAATCTAGCGTGAGAGTCTCGCACGATTTTATCATTTCTAACAACGTGCAGATATCTCTAAGAAAAGTAATCGTTTTTAAATATAATTACTATCGCCAAGGAATATTAAAAAATCTAACGATTTGTGGACAATCAATTGCGAAGTAATTAAAGTGGGTCTGCGATGCGTCGAGTGGAGTACGGCTGGTCCATTTCGGCTGTTTTCCATTTTGAAACAAAATACTTCACTTTCAGCCATACCCAAGTCCGTAACTAATTCTTAGGGTCAAGCATACCCACAAATATCTCAAAAATGACAGTGTAGACAATTCTAGACAAATCTTTTGGTTTACAATTATCAAATTTATAAGATCGCCTTCATAGAATTCGTTGCGATAGATTTCCTTATCCAACCTTACTAGTGTACTAAAAATTGCACAAGATCCAAGTGCATATTAACCTCTTAGGCACGGCTGAATTTTGCGCGTGGCTGTTTCTCTGTACGGCAGAGTTCAACGCGAATTACGCGTAAATGATACGGCACTGCAATGTGTGACGGATAATGCTGTTCTCTACACGAGTACATTGGAATGAAGTGTTTGATCATAAAATTAGAATTTTTCTTAAAGATATGATACACGTATGTTGACTTTAACAATTTACTTTAATAATTAATAATACAATTGTGTATGGCGTGTCGTTCAGAGAGATGCCATCCGCGAAAGCCACTATAGTGACGCATAGTGCCTAAGAGGTTAACAACCTACCGAGCACTAAAGTGACTAATAAGCGTTTTCTAATAATAGATTTACATTTATTTAAATTTTTTGGGATCCTGTTTACAATGTATTCTTGAATAAACAAACGTGTATCATTATTTTCAATGGAGGCGTCTTTACGATTTTAATAATTACGAAATGAAAAAGTTGAAAACGGCCATTTGACCGTGCGTGGTAGAGTTAGCTTTAAAAGGTTCATCGGCTTACAGGGATCAAATTTGGTAACGAAGAAGAATGGAACTATTGTTGGCAGACTTATCAAAATACTCAAGTACCTAGTGAGAAAAGAATAATGTTGCAAGCGTTGGGTGCAACGACAGATTCCTGGTTATTGCAACGCTACCTTCTACGTTCGTTAGATCGAGACGTTGTCAGGTCTCAGGATGTTGAAACTGTCATAGCCTCGGTTGCTAGCAATACTGAGGGCCAATTTATCGCGTGGCGGCACATTAAAGCGCACTGGCCGCAAATACATGCTTTGTTCGGCAACGGATCGCTATCAATGGGTGGACTAATCTCCGTTGTCATCTCTGATTTCTTTACAGAGTACGATTACTACGAAGTACGTAAACAACGCCTTTTTAAAACAATTCTTTGGCCTACCTTCACGCTTTACCGACCGGCGATTGTTTCAGAATTTTTTAGAGCACCCAGTCCATGATTCAAAACTTTTTTAGCGACCTTTCAACGCTGACAGAAATTTTTATTGAGAATTCTCGAGACATCTTCAGTAACTTTATCTAATAATTTTGTTACAAACTCCAATGTACAAGTTTTAAGCTTCATTCTATTAAGTGCAATTATTGAGAGTCTTATTAATAGCCTTCCGGTCGGTAAAATGTTAACACTAGATTTACGGAGCACTAAAAGCGACTTTTTTACATTATTTTATGTTAATAACGAGAATGTGTCTATCGAAATTTTTGACTTTTTAAAAATAATTTACATTCGAAGAAATTAATCTGGAGACTGATTTCTCGTGGATGCAACTTTACAATTTCAATAATCGTCATTAACCCCTTGCCCTACCATTTTCTTTGCGACAAAAGTTATTGCAACATATTTAAAAATGTTACAGAACAGACAATTTATATCTGTTATGTTGCTACGTGTACTTCAATGCTTAAATAATGATTAAAAGAGAATAAAATTTAATTTCGTCGAAAAAGAAAGACAATATTTATATTTTTCAGAATTTGCTTAAAATCTTTATCACGAGTCTAACTCGTTATAATATGGCAAGGGGTTAACAAATATTAGAATACGTCTAAACAATTCGTCCCGGACATCTAGTGTTAATTAGTTTAGCATGCAATTTCTTTCTGTCAGTCCTCAGAAAATCTGTTTAATTTTCGTTAATTATATTAATCGAATATACATTACTTATTAAATCGCTTTAAATATATCCATTATACTTTTTTTTTGTAGTAACTAGAACAATTTTTTAAACTATGTTAAATGGATATAACATAAACATGAAGCTTTTATTGTTCAAAATAATGTAATTAAATTGATCAGCGTAGACAGCTTGTACACTGTTACGGATTCTTTCGCTTTTCAATAATCTTGAAAAAGGAACAACAGATTAAACGTTATTATTACTTCACTATTTAATGCACATTTATCGATTTTCAAGGAACAGATAGTTTTTAAAAAATGTTTAGAAATTTTGTCGTTGAAAAATCAGAAAGTTAACGTTGCAATTACCGCGGCGACACAAGTTGCAACTACGAGAAAACTAATCGAACAATTCGGCGATGATTCAGGTATCAGAATTCTTCAAAAACGTGGACGTTGGCAGCGGGCAGCGAGCTCTGGAGCAGAGCCTAGAGAAAATCAAGTTCAACATCCACTGGGTGAAGGAGAACGCCGAGGTGGTTGACAGATGGCTCATAAACTATATGAACGTTCATACGAGTTAACCCCGTGCTCATAGGGAATGGGACAAAAATGACGCGGAACTATCATTCAGTCATTCTGTGACGATACTTACGTTTTTCGTGGTGCTCGTCGACGCGCGATAACGCGCACGATCCACGGCGATCCGAAACGAAAAAGTAAGATCTCTGTCGTCGTACACGAGGTAATCGAAAAGAAAAAAAAGAAAATCATTTATTTACCACTTAGATATAATTCGCAGATCAAAAAGAATAAAAAAAAAAAAGATATGAATGACCCATTTCCGTCATGCGCGTCGAACGGTTACTTTCAGCGGACGATCCCTCGAACCGAATCTTCCGATGAACGGAGGAGCTGTTCGAGATTTAAAACGAAAAGATAAAAAACCAAAAAAAGAACATAACAAAGTAAAAACGAAAAAAATATATTGCCCTAAAATCGAAACGAGGAAAGAGAGAGAGATAGGAGGAGGAGGAAAACGTTTAGCCGCGAGAAATCTCCACTGCTGGAAAGAATCATTCGACGCATCGAAACAAAGCCGAATTGTTTATATGTAACACATTATACACCGATTTATACGCACTTTCGAAAGTATTTATTTATTATGCACGCAGTGCGTGCAGATTGGATTACTATGTATAAAGAATGAAATTATAGAGAGAAGAGAGACAACGTTGTTCCTAGGATAGTCGCTAACCCACCATTTTTCCGAACAAAAAACGACAAACGAACAAAAATGAAAAAAAAAAAAAAAAAAAAAAAAAAAGAATATGAAGAGAAAGATAAAAGAAGGGGCTACCGACAAACGCCTGATAACGTTGATACTTTAGTCTCCTAAATATAACTATACTTTATATTACAAGGAGTGACAGTAGTCGTCTCCACGTGATACTCAACCCCCATTTCTGATCCATCCAGTACACTAATCGAACAGAGTGAAGTGAGCTTGCTGAGAATTCGACGGAACGATGCTACTTAACACAATTTCGCAATCCAGTGATAAACGCCTCAAACAGGAATAGGAATTAAACGGTGTGTGTGTCCACGATTCCAACCATCATTTCTCTTGGCCTAGATCGCACGAAATTTCAAACGATCCATCGATCGCAAATTTATCTTCATTTCACTTTCGACCCACGTCAAACGTTGCCAAAACATCGAGACGACTGGACTGCGGATTTTCCACGTTTCCTTTCTCCGTTTTTCTTCTCGTTTTCTTTCACAAAATCGAAGTGAAACGAAGTATATCGGACGTTTATTTATTCGTTCAACTCCGTTCCCTCGCAATCTACGATGTTAATTCGAAGATCCGCAGTCTAGGAATGATCATCACGATCGTAAACCAAGTCTTTGCGTGAAAAGACTCGATTCGTTCGTAATATTGCGAAACATAGTGAAGAGTCGTACAGTGTTGGTCGCTCTACTAAAATTTTGGCTACTTTCTTTTTCGGAAAATCATGTTTCGAAAAGGTAATTTATAGTACAAACGGTACTCACTAAAAAAAAGGGGTGAATCGTTTCCCTAAAGTTTTATCTTAGAGATTAATAATTCACGCAGATAAAGAAAATTGTCCAGTACCAACTACTTAGCAGATTTTAAGGTCTACATAATCAATAATGTTAGTGAGAAAAATATTTAAACGGAAAATTGCAATTTTTATTCTGAAAATGATAGAGAAAAGAAACTTCGGAGGACTTTAATTATAGGAAAGAATTTTTAAACAGTTCAACAATTTTTAATAACAAGATCGATACCGAGATAAGCACGTGGAAAATGTCTTATGTAATTTACAAAGTAAATTGCAAAAATCAGGACATGTATACCTATAATAGTCTGTAAACGATGTACGTAGCATGACAAAAGAAAGCAACAAGAAAAACAATTTTTATTCTACGAAACATCTCAGAACTCTGGGTGATATCGAAGAAATATAGCTTTCGTTTATTTCTCCATTTATAGTTCGCTCGAATTGATAGTGAAACGAGAGGTAATTCGACTAGTACTATACGATTCTCCCCTGACTCTGTCTAAAAGGATGAACATTTTCTGGCTTGCTTTCGAGAACATTCGAACGTCCTGACTACAATCGCCTAATGTTTAACATTTTATACTATTCTCCTTGAAATCTTGGATGTGTTAACAATCCTGATTGCGTTTATTGCGAATCCTCTGTCGACAAGGATTTTTCCAAACTATTTTCCTTGAGTCGTATTCAAAGTCTGAAGTACCGCTTAACACTTTTGCTGCCACGTCACCCACATAAGGGAATTTTCACGTTAATATATTCATTATATTCAATTTGACGGTGGCCCAGAAAATGCAAGAAGGTCGGAAAACTTTTTAGTGTCGTAGGTTTTAGTTTTTTAATTTTTATTTCACTCGATAAGTTGCTTCGACTTTGTGCAATTTTTTTAGCTGCTAGTTTGGCAGTCAATGTTTTAAACAAACCCGAAAACTCTATACTAGCCATTTATCATTTAAATCACTCGATAACCCGTTTGTAACTCGAGTAATCGAGGAGTATGGTTACCGTGCATGTCTCCAATACGTCTGACTGATTTATGTAATACGAAAACACGTAACGAAGAGGGATAATGTAATTATTTCGGAAAACGCAAGGTTTTGGTTCACGATCGGCAATTCGAGGATCATTTGGCTACTCCCGCAAGATACAGTGTGATTTGCTGTAAATACCAAACGAGGAACGACATTATGTTTGCGTTAGAACCAATCAAGTATGCATAGAGACTTCCCGGAGCGATCTTGCGAACAAATGGTTCTTCTAAAAGTAGCATATCAACATGATAGAAGGTTGACGGATCTTTGTTGGCCGAGTCTTTGTCGAGAAGCGAAGTTCTAGTTGTTCCCCCCATGGAAATACTAATCGGACAAAGAGTATATTTGGCCTCGGATAAAAACGAAAAAAAGAAAATAAAAGAAAAGGAAAACCGAACATATTTGCGAGGATTGTATATGTCCCTCGATGATAAATACACAGAGGAAAAAAAGTAACAAATACATTCGATGTACCGTGTGTCATGTATTAATGTCGCTGCAGATTGCTGGAGGCGCGGGACACGTCTCGCGTGGAGCTGATCATTCTCCATGTAAAGTAGCATAATAGAGAATCGGATATTTTATTATGGACAAATGTATAAAAAGTTTATGTATGTAACCATGTGATGCTTTGTGTGGTGTGTACATAATAGCGTAAGAGAAGTTGTGTGTCCTTGTGCGTGATCGGATGTATTACAGAAGGTATCTAGATTGTAGATGGAGAAACAAAAATTGAAAAAAAAAACCAAAAACATGAAAAAGAAAAACAAACAAACAAACAAACACGTTCATGCCAAATTTCTACTGGCCTTTATGGAATATTCGTGTGATTTCGGCGTGAGTTCGTCAACTCGAGAATGCTAACCGATTTTCCGTTTGCTGGTCGCTCGTATTAGGAGTTTTCCCTTGGGGTTGCATTTTACCTTATAGTAATTATCCATTGACAATAAGCACGAAGAGAAACAGAAGGGAGCGTCTCGAAGAAAGATGGAATAGACCGGCCCAGTGATGATCGTGACACTTTACAACAATACACGTTTACTACAATAATAACGAGCTACGTCGTTCAATTCACGAGTATCGAATAGTCTGAAGCATAGTTTCACGATCTACTTTGACTCGCTCGGATCTTCACTTTACGAGTGTAAAATTTATCCATTTTCTGTTTTAGCTACTGTGAAATCGTTTGTTTAACCGGCTTACGAGTGAAATCGCTATCGAACAATTCGATTGTTCCATTAATTCTTAATCTTCGATTTTTAAGAGGCCGTTAGTCCGTTTGGAATACGATTACGCGAGAGCCATTTACAACAACAATTCTTATATAAAAATATTGCTTAGTTGTCTGCCATTATCGAATCACAATCATTTTTCTATATATTTATATTTGACGAATATCGAGATAATTAAAAAAAAAAAAGAAAGAAAGGAAGAAAATATTACAACCGATTTTGACTGCCAACGTTACAATCGTCTTCGACCATGCTTTTGAACTGAAATTATAAATTCCAACCAAATGAGACACTTAAAGGCGCTAAATAACGATCAACATTATTTATAAGACGGTTACAATTAAATATTAAAAAAAAAGAAAAAAAAAGATGATGAAAGCACAGGCAAAGGGAGCATTTATATTAAAATTTTAAGTCCGTAAGAAATAGTTACTTTAACGTATCGGAAGGTTATATATTGTTGTATGTGACGTAGCTGATTTTGCTAGGATATGAATGTGCACATTTCGTATATCACTTTAACCGTACATAAAGAAAAATTATTATTAATATGTATTGTACGTTTTAAACTATTCAACGTGTTGCATTTTGTCCCGGTCTACTCCGTCGCTTCGTCACGTTTCCGATAAATGAGAAATTAATTTAGCATTCGAAGGTTAGCGAACCAATTTTACCCTACGAAAGAGAACCGTAGGATACGCTAACATTGTACATACATAATAGTACGAGGGAAAAATAAAATCGAACAGGAATGTCCTTGTTCCGTTATGCGAAACGTTGCGGACAAACCTTGTACATGGATTTCGTTCTCCGGAAACCGATTTTTCGAATACCGCTTCCGTTTGTAACCAGTGGTCGTCGTCCGAATCCCACGAATATTTGATTTCGAAATGTCTTGTCGCTAGACTGCGGATTTGATGCATCTAGAGGAAACGTAAATGCGTGCGAATCAATTTGTAAAAATTGATAGAACAAGATATATGAATTTCTATTCGACTAACATTTCTAACAATTGTCTTAGAACATATTTTGATCTTGCAAGATCCGCAATCTACTGGTTATAAAGTCGACTAAAATATCGTTATTCGAACGAGAAATGGCAACGTTATGATTATTTCCCACGCTAGAGCACCATAGAACATGATCGATCTCCGATCGAGATCTACGGACTTGCGGATTTTATGCAGTTGTCAACATTTTCGGTCTCTTGACGCTCGATATCGTGAAAACGTTTGAATAATTAACACGTTCGCTGCCAGCATTTCTTTCGATAACAATCTCCATAGTGTATATAACATTCTATTAAAAATACTACATTATACATTCTGTGAATATCATGTTATGTGTTATTAATTGTAAATAAAATTGATTTTGTTTACGTGAAAATACGAAAATCGTGGTTGTCATATATCGGTAGCGAACGTGTTAAATTAAATCTTGGATTCTCTGGAACGCACTAACAACCCCTGGATGGTGGGAACAATTTTTTATCCGTGAAAAGAATAATATCGGTGTTTGCATAAATATCCGTCAGTCTGGCGATCAATCGATAAACTGCCGACGATGCTTGCAACTCGAGTTTTCTATGAGAGGATCACGTTACTTTCGAGATTTCAACGAACTTTCACATGTTTTTAATCGGAATATAATTACGTTGATTCCTGGTCGATGGAATATTAGATCGTCCAATAAATTATGCTAGGATCAGATGATCGAATTTCGATCTAGAGACGATCCGAATGAAGAAAACAACAAGCATTTTATCTTTTACACAGTGAAAAATCGAGAACGAAACGTGTGTTCATTTACTTTAACAAAAAATCTCGAAATCTGTGTAGTTGAATAATGTCTTTCTAATGAAAAATGGAAAATGTTTGCAGGATAAGAGGATGGTCATATTTTTCCTTACCTTTTAAGGATTTCAAATATCAACCTGTCAACTGGGAAAACAATATCTTTAATAATTTGTAATTTTCTTCTCAAATTAATATACAATTCTTTCTCTTTACTGCACCAAACTATAATACTGCTATATCGATCGTAACAGCTCTTCTTTTGTAAATGTTTACAATTACATAAATTAAAAAGAAACTCCAGTTGGTGGGTTTATTTATTCTACATAGCAGACTAATTAATGATGAAAATTTATGGGAAGATCTAATACTTTCGGTCAGGATTGTACACGCATGTTTACGTACTAGAGAAGGGAAAACATCTGTAAATAACGGCTGCATGTATCTTTTATCGCCCCTTTGAGTAGATTTTGATACACCCCCAACAGCGAATTAATAAATCGACGCACAACTAGATACCTTACGTGTAAATAGCATATTTTTTCACTAACGGATATTCTCTTGTTAAAGATTTAACGAACGAAATTGCTCCTTCGCGTCCACGGAAACCGGAAATCGTTTCGACTGCGAAGGGAGCAGAAAACCGATTGGCCTACTTTACAACATTCACATTGATATCCGAAAGTACATTGTTTAAGAAATATCTGCAACTCTCTCTCTCTCATTGCTTTCGTTCGAGGACAAAGGTGTCGCACAGATTGTTCATGTTCCTTTTTACGAAACAACCTATTTGTACTTACAGTGGATAACAAATATGGCGCACTCGAGCTTTTTCGAATAATTTCCACTAAAAAGTTGGCGTACTGATACAATCCAGATCTTCTTCAATTTTATCGGAAACAGAACAATGTGCTGGTTTAAAAACATTTATCGTTTATCTTTCAAAGTACTGTCCCGAACATGAAAATCTTATAATCAAAAAAGACAGTATTAACACGTTACTTGTCTGTACAGTACACTTATAAATACGCTATGAAAATATATTGGTATTTGTCAGAATTTAATCGAACGATATCGTGCCATAATTTACAAAGAACATTTCCTTTTAAAATTTTAAACCACAAAAATATTACTATTTTCTCTCAGTTCATTTCCCTAATGGAATTTCTGATTTCAATACAATTAGTTCTATCAATTTCAGCTGTTTCACTACGTTTTCATTGATACACGGTACGATTGAATAAATTCGAACATTAACAAAAGAATGTGAAAAATTTAAATCAACGGAGTATCAATGTAGAATTATATTATACAAAATTTATTTTCAATAGAGAATTTTCGCAAGTACTGTGCAGAAAACGTTCCTGAACCAGTATATTATTTTTACAGACAATGAAGTGCTTAGAAATTTAGATTGTATTGTTATGCTACTTGTTCAGCTTACATTATAGCAAAAAGATCGAGTGTCGCAATACATTTTTCATCCACTATAAGTGGAACTCATCGCGAGAGTCGTTTAGCGTTAAATTCATTGTTGTCCCTCTTTTAACGATCGATTGATTCGTACTACATTGTTTGATACTATACAATGGTCTAACAGTATTAGAAGGAACTCGTACTTTATTGAGGTGTTAACGAATAACATCGAATGCAAGTAAGAATACGTATGTTTCTTTTGTCGTAATTGAAAGACAAAAAAATAAAAAAGAGGAAATGAAGTCGATACGAATCGAAATCAAGCCCACTAGACGCGGTATATAAAAACAAAAAAATCGATGCAAAAGTTCTACCGAAAGACTGGACATCAGAGTAATCAAGAAGAGTACATACTTATATGTATTTTAATGCAATCACAACCCGATACTGTTACGTCTTAAGAGAACGAGGCTGTCTTGCATCTCATACTTATGAATGAATTATTGATATAACTATATATTGTATACCGTTCTCTACTGTACTGTTGTCATAGATATTTTGTTGTAAAAAAAAAAATACGAGATATGTACAAGCATACAAATGAATATATTATATGTTTAAAGTATGTCGCACGTGATTTATTTGGGTAAATGTTGAATACATAAGGGAACGTCGAAATGCAGAGATTCAAAGTAGTATTTCAAACACCAATGCTCCGTTTCGATAACCAACACACATATTTTGAATTTGTCGAAATTTCTCCGTTTCTTTCCCCGCTAGTGTCCCACCGATTATCGAAACGCAAAGTAGTTAAAATTTATAGGACAGTGTAATTAATTGGAAAAAAGTGAGGGTAGATTTAATTTAAAATAAATGATCTGCAGCAAATTTCTATTAAGACAAGTTGTTTATATTTTATTCAAATATCTGCTTTTACAAGTATAGTTGTGACAATAGGATTGATGCTATGCGTTTTACGAAAATAACAGTTAATTTGGTTTGTGATAATAATAATTACTTTAATACTTTTCGCACATGTATTGCTATGTATGATACTCATACATGCAACAGTTAACAGTAACCACACAGGTTCACTCGAAATTTTCAGTTTGTGCTTCTAAATTGGCAGACACCAGGCCTGTGTACCCTTCAATACATTTAAATCACGTAACCTACTTCAACAATGTGTTGATCAAGGTCCAAACGAATTATTCGAAATAAATAGATGAGACAAATACTTTCGCAATATGCATGACCGTTACTAGTACGTTTCAAATGCACTGGTAAACTGCCTATATTATGCTCTTTAATTTTAATGATATCAGTAAATAACAACTATTACTGCAACGAGCATAGTTTATTATTCGTTTTAACAACGACCTAATTTATATAGATTTGTCGTTGATATTTTCAACACTGGGCCATCACGTCTGAGCCCGTCTCTATCAATTTCCTCAGTTTGTCACACTATATTTACGACAAAATCATTCGACTCTATTTCACCATTAACATATCAACAGTAACAGAAGTTGTAGGTTCTATTACGTCTCACGATGAGTACAACTAGAGCCTCATGTTATTGCAAAAGAAAAAAAATAGTCTGAATGTTTTAAGCCTGAGGATTACGGAATTTCTCGCCTGCAAACTTGGCAGCCGCACCCAATTCCTCTTCGATGCGAAGAATCTGGTTGTACTTGGCCAAACGTTCGGAACGGCAAGGTGCGCCGGTCTTAATTTGGCCGGTCGAAAGACCAACTACTAAATCGGCGATAAACGTGTCTTCCGTTTCACCGGAACGATGAGACACCATGGTTCCCCATCCAGCACCCTTGGCCATTTTGTGAGCATTGATAGACTCTGTAACGGTACCTATTTGATTCACCTTTAAGAGCAGGCAGTTGCAGGCTTTCTTTTCAATGGCTGTCTTAATTCTGTAACAAATTAAAAATACTATTCAGTATGTTGATTCTTCAAGTCATTTGAAGTAACTTTTTCATTAGTGAACATTTCCACCTCGGCTTTGTTAAGGAGTTACTAAAGAAAAACATGGACAGATCACCCTAACTTATCGCCAAGATAGAACCATCTTTTCAAGGTTTTCCAACATTTTTGGGACACCCTATAGCGTTCCAAAAATTATACAGCATCGTGGAGGGTGAAAGTTAATTAGAAAATTTACCTTTCGGGATTTGTGACAGTAAGATCGTCACCGACAATCTGGATGGGAGTAGATGCGGTCATAGAAGTCCACGACTCCCAGTCGTCCTGGTCAAACGGATCTTCAATCGAAACAATTGGGAATTCCTTAACGAAGTCTAGATACAAATTCTTCAAAGCAGTTGGTTCCAAGTACGTGGCTGGATCGGACTTCTCGTTCTTGAAATCTAAATCGTACTTTCCATTCTTGTGAAATTCGGACGCAGCAACATCCATACCGATCTTAATCTTTCCTTCGTATCCAGCAACCTAATTGTATAATTGATAAGAGCACAAATAAAATATATTTATTGTTAAAATTTGATGGTAAATATCTAGAACATACAGTTTAGGATGAAGAACTTCTCAAAAAACCTAAACCAGATCAGATCAAAATTCATTTAAAATAGCAGTTTTAACTCCCCTTTTCCAGATATTTACCAATATGTGTTTTGGCTATCCTTGTTTAAGTATACTCACTTTGATGGCTTCAATAATTAAATTCAGAGCTTCCTTATTTTCCAAAATATTGGGTGCAAAACCACCTTCATCACCAACAGCGGTAGCATCCAGTCCAAACTTCTTCTTAATACCAGCTTTAAGGTGATGGTAAACTTCGCTACCCATTTTCATTGCTTCTGTGAAGTTAGCAGCTCCTGTGGGTAGGATCATGAACTCTTGCATAGCTAATTTGTTTCCGGCATGCGAACCACCGTTGATAACATTGAAAGCAGGAACTGGTAGAATGATGTTGGGATTTCCAGATAATTCAGCTATGTACCTGAAATAATGTAACAAATAAATTGATTTATCTGAAGTGTACACCCTCTATCTACTGTTAAAAAATGTCTAAAGCTTGAAATATTATATTTACTTACTTATACAATGGCATTCCTTTCTTAGAAGCTCCAGCTTTACAGACCGCTAATGAAACACCAAGAAGTGCATTAGCACCAAGTTTCGACTTGTTTGCTGTGCCATCGAGTTTCAAGAGGAAGTTGTCAATATCTGTCTGCTGTGTAACTTCCAAATTTGCCTAAATAATAAATGCATTAGCAATAGTTAATATCTAACATTTTTTCATAATTATTATTCAGATTTTATTCGAATAGGTTTCAAAAAAATACCTTTAACAATTCAGGTGTAATGATAGAATTAATGTTGTCCACCGCTTTGAAGACAGACTTTCCATGATACTTCGACTTATCATTATCTCGAAGTTCTAAAGCTTCATGGACACCAGTAGATGCACCAGAAGGAACTGCTGCTCTGAACAAACCCTGGTCGGTTACTAAGTCGACCTGTAAAGAATATTATGTTAAATAAAACTGTAACACGGTAAAAATGTAGTTATATTGCAGAATATTTAACATAACCTTACCTCTACGGTTGGGTTACCACGAGAATCGTAGATTTGACGTGCTTTGATGCTTTTAATCGACATTACTGAGCAGTTACTTTTAGTACTGTACTTAGAAATTGAAAATCTAGAATAAAAGGACTTTATTATTTATATAAAATCAATACCATTTCTATATTTATCGTTATAATCAAATCTTTCGACATTAACTATTTAATCCCTCATCAACTTTAAAAATGAATAGATAATATACAGTATTAAATACATTTATCTAGTAAGAATTTGAAATACTTCACAAAAACCGGTATCCGGGCTTGACTTTTGCGGACAGAAATATTTGACCTTCCTGAAGGTCACTGGAAGAAGTACGAGTAATATAAAGGAAAATAAATGATTTTACGATTTAGATGTAAGAAACTTTTAAAAATTAAATACAATATACTCGAAATATCACATATAATGACCTTGTAATAAAATTTCGACACTGAACACTCGCGAATCGTGTTAAGATCATTTGTTATAGCAATCCTCAGAAAAATCACATCCGAGAACTTGCGAGCCGAAACTAGATATCTTTTGAAGTGCCAAATGATTTTCTACAAGCAAATTTTTATGAATATTGGACGAAATTGGATAAGGAATAGCTCACCTAACGTAACGCGTGACAATCCGCTCAGAGTGTTCGCAACGGAATGATGTTCTGTCCTACAGTTGACCCCGAATTGCGAGAAGACTCTTTATCGATTGTGAACACTTCTCGTAGAATTGCGATTGTAGAATTCGCTAGGTTAAAGTTCCTCGTCGCAGATTAACGATTGGATATGTTAATGTTTGTGTAAGATTTCGGAAAAACAACTTGCGCTATTTCCTAACAACCTTCAATTTTCGGAAGATTAAATAATTCAAGTTATGTAATACTGTCGTTACCAGGTGATTTTATTCGCAACGTTCGCTATCTGTGTTTTGCACTCCCAATGATCCACAATATGTCGTTTGATAATTACGTTTGCAATCGCGTCAAATTCGAAATTTAAACGTTCATAAACTAGTAAATTTCTCTAGTTGTAAAGATATCGGTCCCGATTGTTAATTATTAATAGTAAACATTTAGCAAATTCTTTGTCATGCCATTTATTAAAAAGGAGGGCTAATGCCAGTAATATTTTTCTTGAAAGTTTATTCAAAAATATGAAATATATTTAACTATTATATTACAATTTGTACATGTATAATGGATATAACATTATTACGAATGAAATGAATTGTAGTATATATATATATATATATATATATTGAAGAATAGTTCAGTAAATAAATTTTTAACAAAAAACGTACGTACTTTTTAAACTAATAAGTGTTTTGATATTGTAAAGAAACTTTTACAAACAATATCAAATTAAAATTACAAATAATAATTACTTAAGATTATTTTTACATTTAATATTAAATTATTTGAATAATTATATCGATTACATACTAGTAGTTTTTCCAATAGGTGAAAAACACTAGAATGTACAAATACAAGTGAAGTACCACTTACACTATCAAAGTAATTGAGAGTGTTGAATAGAATAAACTATTGTGACATTTTTTTGTAGATAGAACTTCCAAAATTGGGAACTATGGTAACGGTATTTATCAGTAATTAATATTTATCAGTTAAGTTTACTCAAAGGCAGAGATATTGTACCATGGAATTTTTCCACAGGTCACGTTGTAATTTAGAATTGTCTTGTTGAGATCAAAGTGTTGCACAGAAAAGTACTCTATTCGAGGACTATAAATGTAGAGAAAGTATCAATATTGCAAATGAGTGTTATGTTCATTCAGGATTCGTTTAAACATTTAAATTATCTCAGTTTTTCGGCTAGTTAGACTTTTCTTTATCAACGCCCAATCCTCCAGGATATCCGCATCATTAAGCATATAAACAATGTAAGGCCCAGCGACTGAAACTGCTCTTCTCCTTTCAGTATGATTTCTGCGTCTTCTACCAGTCGAGTTTAACCATAAATCTGCATGAATATCAACATTGTTTCTATCCTCTTCCAATCTTCGAATTTTTTCTTGTAAATCATTATGAATGCAATCCCAGATAAATTCTTTTTCACTTTCAAAATTTTGTAACGCAGCTTGCTCCTCTGCCAGGAATTTGTTTTGTATATTTTGTAACCTGTACTGTTTTAATATTCCAGCTACCTCTGTCTTCGTTTTCATATTTTCTTTCAAACGTTCTAATGGTATTAAATACTCTTCAGATTTTCCAATTCGAACTTCTCCTAACTTCGTATCTACTTGAGTAATTCTCTCTCTATACAGCCTGTAAATTGATTTAAAATTTATATTATAATTTTCTCAATTAGCACATTCAGAACCAGTGGTTTTTGCATGAAACATTTAGCAGAATGCTAAGAATTAATATTTTTCATTCAAATTCATGATTCAAAGATGACTTACTGCTCTTTGAGGAGAGTAAATTGCCTTTCTAGGTCTGCTAGGTTTTCCACACATTCGTTGCGTCGTCTTTCGCATTCATCCTCATCCATTTCTGAAGAATCATCACTATCGCTGTGGTCTGCACTACTGTCGCATGATGCAGAACTTTGATTACTTTCATTGCTATCGTGTGACATTTCTTCTCCTTCTGCTTCTGATTCATCTTTCACACTTGGCATCTGTCTAGATATTAAGAAAAACTTGGTCATGAAAGAAACAAAGGTTCAAAAAGTGATAAAATAAAGGCAATATCATTGACGAATTCATTTTGATAACATAACCTCAAATACATTGTTTATTCTGCTTTAAAAGTTCATGTTTGAGTAATAATAAAATACGGTGACGTATAGTAAACATTTACAAATTTTAATACTAACTTTGTAATCAACTAAAAACTCGTTTTTTGTTAATAATTATTATTCTACAAACAGCAATTTTTACTCTAAAGGTTTATGAAAGTTACATGAAAGATGTAGCGTTTATGTAACTAAGAAGGTATAGTTACTGCTACTTTTTAAATTATCAATACTTACTACGAAATACCTATATGTTTAATTATATAATAACTAAATATATTTTATATGGAATTAATGCCTGTCAAATTTAACATGAACACAACCATTCGTGTTTGACCATGTGAACCATAGTGAGTTTGATTAGATGCGAAACTCTGGTAATTTTCCAGAACTTGTGTACGCATGTGTGCAGAAATTATCTGGACAAAATTATTTTCATATTTATATTTTTAAGGATTTAGAATTTTAAGCAGTTTCATACATATATTACGTTATTGTGTAGTATTTCACAAAATAATTCAGCTATCAAATAGAGCTAAATAATAATAAAAAACAATTATGACTTCGACCAATCGACTACCTCTTAGATCATCGAAGGAACAATTGTTTTGATCATCTCGGTATTGCAATTGACAAGTGCGCATTCCTCTGCAAAACAGTATTAAGTACATTCTTATTGAATCTATTTGAGGTGAAAAAGTAATGAGTATGGAGTGCAATTCATTGTCAGTGAAATCGTTATGTTCATCAATACATTAAACACTGAAAACTTGTACAATAAGAGTAAGTACTTTCAGACATTTAATTTTCGAGAATCTTGGAATAGTTGTTCTAACCTATTATTACATTTTAGTATATTTATACACGGTACCAATACAAATAATGTTATTTGCGCTGCAGAGTTCCTATTTTATAGAGACTTGTTAAATTTCTATTGGAACGTTTATCAATAAAGTTTATAAACTAAATTTATAAGTATGCATACTTCGGGAGATTTTATTTTAAATGGAGGTGATAGAGCATTTGCAAATAGACAAAAACTATTGTTCGACAAATTGTCAGATGCAGAGCAAAAATGTCATAGAACTAAGTCAGTCATTGAGTCCACAAACGACAATATGATCATTGATGAAATAGAAGATAATCAAATTGTAAGGACTGGTATAAAACGAAAATATGAAACAAGACGATTTCGTGGTAAAGAAAGTATATTTAAGCGACCTGAAGGTCCTGCGCCGCGTGCGCTTAACAGAAGTATACCAGATTACCACAAGAATCCTCATAAATGGATGAAATATAGCTTAGATGATGTATCTAACGATGATATGACTGAACAAAGCAATACAAGAGCTGCTTTATCATTTCTGAATGAATTAAGAGCAAGAAAATCGATTGAACAAATTGAAGACACTAAAATGGATGATGTATCTGAACTTTCAGCTGGGAAGGACAAGACTAAGATAGTTTTTAAATCAAGAAAGATTAAAACAGCTTCAGAAGTTCAGTTCAAAAAACCAGAATGCGATACAGAGGAAACCTTTGGTAAGCCAGTGATTGTTAATCGTGATGACAAACCAGTCTTTAGAAGTAGCAAAATTATTATGCCAGAGTACGTTGTTGGACAAAAGCAAACAAAAAAAGTTAAGAAGGAAAAACCAGCCCGCATGTCGAAAATAGATCGTTTGAAACAACTTAAATTGGATCACTTAGAAGAATTGGATGAAGAGCAAGATTGAATGTCTCATATTATTTTAATACATTCGGTTATATATATATGCACACACACACACACACACATATTATTAGCTATTAATTAATGTATCTTCAATGTAACAATAATAAAATTTTAACGGAAAGGAATCGAAAGTGCTCGTGGCTTCTGAGGCCCATTCGTGAATCTGAGGCTTCAACTAAAATATCATATGTTTGGCTAATACGAATAATTCTTCTTTAATATATCATAAAGTGCTACGTAATTAAAGATACGAATCATCTGCTACGTAAAATTTGAAAATAATGGCAAAATACTCAACCAAGAGGAATTAGTGACAGTTCATAATCCCTTTAGAAACTACTGGTGACACCATCTGGTAGCGAAATTGAAAGCATTAATACCACAAACGTGATACAGGAGTACACTAGGCACTGCATGATATTGCGTGTCATAAGCTCTGAATAACCGACAATCAATAAACTAGATTTTGGGTTTTCAGGATCACTGATCACGAATCTGAATTAAAAATTGTTGATAAACAAAATAGTTTGCTACCGATGCGAAAAATGGAGGAAGAAAATATGTCCATAGTTTCATGAAAGTATATTCATCATACTTAACCGGTGAATTTGTCTTTAATGTCGGTTGCGTTTACCTCCATGTGTCACAGATGGCACCACCAATGATATTATGAAAGAAGCTACTATAATGGAGAGTGAAAATTTCAAGGTACCCTTTACAGACATTAAAGAATACTTTAGGAGGACATGTGGAAAGGAACGAATAAGATCCTGGAGGATATTCTTGTATCTACAGGTATAGTCAATTTCAATAACTTTTATGAACCAAGAAAGAAACCATGGTTTTATAAGTTAAGTATACCAAGAGAAATGATAGTAAAATTTTCAAGACTCAGGAGTTATCATAATTTTAAATAAAATTTAACTAGAATTGGGTGTATTAGTTACTCAAGTTGTGAATGTTTATACCCGAGTCAGGATGCTGATCATTTATTATGGAATGGCCTATTATATTATAATCAGAGAGAAGAGATGATGAAATTAAAGGTGTTGAAGAGGGCTTCCTCTTATAATATTGATAATTTTCTTAAACATCTCAAAATAATTAATGATTTTTTAAAGAAGTGTGATATTAATTTATAAGTGTGTATGTAAAGGATAAGATTATCTATACAGACAACTTAAGCATCAACGACAAGCATCATATGTAAAAACAATTGAAAAATATAGAAGAATAAGGGAAATTAAGAATATTTTATTTAAAAATCCAAATTTCAACCTACTTTCCATGCATGCGACCTCCATCTAGGAGTCATTTAGTGTTTTCCTCAATATTTTAATATTTTTTAACAAGTAGATTCTTTTAAATTGATTCTTTAACACTAGAATTACCAAACTAGTCATTTTGACTGGTCTCCAGTTTTTTCTTTAGCAATTATTGAAGTTATAAAAATGTTTTCATCAGAAATTTTGTATGAAGTTTTAATAGATGCAGTCTCGTTATTATTACAAAATAATGTTAAATTTGAGCTGCAAAGGGGATTACAAAAACTAACAAGTGATCAATACAAATTACTTTCTTTAATTACTTTGTTCATTAAATTACAATAAAATTCTACAACCGAGGTTCTACGTTTCGAGAAAAATTAATTTACAAATGATCGAACGTGTAACATGTGAAATAAGTAATATTTATGAACCGAATGATTTTGTTGGAAAGAGTCGACTTTGTACTCTCTCCAGCAACTATGGTTACTTCATCTCGTTAATGTCGAAGTACATACACAGACTCATAGTATATTACATATTGGGTTATTTACAAAAATCATTTCAGACTAGTACGGGTTGATGTTCTTGTTTAAAGATGCAAATGTTTACGGGAAGTGTTCGGTCATACACATGAAATGCTTCATTTACATATATTGGATTGAACGTTCGTTGATTTATTCGGTGACAAGCGCTCATTTGCTTTCATTCAGAGTTTCATTTGAACTACGTCTACGGTGTCGGGCAGGCAAAGTTTTTACATTAATTTTCCTTTAAGAAAATTGCTTTACAATCCTTCAAAAATACAACAAATGACATTAGCCTCATCTCATTAATTTTCTGCATTGTTGTTAATCGAAATGATCGAATACCATTGAAACATCTTGAAAAATACAATATACATTACGTATCTATTTATTTGAATTGTGTGATCGTTTTAAAAATTGTAAAAATTTTACGAAATTAAGTGGCTCCAGAAACGGTTTAATGTCAATTGTTTTATATCTAGGAAGCAGTATATTAAGCTGAATCAGATACTTTTCACTAGATCGAGATTCGTCGCTCTGCTAAAACTAGTCCGACCTTAGTACATTACAAATTCAACTGGTTCTACCATTTTATATACAGATTTTACAATGAATATCGGCAACGACAAATAGATCGTCGATCTGCAACAAATTGTTGTCACTGTTCTCAATTTTCGAAACGTAGAGACGTAACAATGAAATAAAAGCTAATGTTCAGTTAAGAAATAACATTACAAAATATTAACCGTGTTCGATTATATCGACTGCATTTGGTATATTATAACAAGATGTATTTGTGACAATTAAACAAACCTAACGTTAAACTTCAATCAAATGAAATGAAATTTTAATTTAAAATTATCCAGCGAACAAACAACCGATACTCACAGAAACGTCATAAATTATGCATCTTCCATTCATCGTTGACGATCTTAATGATTAAAACATTTTACAATAATGGTTTCTAATAAATGCATCTAGCGACTAGTATTTACAATTTGAGTGCAATAGACTCTCGATTAACTGGTCCCTAATGATCAGATAATTTAAACACGCGTACACAATACCGTTTAGAAATTGCAAATTAAATTTAGAGGTGTACATGTTCTGTAGAATTACGATTAAACATTTACTTGAAGGCGGGACCGAGGAAAAAAGAGTCTACAGCATCGACAGTTGTACAGGTTTAATGCTATAGTGATTTTTTTAGGTTCCATAGAGTAAACGTTTCGTTGACTAACTGGCAGCTTTTCGTCTGAATCAAATGTTAAATTAACGCAATCGATCTAACAAGTACGAAAACTAAAATGATAAATGTTGATTCTACAATTTTTGCTTCTTAATTGATCAGTTTCTGAACACGTATGTACATATATGGTGTATGTACAGCAAATGTAATACGAAATATCGAAATATAATCATTTTCATTCTATGCACAACCGCAAGTCAGTTTGTTATGTACAAACTCAGGTCAGACATTGTAACATTTCGTGTTATCAGATTTTCGTGCTATTTACAAATATATATTCAATCTCCGTGACCATCGATTTCGCATGCTAATCTACATACATCTGTCACAAGCTTCTCCCGTTCCATTCTTTTAGAAGTTTAAATCATCTCAACACATGTACACTTGGTTGCTCGCACACTCACGCACAGTATACATTACACAAAACTTTCATTTACACACTTGTTGCGCGTCTACGCGTAAAGATACGGGAACGATGCGTTTCTTTAATGCTACGAATTACTACAGAGTAATTGTGTATTCTGTCGTATATGCGATCACATATAATATTATACTAGTTTAATTAGGCCGAATACGTAGTAACCGATGGGACTAGTAGTGTAAATGATAAATGTACAATGAGGTGCAATGAAAAGAAACGATGCGTGTGTTATGCTCGGGTGTACGAACCGTCTGCGGTCCCGTGTCGAAGCAGAATCGCTGTTGCAATTTTATCTTAATCGGTAAACACTTTTGCGGATGAATATATACATGTTTATAATAATGCAACGGCATTGTACAAGGCAGGGAGAAGAGATGGTCGAACGTAAATAACGCAGCTTCTTTCAACGATATTCTTTGCGTTGTTGAAAACGGAGACTCGATTCCGAAAGAATTTTCTTGTTAAATTGACAACGATCGTGTTCTACTTGAATTTACGGTGGAACGTTAAAATTTAAACGAAAAGTACTAGGAAAGATAATTTACCGCAAAAAAACATTGTTCGATGATGTTAAATAACGTGAAACGTTGTAAAATGTTTTTGAAAATTATTCTTTCGCGTTCTTCTTAAATGAAGATTCTTTCCAATCGTTTAATTGTTCGACTACGTTTGCAATTCTTTTCATATATACATGTATTCATGTATACAGGGTGAGTCACCAAACGTTTGCACCTCAAATATCTTTGTTGTTTCTAAAGACACGATGCTATAAAAAAAATGTTGTGTTTATGTCATTTTTTTAGAGATATCAAGGTCACCTTGACTTTTTTATATGGAACTACCCTTTTTTAAACACCTACAATGATAGTCCCTTTCATTAGGAATTCAGTGACTATATTATTCCAAGGTCATTCAAGGTCAAGGACAGAAAAAACCTATAAGATTTAAAATACGAAAGCAGAATACGTTTATCACGGTTGAGACTTGTAGTAAATAGTAAACATACTATGGTCGTAGTTAAAGTAAACATACTAAGGTCCTTCAATGTTACTCTTATTCAGCATTCTTATTTACTATCAGTACGTTTCCAAACACGATTCCGCTATGTCTTATTCAATGACTGAAAAGTGTGATATGATCACGATTTACTGTGAATGTCGACAAAATGTAGTGCAGGCTCGATTACTTTATGAAGAAAGGTACCCTGAGCGAAACACTCCTTCTAGACAGACTTTCATTAATACGTACAGGTTGTTTCGAAGTACTGGAGGTGTACATGCAAGACAGTACAAACGGAAGAATCCCACGACCAATGAAGACAATGAAATTAATATTTTAGCAGCTATAGCTGTCAATCCTCACGCGAGTACGAGAAAAATTTCCTGGGAAGCAGGCATAAGTCAAAGTAGCGTAATACGAATTCTGGCCCGACATAAATTTCATCCGTTTCACATATTGCTCCATCAAGAATTGCACGGGAATGATTTTCAAAATAGAATTAACTTTTGTCAATGGGGATTGCTTCAAAATCATTCAAACAAACAAATACCACCTCGGATGTACTTATCAGAGTTCAAGGTTCCTTCAGAGCTCGTTTACAACAATGTATCGACGTAGACGGCCATCATTTCAAACATTTGTAAAATACAGGTATTCTGCTTCCATATTTTAGTTTTATACGTTTTTTCTGTCCTTGGCCTTGAATGATCTAGGAATAATATAGCCACTGAATTCCTGATGAAAGGGACTATCATTGTAGGTGTTTAAAAAATGCTGGTTCCATTTTAAAAAGTCAAGGTGACCTTGGTATCTCTAAAGAAATGACATAAAAACAAAATTTAACCATTCAACTTTGTCCTTACCATACTTTACGTATCTTTAGAAACAACAAAGATATTTGAGGTGCAAACGTTTTCTGACTCACCCTGTATATACACACAATCGTCTGCTATATAAAATCAAACGACTTACCCTGCTTTGCACGTGAATTTGGTGTAAAACATTGTGATTTGAAATTATTCGAATTCGCGTTTCCCTAAGACGAAGATTTGCTGTGGAATATAATATTCAAATAGAAATTGTTCGGATCTTTCTCCAGTACGTTTTCACATGTGCAATGGTGGTTTTCATAAAATCAATTGCTTATGAGTTTAGCATCGACCGTTAAAACACACGAAACACAGCAGTCGCGCAGAAAATGATAAATCGGAAACGTGATTTCCCGTAAACTGTTGAATATCGCGTAACTCGCGGGATCTCGCACGGAAGAGGAGAACCGTGGTTGCGTTATTTAAAATAAATTACATTAGCGGAGAGGCCCGAGGCGTAGAATGAAGCGGAAAACGAAAAATGATCTTCATCTTTGATAATTACACAAGTAAGAAACGTTCCATGAAACAATCGAACAAAAGTGCACCGGTAAAGAGTTCTATCATTTCCGTTTGTAGAACTGACGGAAATGAAAGGATCTCATTTGGCTAACGACGCGTATGATTTCAGAGCTTTTCACTTGACCAACAAAGAATGAAAGGAGAGAAATCGATAATATCGAGCGAAACAGATAAAGGGAAATGCCGTTAAGCTGCAGTCACAGAACGGTACTGAAACTTCATATAATTAGTTCAAAATTCTCTAAAGTAATTTTTATTGGGGACAAACGTTAATTGCGTTTCGCCCTTTGACGATTCTTTCCCGCGGACATCTTTGTATCGCGGTGCTGCAGCTTCGACGTCGCAGGAGAAAGTAAAATCTTGTCTACTAAAAATAACAACTTTTTATTCGATCGATTTCATGAAAAATCATCGTGTGCGTCTGTCTGTCTCTCTGTGTGCGCGTGCATGTGTCGCTGATTTCGGTGCGCTGGTAATGATCGCCGATAAGTTTATTCTATCGACGAGCATTCCATTAATTGATCCCTTTCGCGGATGAGATAAATGACGATGAACAGGACGAATCTTGATCCCCGAAGGATATTCCTGGTACAACCATTCTCTCGGTAACGGTCTGACGCAACTACGACAGCGCGGATAGCAGGATTATGCAGACGGCCGTTTTAGATTGTGCTAGAAAATTCGAGCTGGTGCCCCTGGATGACATTGATTGTGCCGTGTTGTCGATTCTTCGTGGTCGTACTTGGCTGTCGATGCTTTTCCGTCCTTTTGTTGCCACATTGTTCTCCAACTCGTTGTAGCCGCCATTGCTTGCTCTACCGTGGATCCGCGCGTCTGAGGAAAAAGTGATTGATCCGTAATCAGACACCGTGACTCCTGACCTAATTACTGAGATTTTAGGACGGGTTTTAATCAGTGGAAACAACCGTTCGTATCGCTGTTTAAGCTGATTTTTTGTTTGCCACAATTCAGCACAATTTCCTCCAGAAAGTTTGCCTTGCACGAATGTTTTGGACATTTGCTGGAAATGCAGTTGTATGCTAATTCGCAATTCTCTTTAATACAAAGCTGTGTACCTAGGTGCGTCATAGGATTACGTTAACATGTGAACAGGGTTGCGTAGTATTTTCTAATTTGCGAAATAATAGTAATCGTTTCCTGTATAATTAATTCGGATTCGGAGTATTTTTAGTTTGCACAAAGACACGCAATTTTGCGTCCAACTTCTGTTACGTCACTTCACATCTAGAAAAACATATGATTGTTTTATATTTTTCATAAATTTAAAACCCAGCTTGCGTTCGTAGACTGTGTTAATATTTTCAGCGAAATCGACGGTGTTCTAATAATAAAAGTAGATTTGGTTGCATCGAATGCAATTGTGAACACATTATGTTGTTTCAGTTACGCTGATAATAGATTCATTAGCACGGATTGTACATTAAGCGCGATTAACGCGATTAACCGAGATGTGGTTCAGTAATTAATAATGTACACCGACCCCGTATCTCATTAGTCACTCATCCTCTTAAAATTCCCTAGACGCAACAGTGACATTGTTTCTACATTGAATACGGTTTCCATGAATTCGTATATATTATACATGTAATATATTAAATATATATATATAATATACACGTCCTGGTAAACCGGTAACCGAGATTTTTCAATGATACGACCGCGAACTGACCGTCGCTCCTCCACTTTACCGAAGTTTCGTAATGCAACCCCTGTGGCCCAGCATTTTATTCGTCAACTTCTTTATGCACGTGCCAAATCTCATGGAATACCTTCTGCCGTGGTTTTGCATGACGTTGAGTGAATAAACGAGCAAACAGGGAAACAAAAATTTGTTTCCTACCACTACTAGATTGATTGGTGCAAAAAACTTGGCAGCCGGTAAAAAATGAACCTGACGAATGAATTTTATATTTATCCGTGCGACAACGGACTCTTTTGAAAATTGTCGAACAATATAGTTATTCTAAAATTACATTACCGTATTTTTTAATTTTTTTATCTTTTACAAACAAATTAAATTTTTAGCAGTTTCATAAACCTTATTTTTCCTTAGTTTTATCATCGACTCGAGTGCAAATAAATCGTTAACACTCTTTAGACCGATACTGCATTGGTTTCCAATCTCGTTACATTAATCGCAAACTCTTATTTCCGCTGAAAAATGAAATTCCGAATTTTTCCATTAAACGATAACGACCAATGAAACTGTATTTAAAAATAAATTTGTAAAGCTGGTGCATTCGTTAATAAAATTTGTCTGTTGTGGAAGATTTTGTAAAACTCAATTACGCGTTCCATTGTTTCGAAATACAACAAATTAATATTATTATTTCGAGAATTTGTAGTTATAATACTGGAAAATTCGCGACGACGACGCGGGTAATTAAAAGGTAAAAATAAATTCGCACGTTCTAGCGGGAGGTATTTTCAGGTAAAACGCCGCTAACTTTGATAGAAATTTCAATGGCGTTGCTTATCCTGCTTTAGGCTCTTTCCTTACGGCCAATTTAAGTTCCGGGAGCCGTAGTTTTCCGTGGCTTAATCTGCTTTATGTGCTTCCCGTCTTCGCGAACGCTTGCCGCCATTTCTAAATACCTTTCTTTCGACTGATCTGCGAAAGAAAGAGACGTGAACGCGCGCGGCGCGGGGCGGATTCGCGTGGTTGTTTCGCGAGGATTACCGTTTCGACCTTTTCTAGCGCGCCGAGCGACGGATAACAATTGGGAAAGAGTGCGAATACGGGAAAGAGGACTTGTAAGGAAGTTCCAGAAACGGAGGATCGGATTACTTCCATGGTCCGGGGCGATGTAGTAGTTCATAAACCGCATGGGATTTCATCAAAATCCCGTTGAGAGCGCGGCGTTTGTCGCCTCGGCGCGGCGCGAAGATCTACGGCGTTGTGCCACGTTGCTGAAAGTTTGCGGGTAAATTTCACGCCTTCTCTTAAACTTTCCCCTCAAAAAGTTTCTCATCCTCGGTGTGCGTAAGTTCTCGCATTACGCCGGGGCGATGATTTAAAGGGAAGTTCTACGGAATTTCTAAGCGGGATAACGTATTTACGTTAAAATACGCCCACCGTTTCCACTTTTTGTCCGTTTTAAACTTTCTGATGAAGCTCTATAATTGAATTCACTGTTTCGTATCGTTCGCCGTCTCGTCATATCCCAGCTCGATCATGATCGAATTGCGGAAATTCGTATCGACGCATTCGTAGACGCATCAATTCGTTAACCCTTTGAGCGCTGAGTTGCTCGACGTTAAGCGTGCGCCATGGACTGTCCACTCCGTACGAAAAGAGCGCAAGTTGAGGAGACTGAATTTTCATTGCAAGGTATATTGATTATGACTGAAATAAGTTATGTGGTGACCTCAAAAGCCTTAATAACCACCATCTATTTCGGTTACGGTTTTGCAATCGCAAATAACGAATCACTTAATGCCAAATCTGCTCCTTTTTGAGGGAATATATTGTTTGAAAAATAATCTTCCTTTATAAAGTAAAAGACTTTCGTCTATGCATAAATATTCATATGGATAAAATGATTTAGAAAATGAGTTTCTAAGTTCAGTAACCACCGGTCTTATTTTTATCTACGGATCGTGCGAGCTCATATTATTGTTATTATTAAAATGCAACATTTTTAGCAATAATTCATATCTAACTCTGCTCATTAGTTTTGAAAAAATGTCAGTTTTTATAACTTTATTGGTAGACCAATATTCTCTTATAGATGTATTTTTCATTCTGGACTTTGGATAGTAATAGCAATAAATAAATATATTTCCGAAGGTGAAGTATCTGTCCAGGTATTTACGCGTGAATGAACTGCATGTATTTTAGTTTGCGTTAGATTTTTATGGAAATTATTTGTTTTTTCGCAGATACCAGTAATTAATTCTTTCGAGAAAAATACCTTAAACGCACCCAAAGGAGTGGATATTTTCGATAAGTGTACCCTTATCTCCGAATTTGATTCATCAAAATTATATAATTTTGCTACAAAATTTTTCTTAGACCATGAAAAGTTTTCTGCCGTATCATTAGATGTCGAGTTAACGTTTTCCTGTAGACCTTCATCCTCGTCAGAAGATGAGCTAAATATTCGAAGACGTCTTCTCCTTCGCTCATACAATGGAACTGACTCTTCGGTTTCCGAAGCTACAAAAGTAGGTTTGATTATGTTTGTTCTAACATCCAACCTATTGCGTTGATATTTACCGTTTGTGTCACTGCTTATTTTTAATATCGTGGTCTTCTTATAGAGCTCCTCGGAATCCGAAGACGAATTCCGCATCCGTTTTCTTTCAAATGTTTCAATTTCATGTTGATAGCCTATGTCACTACCACTTTTACTAAAGTATGTAAAGTACATAGCGTTTTCTGTATAGTCTGATGAATATTGTTGCGTTCTGTCCGTCGTCACCTTGGTTTTGTCGTGATTGGTAGAGGGTAGTTTGAGGTGGAAGAATGTAGCGCTTTTTAATTGGTGGTGGAAATGATGGAAGGAGTGTGCTTGAAGGCGTGTGCCTGAAGGAGTATATCTGAAGGAGTGGGAAATGGTCAATGAAGGATTATCGTGATTTATTGCAGGGTTGTCTGGTTTTCTTCGTGTCTTCAAGTGCGTCGCACGTGGTGTCCGTTCGTCAGAGTCGAGCTGTCTGCGTACTTTCTGCCTGCCTCTTTATTTATGAGTTGCAAATTTCCAAACAGAGGGTTAGGCACGGACAACCTTCAGTGTTGCCGTCGCAACAGGCGTATTCTGGTTTTTCAAAAGCTCTCCTCTTTTGCAGCAGTAGAATACGTATGCAATAGGATTTGTTTGAATTCGCACAATTAGAAGAAGCAATGATAGCTGTCGACTCGAGTTCTTTAAAACGTACTCCATATATGAAAATGTATAACTCCACTAATTTTAATTAGTTTTACTTTGAAAAAATCATACGTGTACTTTAAGTCTTTGTAATAACTCTGTACTTTAGTAAGTGTGTGCGCAAAGTCCTAATGCAAGAGGTTTTATAGTTTTCTTGAAAAAAAATTCATATCTCCTTAACCGACCGATTGATCAGTTATAACACGTTTAATCAACACATAAGATTCGTTAAGTTAACATTCACATATATTACCGCAAGCAATGAATTTGTAAATCTAAGGGAAAAATTTGACATGCAAACGGATTTTCTTCTTCTTTCGATAAAATATCTACTTTTTCTTCGTACATAACGAATTCTGTCGTTAGATTCGCTTTTATTGCGACAGAAATGTTTATTACGAAATCGCTGAAGAATATAAAACTCGATTCGAATCATCGGATCGTAGAAGCGATATTTCAAAAAACAATAAATACGTGACACTGCATTTGTTACAAACATTTCACCGATACGTGTGCTTATAATCAGACAACAACGGGGAACGCAGAAACTGCAAATAATAACCGGGGAATAACCGTTGAAGCGTTTTAATTAGGTAGATCCGCAGTGAAAACCTTTCATCGTTTAATAATTTCGATGTTTGCATTGTTGAACTTTCTGATTGTTAAAAAAAAAAAAATGTTTCGCAGCAACCGAGCGATCCATAGAAGCTTCGAATGCCAGGAGAATCGTATCGCGCGGTATCACGTAGCACGTTTAATTCGATTTTTGTTTGGGAAGTTTCGCGGCATGTAAGCGTCGAAGCGCGCGTTTGAATATTCAAACTTGTTTTGACAACACCGCATCTGTTACTGAAATAGACAATGTCAAAGATGAAACGAAAACTGGAATTTCTCGGTACGATATCTCGGATCTTTTCACGCCGGAAACGCAACAAGGAAAAATAACAATTCGTTAGACGATGGGGGAACTTCGAATACGGTAAAAACTTTGTGAAAACTGTTTCCCCAAATTATTCCCAGCAATTATACCCTTTCCGTCACCTTAAGAAACGATTAACAATTATTGTATCATTAACCCTTTGCACTCGAGAAAATTCTATCAGGCCTGTAAATATGAAACCGGAATTTGCCCATACTTGACATACTCGACATGCCATAACTGGCACTTTATGGAAAGCGACAGTCACCCGTAGTACCTCAGTGGCACCTTATGGAGGACGACTATAGTCGCCCGTAGTAGCGAAAGGGTTAATAACGTTGAAGACGTCGAATTTTGTGCCTGGAAATTACGATTTTTGGACAGCATTGATTTTCTGTTACCATTTGAAGAAAACTGCTGTAGAATCGCATCGAATAAGCTCGTCGAAGCTTACGGTGAGCTTACGGTGAATCAGAGTGCTTTGAGTGGTTCAAAAAATTCAAAAGTGGCGATTTTCGCGTGAGAAACCGAAAACGGTGGAAGACCACCGAAAACGTTTGAATTGCGAGCATCGTTGGATGAGGATAACGCTTGAACGCAACAACAACTCGCGGATCTATTAAATGTAGCACAAGAAGCCGTCTCCGTACGTTTGAAAGCCATGGGGAAGATTCAGAAGATAGGAAAATAGGATTAAAAGGCAACGCAAAGTGATTTTGCTTCGTGATAATGCACCGTCGCACACAGCAAAACCGATCAAAGAAACGATTGAGGCGTTTAGCAGGGAAACACTTTCGCATGCGGCTTACTCACCAGACTTGGCTCCATCCGATTATTACTTATTTGCATCGATGAGACACGCAATCGCTGAACAGCGTTTTGCATCTTACGAAAATGTGCGAAAATTGCGAGACGATTGGTTCGCCTCAAAAGAGGAACACTTTTTTGCCGTGGCATTCGCAAATTATCAGAGAGATGGGAAAAATGTATAGCTAGCGTTGGCCAATACTTCGAATAAAATTTTTTGTATAATTTTCATACAATAAACTTCTTCCTAGTAATACCAAAACTTACAAGGGAACATATTCAGATGCGAAAATCCGATTTTGATGATACTTATGGGAGCTTATAGCTTTATTGTTTAAACAAAATACTTTTGTTAACATTTTCTTACGCGACTACATTTCCCATTGAAAAACACACAATTTAAAAATAATTAAAATTTTTTCGACCTCTGATTTCCGAGATATCTCAAAAATACCCCAACTTTGAGGGCTGTTTTCACTCCTTCAAAGTGGATGGTTGCCGATGAAAAAGAACACGTGTCAAATATTTTTCAAAGAACTATAAGGTCCCATAAGTTTCATAACTTACTGGTTGCGCTGATTTCCAACGGCGGAGATTTACTTGTACCCCCCAATAAGTGACAATTTTTATTGTCGCCTCAGACTCACCGTTCGAGTGTAAAGGATTATTTTCGTAGGGAAAGGAGGTGGCGGTTCAGGTTGAATTTTTGCGAATTTCCTGAGAAAAATGTGCGTTTGCATAAAAGTCGGCAGTCGAGCAATTCAGGTCTGAAGGGACAGCCGGTATTCTTCGCACAGCTGGTATTTAGATTCGGCGAAACTAGCATATTGTTCCACGGTCGGAACTGCGAACGAGGAGCAATTAATACGTGCAACGGTTTCGAGGCACCTCTTGACTCTGGGAACAATGCTGTCATAAATCGCGACCCCTGCGAGACACCCTCAGCGATCGGCACGACTAGGTTCTCGGAACCGATCCCTTAATTAGCTCGAACCCATCCTGCGTTCGATTCATCCTAGAGGAATCATTACTTTCCATCTACAGGGCGCATATCGACCAATCGGTGCACACAATTTTCCTCGATCGACGATCCCGCGATGCGAATGCACTCTGTAATAGTCCGATTAGGGGCAACCTCGTGTTGTCCAAGCGTAACATTTCATTGTCCGACTCGTATTTTGATCATCGATAATTAAACCGTGGTTCTAGTGTGTATTATTTAACAAATTTCAGAATCTTTTACTGCTCGGAACGTTTTCAACGAACTGCATTTTGCGAATATCCGGATTGCTTTCTAATTGGCCGTTTATTTTGAAAGTGGCGTAAGTCCATTTTTAAAGAAATCGAGTCAGCTACCATAATAGTTACATTTTTACAAGATCTTTTCATTCTGAGGCAACTTGTTACTAATATATTTAAAATCGTTAAGATTTTGTAACAAAAAAATTTGCTGGTTGATGAAGCGATGAAAAAGTTTATTTTGAAAGTGGCGTAAGTCCCATTGTGAGAGTTTCAAATGGATATGGAAAATAATTATGCAATAAAATTTTATGAGATTCCAGCTTTATGTTTAATTATCAAAGTAACAGTTGAATTATCAATGTGCAATGAATTTGTTTTAAACAACGGAACAGTGCCTGTCCACAGAAAATGCGATTTTTAAAAGGCTACAAAATACTGACGGTGAAAGAGTAAATTAGTTTGAAGTATGTTGAATGAGATTTTTGAGAAGCGATTCATATGTTATTCTATGAAACGACAATGAACGAGGATGCACCATTAAAAACGTTGGATTTACTACCGTAACGGGGAAGACCGAAAAACTTTAATAATATCCAGTTGGTATCACTATGCAAAGAACCAGGACCACTGACAAACCTAAAATATAAGGACTTAATGGATTTATTACATTATGTACCACCTGCACACCAAAGTTATTTTAAATCCCTCCTGCATACACAAACTGGAGAAGACTGAATAATAATTAATAAAACTATATTAATTTTAATGTAAAAATTATTTAACAAAGAATGAAAGTTGAATATTTTTTTGATTTTATAACATAAAAGTATATACATTTATTTTAATTACAAGGGAAATTTACTTTTCCTCTGGACTTGTGCTTTCTTAAGAATTGAAAACGTCATTTCATTGATTTTAAAAATGGCGTAAGTCCATTTATAGCCATCAAAACATATTATTTCTTCAATAATGTTAATTATACTAATTGGGATGATAAATTTGACACTTTTAGAAATCCAAAAACATTATTCTATTATGTTATCTGTTACCCATATTTTTAAATTTAATCCAACGCAAACCCTTCAATATCTCGATTCAAGCATAAATGGACTTAAGCCATTTTCAAAATAAACGGCTCAATTCACAGATCTCGTCGATTCGAGCGTGTGCGTGTTTTGAATGCTCAGCGAATTTTGCGAGCTTCAAGCTAGTTTAATTGATTTAATTATTAGAAGTGGTCAATGTTATTAACCCTTTGCGTTCCAAGCAATTTTAATTCCAAAATCGAGACACTGTTTGACCTAGAATAGTTCCGTTTTACGTGGTTCATTTCCTTTCGCGTGTATAAACCATGTTTCCGAAGCAGATTAATTCGCCGTGGACAGTTAATTGGTTTAGTTGTCAATGGTTACAATAAAACTTGTAAAAATTACTTACCATCGCTTCTAACAACGTTGGGCAACGACGAAACCGTGATTTGAAACGGATTTGGTTCAGCGCTGGGTAATGGCCTTTGTCGCGAGTTTTGAATGTTTTCAACTAAAAAAGATAATGAAATAATTTTCACAAGAATTTATGTTTCCATATGTTTGAAAATGTTTTAAATTGTAGAGATAAGGTATTGTTGACGATATTAGATTAGACTATCGCAAAATTTTTAAGTTAAGAAACGGATATAGAAGAATACTACTTATTGTACTAAAATTGTTGCATAAATTTTACCTTCTTGAATTGTAGGTTGTGGAGTGGTCGACGTCGTTCTCAATTGCGTTGTTGGCGTTGAAATCTCTGTAAAAATATCGTTTCAGATGAAAACTATGTTCCGGAACGTTTCGAACATAAATTGTTATCTTACTAAATATAATTCTACAATTAAGTCGAACAAATATTACGTAATGTATATTTACAATCTACCTTTCACAAGGTTCTTAAAAAAAGAATTATCGATCGTTACAAAATCATGAATTAACGATAAACAAGCGTGGTAAATAGGATCGCGTTGAAGGTTTATATTTTTACACGTTTTTTTTAAATTGAATACTGAAATTAACCAAACAAAATAAAAATCTGTTTTTCTTGTAAAAAATCATACCAATGTTTGCGTTTCCATATTCTTCGGGGGCTCGAAACAAAAAAAAATAAAAACCTGACTTTTACGTGACTGCCTACTAGTGACAATTTATTCTACATGTCTTTTTTTCCCCCGGTACAAACACTAGCCACAGTTGCATAAATCAAGATTGGCTCCGATATTTTAGCGCTAGACTCACACGTACACGTCACATCCAATTTGTTTTTGCTTATAAGTTACAGGCGACACGCACTAAATTCACGACTACTCAAAGGAAAAAACGAAAAGTTTTATATCGGAGCAACGGGAGTAAAACGAAGTTTATTGTTTAATCATACTACGCGGCAAACAAATTGTCCATTTATTACAAGTGGATTGCATCTATTCATTAACCTTTTGCTTTTGAAACAACGTCTCCAAACGCTAAATTTGATTAATTTTGAGTATCTGCATTTACTAACATTTCACCCTATTCGATCCACGAAATGGAAATTGCATTAATAGCAATACCAATCACTTTGAAAACTTTCCGTAATTACAAGTTTATCGTTTATTCATATTATGCGTCAAACGAATTGTTCTAATATTATAAGTGTATTGCATCAACTTGTTAACCCTTTGCTTTGAACCGTCTCAATACGCCGAATTTGATTATTTTTGAGTATCTGCATTTACTAACATTTCACCCTACTCGATCCGCGAAATGGAAATTGCATTAATAGCAATCACTTTGAAAACTTTCCGTAATTGTAAGTTTATCGTTTAATCATACCATGCATTAAACGAATTGTTTTAATATTATAAATGTATTGCATCTATTCATTATCCTTATGGTTTGAAACAACGTCTCGAGACGTCAAATTTGATTAATTATTTAATAATAATTAAGTAATAATAATAATAATTACTTAAAAATAATTAATTTAAGTTACCCGATCAGCGAAATGGAAATTGCATTAATAACGATGAAAATCATTTTGAAAACTTTTCGTAAGTGTAAGTTTATTTCGTAGTTATTATCATAAATGACCTTTGTTGACCTTCGAAGTCCTTAATATTGCACTTCATTAAATTCGTCACAATAGCCGCTGTCAAAAAACAAAAATCAAAAGATGACATCCTATCTACAAATAGAAGATGATCTTCAGACACATGAGAATTTGTACAATACAGGGTGTCCCGAAAAAAAGGTTTGAAATTTCAAATTCCTAAGGAAAATAGAAGGAAAATTCCCTTTGATAAATTTCTGATTTGACGCTTCGTTTTCGAGTTACTAACTAAAAATACAGACCGATTAGAGTGCGGTCACAGCGGACGTACACTGGCGTCGTGTTAAATATACTCGCTTCGGTTTCGAAATGTGGCAATTAACGTGTATGGACACATAAGAGAAATGTAACATAATATCGATCGGGGGAAATCGATAAACTATTACTGAAAAACTTTTCCGTTTCTAATTATTTCTCCATGAAACTTTTACTGGCGCAATCGTGACATTTTTCTGATTAAAATGATGCCAAACGCGATACGATTTTAATCGTATTTACGCGTTTCATTAGCGATAAGAAGTTTTCAAAGTACAAATGTGTACAGGTAAACGTGCGCCGAATTTTGTCGTACATATTTCGTATAATTTCAATCAGCGAAATGTCGCAGGTATGTTGGCGAAGCTTCGTAACAACCTAATGAAAAATAAAATAGATTTACAATTGATGTATTAATGTTTCTACGATTTATAATTTTGATATTTTCCGACTGCTCGACTTCTTCGCTTTCCGTTTCATCCGCCATCTTCGTTGAACGTGAAACTTACGATCGCCAATTAAACATGCGAATACAATTCAAATTATATCGTGTTTAGCATCATTATAATTGAGAAAACGTCATCAGTTCGTTGCTAAGAGTTTCGCGAGACTATAAAGAAAAGCAAAACGGTTTTGTAATTCCAGTAGTATTGCTCAGCGATATATCCGACCGGTATTGTATTAATATGTCTCGAGTGGTGGTCATGCTTCGTTTGCCTCTCAAGATGTATACTTCGCAGTAGGGGGGATAATTCGCGCCTATTTAACCTGGAACAGCCTCGAGCATTTAAAGCAACTTTACTACTGTGTTTCCCACGCTCAGCGAGATCTTTCGTCGTGATCTGACTACATTTTTCATTAACCTTTGGAACGCGTTAAAACGACCCCTTCTGGTATCTTTAATTCACGACTGTTGAGATTGTAAAGACGAGTACTGGAGGAATTATTCAACAAATCTATTTCTTTAGCTTGTTCACAGGGTGTCCTAGAAATGTTCAACTGCCTTGAAAATAGGAATTTCAGGAGTTTCTCTAAAAAAACTTTTTCCTTTGCAGAAATGTCATACGCGGTTCCATTTTTGTCAGACTCGTGATATTCAAGTTTGGCCCAAAATGTCGATCACGAGTCAAACGTGATATCCACGTTTGGCATGAAATTAAACAACGAGTCTAACTGGTGATATTCAAGTTTGACCTAAAATTTTCATCACGAGTCAGACTCGTGAAAATAGTGCAAGGGGTTAACGCGTTATCGTCGAAATCGAATGCTCAGGAATTTCTGCAATACAGTCGCGGAATGGAGCTTTCTTTTTCGCATAGCTCGGTGACTTCGGAGCGATCCCGCGCAGGGAAACAGATATCCGTCACACAAATCAGGCAGACGAGGTTGTTGTAATCGTTCGAAGCGCTGTTACTCAACTCGCGAAATCCTGTTTCCGGTGCAATTACCCGACGGCGGTGACTTTGCCCGATTTAAAGGCGGGAGTTTAAAGTGTATAAATGCGCGTTTAAATCGTTGGCATAGCTGAACGACTATTTAAGTAGCACGCCCGGGTAATCCATCGGGCTGGTAACTGATTAAAGCACAAAGCCCCGGCGTTCAATCTGCGAGTATAGAAACGCGAAACCCACAATTACGCTCCGATAGATAGCTGCGGCTTCTTTTTGCCGAGAAACAGAGGGACAGCGGTGGTTATCGGTGATTCACGGCTGAAGCCCGCTCTTCAGGAAATACGATTTTCACGGGGATAAAAAGGGCTCACTTTATCGATACGATAAATTACTTTTTGATATCCAGTCCCGTATGATTGCCAAACCATTTAGAAAGCTCCGCCCCCTGACCCCCGGTAGGCTGGTTTAGATCGAAACACATTCGCCCCCCTCCTTCCACGGCTCTTATTTCAACGTTACAATTTGATCCTTCGAATACGGCATACATTGTTGTTCGGTGTCAAATTAAATGTCATCGATTGGTCTCAAGTGCTAACTGGCGTTCTAAACAATACACTTGCAGATCTGCTTTGACATTCGAGTTTCGACGGAAATGCACTCTTTAACACTAAACGGTATCGAGTGTTGAAATTGCTCGCAGTGCGTGTCGTCTTATAAAAATTACAAGATTTAATTTCTTAATTTCAACTATAATATACGAGCCGTTTATTTTGAAAGTGTCTTAAGTCCATTTATGCTCGAATCGAGATATTGAAGGGTTTGCGTTGGATTAAATTTAAAAATATGGGTAACAGATAACATAATAGAATAATGTTTTTGGGTTTCTAAAAGTATCAAATTTATCATCCCAATTGAAGAAATAATATGTTTTTGATGACTATGAATAGACTTACGCCATTTTTAAAATCAATGAAACATACTTTAAACCAATTTACTCCTTCAACGTCAGTATTTTTTAGCCTTTTAAAAACCGCATTTTCTGTGGACAGGCATTGTTACGTTGTTTAAAACAAATTCATTGTACATTGATAATTCAACTGTTACTTTGATAATTAAACATAAAGCTGGGATCTCGTAAAATTTTATTGCATAATTATTTTCCACATCCATTTGAAACTCTCACAATGGGACTTACGCCACTTTCAAAATAAACTGTTTCATCGCTTCATCAACCAGCAAATTTTCGTGTTACAAAATCTTAACGATTTTAAATATATTAGTAACAAGTTGCCTCAGAATGAAAAGATCTTGTAAAAATGTAACTATTATGGTAGCTGACTCGATTTTTTTTTAAATGGAATTACGCCACTTTCAAAATAAACGGCTCATATGATTGAATAAACGAATCTATTGAAAACAGAAATGAAAACAGAATTGAAAACACGAAATGTGAAAACAGTCATTGAATTCGCTATAAGATTTAGATATCGAGCATAATGACTGGCATAGTTTCATAAAAATTACGAGGCTGAATTTATTTGTATTTTGTAATTTTTAGTGGAATTGTAAAAAAATTGTACTCGTGAAATAGCATTAAACTAAATTTCATTTTTGCATATTTGAAAATGAATATTAGCGTTTTGACTCTCGTCTTGATAGCATAATTTTTTAGAAAAGTGCATTCTTTCATGTAGACGGAGTTGCTGAATTTTTAAAAATTTCTAAAACAATGATAGAACGTTTCCTTCGTAATTAAGAAAGTTCCATTTCCGTGTATTTCTGAAGACCCGGTTTTATTGCCTTCTTCAAACTCGCAAAATAATAACAAATAGAAAGTTTTCTCCGTAATTACAAAACTTTTATACCTGTATATTTTCAAACAAATTTTACCACTTTATTCTCGTTTTAATCGCACATTTTCAAAAAAGAATGCAGTTTCATATGCAGTTTCACCATAATTTTTAACTGCAATTATAATCAATAAAAATTAATGTATTGCTCGTTCAACAAATAACACAATCTAAGGTTATACTGACAATTACCGGAAACTTCATTCACACGTATTTCTACCATATCGAACGTCTTCGAATTATATTATTTTAATTAAAACTCGCTACTCAGACACGTCAAGCTTGTTAGCAGACAGACTGAGAACTACAAAACGAAAGGGAGAATTATATTCGTCTTCGTTTAATTTCAGTGTTGCTACGTGTATTTTAGTGCAACTGCAGCATACATTGCAGTGCACCAGGTGTCCTCCGCGTCATCTCCTTTATTAAAAGCACGCTGCGATGCAGTTCAATTTTCGTTCCCTTTATCGAAAGAATGCAGTCGATTCCGTTGATCACTTTACGAGTCCGCAATCATATGGCTTGTTTGAGTTTTCGTGTTACGTGTTCCTGGTGCGCACACCCTACACGATACCACGTTATAGTTTTCAAACACTATGTTTAATCTCTCAGCTGCGAAGCTTGAATCGAAACGTGTCAAAGCCCTGTACGTTTCTCTGAAGAAATTGAAAAATTAAAAAAAAGAGATTCTCCTTAAAAATATGAAAATCCGCCATTTTGTAGGATCGCGCGAAGCTATTTTCACTCGAAGTACCAGATCCAAGCTTGATTGGCTTATGCAATAAATAGCGTTGATCGTATATCGCCTTCGGCCGTTTCAATTCGAAGTTTGTCGGGTTTATGGAAAGTTTGGACATCGAAGGCTCGGCTAATCGACGCGATATTATACCTAACGTTAAACGCAAAGATAACGGTACTTACTGTAAAGTGTGATGTTCCTATTCGTTTCTCCGAGTGTGTTTTTTGATATGCATTTGTATAACCCGTAATCCGTCTCTGCTACTGAGAGAATAGTAAGTTTCATGTGCACTTTGTACGTGCTGTCTGAGACCGACTGTATGTACCTTGTACCTGGAAAATGAAAAACATGGTTAGCCCACAACGTAGCCGAGGTTACTTTTCTTCTGACAAAGCAATGTCGGCATTAAAATTTATTCTAAAATAATTACTACTTTAAAGCAACAGTGCTACAGTGAATAAGTTAGCGAAAAGCACGCGGAAACGTTATGCCGGCTGCTTTATGCAACGCGAGACGAGAAAAGTCAGAAAAAGGTGTCTCACGCAATAATACTGATATTTGTGTTTGCAATTTGTTACTTCCCACGGGAAGCTAAATACCATTTGCGTATAACAGTTTTTTCTGGCTTCGTTCAGTTTATAATACGCTCAACGCTGAGTGTAGTACGAGCTTGAGTCAAGGAATTTATGCGATCATTCCCCATGAACTGGTATTTGTAACTTTAATAATTATGAGAAGAAAAATTTGAAATCTGTTGTTTTAGGTGGCAATAGGTTTAGCGTTAACGATAGCACGTTTTAGATTTTGTTACTTTGCAATTGTGGACGCAGTAGCTGTGCCTTTATGGGAAATAGTTGAATAATTAGAGCAGCTGTTGTCATTAATATTTTAAAAAAATGTAACGTCGTTTTTCTTCCTTTTTTTTATTTATTTTACATTTCTATTTGAAAATTATTAAAATACTGATCAGCTTTTGCAGATGTCTATGGAACCCACAATAATGTTAACCAGTTTAATGAATGTTTCTACGATAGTGGAGCTTCATCTTCGTTGGTTTTTTAAATATTTTATTAACGATATAAAATTTTATTCTATAATTTAAATATTACATTAAATTTTTAATTATTTAATTTATTATTAAATAATTTGAGAATTACTAACGATACTTTTGTATGAGATAATTTCATAAATATTGAATAAATAAATATTAAACGTTCCACAGTTTAATGAAAAAATTTGACAAAACGTTTACGCAAATAATTGCATCGAATAGAAATGGAAGAATATATTTGAACTGATTTGAAATCGATGGTTCGAGTTTAACTAGACGTAAGAATATTTCGAAACGCATTTGTCAATATCATGCCGTTTTGATTCGATCAAACTCTGTGCCCACCATCTTGCGTTCGATCAACCATAAAAACAGGCATTAAGGTCTCCTGCATGAATTCATATCCATCAAGGGAATTATTGGATTCTCTGTCCATTGGATCGGTAAATCTTACAGATTTTATATTTCTTCTTTCGTTGTGCGTTTATCACCGATCAAATGTTCGATCTCTGAATTCTGCTGATTTTATAATACTTTCCTTTTTATTATGAGTTCATTAAATCTCGCAAGCGAAGCTTTCTATATTTCTGTCATATTAACGATGCTCGTCAGAAATGATTTCCCTCGTCATTTTTAATTTCGCATCACGATCGTGATTATAACACGTATTTAATTAATTTGTTAATTATAATGAGTAAGGACTTGCGTGCAAAATGAAAAATGTCTGCGTTACTGTTGCAAGCAACAGGAGTCAAATAAAAACTTCTTTTCGCAATAGTTTTAAAAAATGGCAAAAGCTTGATGTAATCGTATTAATATTAAATGAATTTCAGAATAAATAGACTGCAAATCTCTGTGCAAAATGAACATTTGCTGTGTCCATTGCATGAAACAAGAGTCGAATAAAAACTTTTCTTTTCTTTCTTCAATAATTTCTTTAAAAAGTTGTAAACCTCAATATAATTTTATTAATGTTAAATGAATATTATAGTAAATAGACTGTAAATCTCTGTGCAAAATGAACATTTGCTGTGTCCATCGCACGGACCAAGAGTCAAATAAAAATTCTCTAATTTTTATGTAATGTTCGGAATAATTTAATTTCATTTGATGCCGAATAAACGTAACAATACAAATAGTTAGAACGTTTCCAAGACAATCAGCGACAGGCGTACAACGAGTCAAGGAGTGTGGCATAAGCGTGATTTTCAAATATACTTCTGCGAACAATTTTCGCCGTGGAAGTAATATTAATCCGGTTGTCACGGTCTTGATATTAGTCTCGGCGCAAGTGTGCTAATTAATTCAGAGTAAGGACCCTTAGTTTTCATTAAGCGTGGCTTTCAATTACTGTTGTTTCCTCTTTAGACACCTCGTTTTCATGTTTTCGTTCCGAAATGTACTGTCGTCGTGGACGAGGAAATTTTACATCACACGATTTGCGGCGGAGGGAAAGAAAAGGAGCCGCAGCTGCCATTATTGAAGCGGATCACGCTATGCACTCGTTATTATACGCAGCAGGAAGTGGGGAGCGATTTTAGCATACTATATGGAATTATGGAACTAATTCAAGATAATTAGTTAGTAATCAGCTTTGGTTTGTTGCTGTATTAAAACAGTTTGAATTCAAGAACAGCGGTGATCCGAATTAAACATTAATTTGCTCCCGCTATTGATCATACACAAATTTAATCTCCTATTTAGACGTGCGTTGAATTGAACGCAGCTTATACAATTTTACGGGATTCTGCAAATTGCTTCCTCAGATATTTTATGTAAAATGTAAACTTGAAAATTCAGGGGACGAAAGTTGAAGATGCATTCCTTCTTTTGATAATTTTAATAAATTGGACGCAGCTTATACAATTTTACGGGATTCTGCAAATTGCTTCCTCAGATACTGTCTCTTACATTAATACGGTATTTCTCTAATGTTTTTTGACATATTGTCAGACTTTATGTGAAATGTAAACTTGAAAATTCAGGGGACGAAAGTTAAGGATGAATTCCTTCTTTTGTTAATTTTAATAAATTGAAAATAATGCAATAAGGCCCCTCAAATGATTTAATCCTTAGCGCTCCAATGGCACCTCTGAGGCGACAAGTTGATAAAAATTTTTCTCGTACGAGTAATGGTAATTACATTCACGAAAGGAAACGAGTCATGTACAACGGAACTATTTTATACAAAAAAAAATATTTAAAAAATTTTAACCCTGCACTAGGAGTACTAAGGGTTAATGTCTTCACAATTTTATATCTCACCCGTTCAGATGTGTCACGAATGCATAAAATGCACAGTCTAGTTATTATACTTAAAATGGAGACAGACGAGTGATTTTTCATATTAAACATATTTGAATTAGTCCATGGCCCGTACCATACTTCGTGTCACATGACACGGTGCAACTTTAAATTCTCCAGTCATGGAATGCAAAATGTCGAGCAAGTTATAATTACTTAAGCAATAGACGTTTTACAGTTTAATCCGCATTTGAAACGTAAACGCGAATGTTTCGTGGTCTGGTCAGCGTACATGACTTCATATCGGAGTAATTAACATACTTCTTGCGCGATGGCTACAATTATATGTATATAAATCTCGCTTGCTGAGGTTTGCTTTTATTAATCGCTTATGGGGCGGTTTAGATAGTGAGTAAAAAACTGTGCTTCTTAAAAGAATACATGGTACAATTCAAGACGCTTTAAACGAGTTCGAAATCGTTTTAGAAAATAGTCGATCAACTAATAATAACTCCTACTATATTTTAGTTTAGCTTCGAAGATCACGAGAATGATTTTGTCTGGAAAAGTAATGTTCTAAAGGTTTTATTAAATTCAGACAATACAATGGAAGTGTATTTATAAAATTATGTCGACGAGTTAAGAATTATTTAAAGGAGCTTTTTAATAACGCGAGTACTATTTTATAGTCTTTGAAACAAACTTGAAACGAGGTGTTAAAAATTCTCGAAGGAAATTCTTGAAATAAATTTTTATCTCGCATCAAGTACCATTGCCTTGCAGTTTAGTTTCCCAGGTTGCGACAATCATTTTACCTCGAGAAAAGTAATGCACGAAAGAATATACATAAAGCTCAGACAATAAAATAGAAGTGAAAGCGTTGATAGAATTGCATCAAGCTGGTGAAAAATTACTAGAAGGAATAATTCAGACGTTCAACAAAGTGCTACCATATTATAGCAATTTCTACGGCGCGAATCCTCTGAATATTCAAAATCGTTCGGACAGTAATGCACCGAGGCTGTATTTGCCCGCTTATCGCAGAAATGAAAGGGCGATCATCCTCGTCCGACGAAAGAATTTTCCGTTCCATTTTCTCTTTTGTAAATTGCTCGGCAAAAATATGAATTCGCGTAAACGTTCGCTAGTCTAATAATGAACGAACCGAACACAGGCGAAGCCGCAGTAAAGAGATTTCGCAATTAACAGTTCGAGATTGCTCGGGGGGCCGGAAGAGAGTGAAATTTATAAGTGTAATGATCCGAGGCGAGTCGGAAAAGTATTTTCTCTGTTAAAGGAAAACTTTTTCCCCGAGAAATGTATGAGTGAATGCGATAGAAACAGAGAGAGGAACGCTGAAGGTGAACAGGAGGAAAGAGGAGGAGGAGGAGGAGGAGCAGAAGAGGGGAAGTAACAGCGAGAGTGTGGAATGCATTTATGTAGTAGTTCTATCGACCGTTGAAAATGGTAGAAAAACTTTCACCAGCTTCGAGTTTCAAAAGCAGATGAAAAAGTTTAACGACGTTGAACTGCGTTGCCGGGCATTACCACGCTAGTCATTGAATAGATTTTCCGAAATAAAACTCCCGTTCAATTCGAAAGTTACCACCACTATTGTTTTTCTTTTCCTTTCCATTAGACAACTTACAACTATTGTTTACACTCTCGTCGGATAAAAATTACTTGACAGACTTCGAAGAATGCTGGGAATCGCCGGCGTCGCGTGACTTGGTCGCTTGAAGACTCAAACAAATTTCAAGACGTTCAATGCACTCGATGCAATGGTCACTTTAAAGCTACAGACGAGTAATTATTCTCATTGTTATTCCCAAAAGTTTCTAAAAATACAATGGAAGTGTATTTATAAAATTATGTCGACAAGCTAAGAATTATTTAAAGAAGCTTTCTAATAACAGCGAGTACTGTTTTATAGTCTTTCAAACAAACTTGAAACGAGGTGTTAAAAATTCTCGAAGGAAATTCTTAAAATAAATTTTGATCTCGCATCAAGTACCATTGCCTTGCAGTTCAGTTTCCCAGGTTGTGACAATCATTTTACCCCGAGAAAAGTAATGCACGAAAGAATGTACATAAAATTCTGGGATGTTGAAAAAGATGAATGATCTTTAATCACTGCACTACGATTTATTTTACGTTTCATTACGGCTTCTTGACCAGCATTTGTTAGACGGAGAAAAAAGTTTATATTTATCGTCGAAGCCTTAGACCTCGGTCCCCTTTCTATTTCTCTCACCGTTTCAAACTGCGTTCGGCAGACTAGAAAGAGTATAGCATCTGTTCTGGAACTGTCAGGCGGCAGACGGGAAGGTACAACAGTTACGGAGAGAATATATTGTAGCGTAACGGTGAACGCACGTTGCATCGCGCAGTGTCGGACGAGCCTAAGTGCATCCGTTCAGAAGGGATTCGACGGCTTGAAGTTTCCGCCGGCGAATTAATAACGCAACGGACACCGTTTTCCCTCGGCGAACCGCACGCTACGAGCGAAAAGAGCCACGCGCGCGGCGCAGAAGTCATGACAATCACGAGTCATTAAAGTTGTACAGATGGCCCGACGAACCCAGAAAACGTCTGGTTTGAAACGGTTGAGGAGGGTGCGGAGTCGTTGTGATGCAGGCTACGAACCAGAGGTTAGGATAGCGCTATGCCATGGCAAGCTTCACGGGGGGTGAAACGCGGGGTGAAACGCGGGGCGAAACGCGGAGGCGAAAGGGGTGAAAGGACAGTAATGGCATGGGTAAGTAGCTTGAGGCACACCACCCTCGTGGAGAGGTCGCTTAAATACGCGTTACTTTCCTTTCTCATTGTCCGCGGAATATTTGCTGGCTATCCAATAAAAATCTAAGGTCGGAACTTTGCTCCGGTAAACGAGAACGTAATCAGCCGCGGAGAAACGCCCGGAAAGAAAGAACAGGAATCTAAATCACACCAACTTTTCATTTATCTGGAACACTGGCCACGATGGTCTACCGGTGGTGCGCGGCTTCTCGCGGAATTCTGCAAGAACTATTTACCGGCACCTTTGACTGAACTCTTCCGGAGATATTCCTGTTCAATGTAGCGAGACCTCTATTATCCGTTTGTTCTCTCTATTATTCGAACGTTCCCTATTATCCTAGGAGTACAATGCCTCGCAGAAAGTATTCGAGCACATTTATCAGCTGGTTTACAGGACGCGTCGAAATTACGCTGTATAATATTTTTAATTCGCGAACACGGAGATCGTAAAATCGCATCTACGAAGAATCATTTCGACAGATTTATATTTGCGAGCGTATGTTGAAAAAAAAAAGGAATCGGTAAACATTTTAATCGACGCGTTCTCGTTATTCTATAGCCTGGTTTTATCTTCTACAATTGACACCTGTTATTGATTCATGCCTCTTTTAATGACAAAGCAAGCAAAAATAATTTCGATCGAAACGATTCGAAGTAACGGGAGTCGCGTGCGCGTGAACTTTTTAGCGTCGATGGTATTCGATGGTCGAACATTAAATATTTGCGCCGCCATCAAGCAGAAATTCAATCGCGAAAATTGGTTCGTTACCCCGTGCTCCCATGTATTTTTCTATGTCAGCTTAACGCAATATTTCCCGCGTGATCTCGCAGCATAGATAATTTCAGATTGCGAAGCGTGGAATTACACGAAATTTCTGTATCTGTATAGATATATATCGATTCCCAACAGTGCCACCTAGAAGTTTTGCGACGATTTATCGACGAGTATATGCTGAATTTCAAATTCGTGATTGCATCGACAGTTTTAATGGCAGTGACAATACGGACCGCATGGCCGAGTTTTCACATGATATAGTTGCTTCTCAGTAAATGAACGTAAATTTCATGTTCGCCGCATCAAATTTATACATTCCGGCTCGAATGTTCACGCTGATTCCAACTTTCCAAATTCAATGTTGTATTTTGATTTTATATCTAGTTCATTAGTTTCACTGTCAGCTGCCAGAAATAGACGTTTCTCATTCGATTATCTTCGACACTTGTCATAACCATTTTCTTTGCGGCAACAGTTATACCGTCTTCACCGCCAAAAATAAAAGACAACAGATACATTATATCTTTCATAAGGCTACATTAACTTCGATGCTTAAATAATGATTTGCAAAGAATAAAATTTGAGCTCTAATAGTTTGTTCGGAGGACGCCTTCAAATATTGCCAAATATTGCCAAATATTGAAGGGACGACCCCCCCCCCGTCGAAAATCGCGAAAAATTGAAGAAAAATTATAGGTCTCCGATTTTTTTGTAATTTTGTATACACGTTTCTAGACGCGCGGTCTGAGTGTATGGCAATTTTCAGGTCGATCGGAATCGAATTGCAGCCGTGGCACGACTTTGAAATTTCGGGATGTTCAATGGCGAAAATGGAAAAAATGGGGTTGATAAAAGATAG
>CM052093.1:13523439-13556886 GCA_028453745.1 Agapostemon virescens | reverse complement strand
CTTCCTGAAGTCCCCTGATATGCTAGCCTAGATTTTGAGAGCTCTGCTTAAAGAGGAAGGTTTGGGGAAGATTTTAGCGTTTGAGCCATGTCGATAACTCTAATAGTTTGGCCGGGGCACGACTTCAAAGATTTGCCAAATATTGGCAAATATTGTTAAATATTGAAGGTAACCCCCTTCTTAAAATCGTGAAAAATTGAAGAAAAATTATAGGTCGCCAATTTTTTTGTAATTTTGTATACACGTTTCTAGACGCTCGGTCAGAGTGTATGGCAATTTTCAGGTCGATCGGAATCGAATTGCAGCCGTGGCGCGACTTTGAAATTTCGGGGCGATCAATGGCGAAAATGGGAAAAATGGGGTTGATAAAAGGTAACTTCCTGAAGTCCCCTGATATGCTAGCCTAGATTTTGAGAGCTCTGCTTAAAGAGGAAGGTTTGGGGAAGATTTTAGCGTTTGAGCCATGTCGATAACTCTAATAGTTTGGCCGGGGCACGACTTCAAAGATTTGCCAAATATTGGCAAATATTGTTAAATATTGAAGGTAACCCCCTTCTTAAAATCGTGAAAAATTGAAGAAAAATTATAGGTCGCCAATTTTTTTGTAATTTTGTATATACGTTTCTAGACGCTCGGTCAGAGTGTATGGCAATTTTCAGGTCGATCGGAATCGAATTGCAGCCGTGGCGCGACTTTGAAATTTCGGGGTGTTCAATGGCGAAAATGGAAAAAATGGGGTTGATAAAAGATAGCTTCCTGAAGTCCCCTGATATGCTAGCCTAGATTTTGGGAGCTCTGCGTAAAGAGGAAGGTTTGGGGAAGATTTTCCCGTTGGAATCATGTCGATAGTTCTAATTGTTTGGTCGGGGGACGCCTTCAATGATTGGTTAATATTGAGGGGACCGTTTTTGGCGTAAGGTTTCGCCTGTGTGGGCTTTCAAACGACCCATCCGACCCATCCTTGAGACCCGGTCGTATCTGGCACGCACTCGGAACGAAGCCCAGTCGAGAACAACGTATCGAAAGACGAAATAAAGAAGAAGACTGGCACGATGGTTCTGAAAATTTTGTTTTTATCCTAGAGGGTTTCAAATGTTTTCTATCAAAAGCTATACATTATGTGTCGATTACGCTTCATGTCGGGTGCATACCACAGGCGACGGGTTCTCAAGGATGAGTCATAAATATGACAAAGTCTAGAGTTTGAAGACCGGTCGTTTGAAAGCCCTCACAGGCGACGCCTTACGCCGAAAACGGTGTTATTGAGAGCTATGCATTTTCCTTTTCTGTTTTTTAGGACAAGGAATTTCTCTGTCCTCTTTCAGTTCGTGTTACAGAGCCGATGAGGTGGCATTTAACGCGACTACACTGTAATATAAATACATAATATACCTTTGAATAGAAGCAGTAAAAATGAATACCTACCTAATTTTTTTATTTAATTATAGTTTAGTTTCCCACTGTCGCCTATACGAGGTTCACAATTAATTGGTTCGTAATAAATGAGATTCTACTGTATCTGGGAAATAATAAATCGCAATAATTGCAGCGAAATCGTTATCATTAGTCACATTCTACAGAGATATATTCTGAATGAGAAAAGTTATTTTTACGGATGGAAACAGGTTTAATCTAGATGGATCACGTGGATTTCCGTACTACTTTCACGATTTGCGAAAGGAATAACAGAAATTAAGCTGTCGACAAATGGTCGGAAGAAGCATCACGATTGTGACTGGCATTCATATTGCGGTAAAACCGAAATGAAATCACAAACTTTCGGGAAATATGACTGTATACCTTAGACAGGATTTTTCTGTTTGAAATTTTTGCTGAAAGTTTCACTGAGATTTTTGGTCGAGTCGTCTATCATTTTCTTTTGATGCACTGCTGGGATTGTTCGTGTTAAGAAATGAACAATTGAATATTAGCCATTCGTAGTTTGCGTCTAATGAAGGAAAGGTACATTTATACGGTTATAATCGTAAATAATGGTAAAATGAAAAGGGTAGATCATCGATAAGATGGATCGATCGAAAGGCAAGTCATAAATCATAGAGCGCCATGGAGAATGAAAAGAAAAGACATCACGTCACGAAGATGCGATATCAAACGACATCCGTCGACTTTTTCAACATACGATCCAACGGTTTATAAAATCAAATTCGCCTTGCTCACGCGGAATTTCTCGGATTCTTGATCTCTTGAAATTTAATGAGAAATCGTTAACAGTTTACTTATATTTGCCTGAAGCACGATTTTAGTAGTGCTACTTAACGTTCAAGTGGCGAAACGTGATCTGTGAGGCTATAAAATGTTTACACCGATGAAACTCCGTCGTTATGAACAATTTTAATGGGTTTACCCGTTTTACTATCGGGTTCAGTCAATTAAAATGTTCTGATTAAAAAACACTGTTAAGATGCTGATCGTCTAAATATATTCAGTTATTTGAAATATTTAAAAACAATTATGTTGTTCACGTCTTAAACCTGGTACATCATTTCAATTTCAAGCGAGGCTGCAAAATATGCAGAATGTGACATTTCTCTTGTTTGTAACAAATAAAAAAAAATTGTTTCAGTGATCTTTTTAATGTCAATGTTTCTTACTTGTCTTTTTAATGCCAAGGATATTAACACTAAATCTACTAAGCGTTAAAATTAGTTAGTGTATATTGTTTTATAAAAATAACAAGGTTTAATTAATTTGGATTTTGTACTACTTTGATTACAATCCATAATTAAATAAAGACCCACTGTAGTAGATTCAGTGTTAAAATTATTATTTCTTTAGATTTTTATTGTTAATAGATATTTTAAAATATATATACACACAATAATTTAATAGATATAATTTAATAGATTTTGAATAGATATTTATTTAGATTTAGCGTTAAAATTCTTATGTATTCGTTCGTAGGACTACTTTCGAGTGATACAGCTTTTCACGGAAAGAGGACGATGCGATAAAGATTAGGACTTAGTGTGGCGAGTGTCGTAAATTTGTTTAACAGATACGTTCGCTTAATTGCAAAGGAAATATGGTAATTCTTGTCTGCGAGGCAAAATGATTGGGTCAAAGTCCAGCTGGGCAATTAAGGGTTAAACAACGCGACTTTTCCCCTTATTTGAGCGGCGGGCAATAAATCGCAATTTAGTATGTTTGCCAGCGTGGGTCAACGGTGACTGATGCGACCTGAATACGAAGTTACTATCAGGAATCGGTGACCGACGTGACGTTCAACCGGTTAACAAGTTGTTACTGCGATATTACGGGAAAATGTGGCTTGCCTGTCGTAAAATGTGCGACGCGCGGAAGAATTCTTAAATCGGAACAGATTCCCTTGCCAACATTTATGTTAACATTTTATGCGAATCTATACTTGGCCACAAATCGAGCGTAGCACTTTTTACTTTCTCCGGGACTAACATATTGGGCATTCTTAAACCATCTCGCATTACAGGATATAAATTAACAAAGCTTTACTAATAATAAAATGTGATTTCATATAGATCTGGAAAAACATATATCGACTGTAAAATAATAAGAATTATTTCATAACAATTAATTCGTATAATTTTTATTTTGCATAAAATCTGCAGTCCAGCAATAATATGCAATCAAGCAATTTGCATGGACACGAATTAAACGTGGCCGTGTTAAAGAGTTTGGTAACAAACAGTTGTAGTTGATGTGGTTGTAAACGAAGTTACGATCGCTTTTCGCAGATTTACGGTTATCCTAATCTTTTAAGTTGGACCTCGGAATATTAATTTCGGCTGAATTATCGGCAATTTTTGCCGCTGCGCCGGGAACGATAAAAGTTGAGGGATTATAATTGTCTCCGGCGGGGAAAAAGCAAATAAATGCGTAACCTTTTGAATCTGGTCGACAGAGAAGAGTTGTAGAATATTGGAAACTCTGAATAATTCCGGGATCATTATTTTTGCCACGTTGATTACCAAAGCCCTGCTTAACCGTGTTACGTAAATTGATGTCCATTGTTACTTGCACGCACGGGACGCTGAATTGTTCCGTAAATAATCCTTGAAAAGTGTAGCACCAAAGTCTCATTCGAAGTAATTATGGCTCCATGCATTTTCGCGTAGATATACGAATGCGACGTTGTTAGACCATTCCGGTAATGTACAGTGTGTACATATGTGCCGTGTACAGTGCGTACGCTCGTTAATAAAACAGCTTTAACTACACTACCCAGTACGGTTCAATCGCTCTTCACTGAATTAGCAGTCCTGGAACACGTCCATTACAAACGCGCAAATGCGAAAGTACGCGTCATATACGTGTGTGCAGGTCTTGCGGTGCGAATCGGTCAAGTTTTACTTGATTTTATTCGATACATTCCGTCTCTGCACTCACACACATCGCAATACACGACTTACGTCGCCGTGCACATCTTTGTTTCTCCAAAAAATTATATTCGTTTACCGTAGAAGCCGGTACGCGGTGTAACAACTTTTTATCATTTATCAAATTTAATCCGCTACAAAATTCCAGCCATTTTGTGACAATTTTTCAAATGTCCTATAGCTTGCTCACACATATTATTTCTGATTACTTCTCGAGTTTTGACAGTAAACCTATCACAGGAGGTCAAAATGACTCTTTTACAGCATTTTTATTTCGCAATTATTGGAGTTATAAAATTACCTTCAATTATACTTTGTAACGAGGCAAATAATACAAATAAATTAAATATTGGCATTTTTATGAGACAATATGCACCTGTCAATTTTAATGCTCAGTTTGTTTAGTGTTAATGCAGTTCAAAACTCGAGATATTTTTTAACAATTCTTTGAGTGTCCTGCAACTTGCTCACGTAGACGTGGAAATTTTTATAAGACAATTTCTGATTACTTTTTAAGTTTAACGCAATTCGAAACTCGAACTATTTTCGACAATTTTTTGATCTTCCTATAAATTGCTTTCGCAAACCGGAAATTTTGTTAGAATTTTTCCTACAGGTTTAATCCAACGGTACTGGGTAATTTTTCAACAATTTTTCGCCTTGCTTAAACGTTTCAAGATTTATGAACGAAACTGTCTGCCTACGAACGGTATCTTATAAAAAGTATTATCAGAATTTTGCAAATGCTGTGGAGGATATATGCAAGTTTAACTGATGTCACTGAACTGTTATAAATCACCACCAGAACTGTAAAATTTCTATCTAGGTACGCTGAGTATAGCATGAGAGGGCAAAATCAAGCATGGTCGATAAAGTCACTCCTTTTTTCATCTTCCTTTTTCGCTGGACGATGAATAAAATCAAGAGATAAAGTTTATGAAGATAACTATTCGCAAGAGACATGCAAATAATAAAAAAAGAAAATACTCAGAAATGTAAAATAATAAAACTGTGCAAGAAAAAGAAAACCATTCAACCTAAATATTACTATGTCTACAAATTCATTCGTGGTCCACAAAATTCATCGTTTGTAACTTTATTTTATATTCAAATATTTCACCGTGTTCATTGTCTCTAAAAATGGCACAGAAACGATAGTGATAGTTTTTTAATTGTTAAACATGAGCTAAGAATTTTTATGTTTTCCAATCTTTCATTAAAAAATAAAAAGAAAACCATTGAACCTAAATATTACTAAGTCTACAAATTCATTCGTGGCCCACAAAATTCATTGATTCTAACTTCATTTTATATTCAAATATTTCACCGCGTTCATCGTCTCTAAAAATGGCGCAATCGTATAGAATCGTTTTCCAATCTCTCATTAAAAAATATAACGTTTTTTTAAAGTGTTTCTAGTCGTTCTTTAGGATAAAATAAATTAGCATAATACGTTCTTTGTTAGCCGTAGGGATTTCTTGGTAAAGCAATTATTCTTCCGCAAGCAATCCGATTTCATTTTGAATGCTGACTATTTCACCAGCGTCCGACAGGAATTTCTGAAACTTCGGAAGCTGCTGCGGAAAAGTTTGGCGGCACTGCTTACCAATTTTCTGTTCGCCCAAGTAACATCCGCGTCTTTTTCGATTTCGACTTTTAATTAAGTTTTTAAGTACAATATTACTAATGCAACTTCGTCGCCATACAGTTCTAAGCAGTACACAGAGGTCGTTAAATAATGCCTTATAATTAGACCGTAGACTTTTGTGCGGTTTTAGCAACAACTGCGGCGAATACACGCAAAGCACAATTCGTATTCCGTAGACTGCGGACCTTTATGTAAAACAATACGTTTCTGTATTAATTGCAACAGACGGAAGACGAATAAAATTTGTACTCTTCGTTTAATCAATTCGACAAATTGTTAATAATACATTGCCGATTATAAACTCGTTTCGTCGTTTTACCGTTTCGAATAGCATCCGCGGAATTTTGCCCGTAAATGCAGAAAATCCGCAATTAAGCAATGTCGATTGCACTTTCGACAGAAAATCGTTGACAAAGACAACGAGCTTCCGTGTAACTAGTCTTTGAAATTTGCGTCAAGACAATTTCATTTTGCACGAAAATCCGCGGGCTATTTATGACATACACAGCTTTGAAAGTTACGGGCACCGCGTTTTAGACACGGCAGCTTAAAATTACTTTTGCGAATTTAAATTAATGAAGGAGCGTATGCCTAATGAAACGAAGAAAAGAAATTCGGCACACGTAATTAAACAAGCAACGTTTACGATATTCTTTTTTCAATACCGTTTGTGGATGAATATTACGAATCAAATTGAATGTACTAATTTAAACGTGTTTTCTTTTTCAAGAACATTTTCATTTTTATTCGACAGAGCCGCGTTAGTTAACGTTTTAAAATTTACTTCATTGTGTTTCCCGACGAGAAAAAATAATTAATCCCGTTTCTTCGTAATTTTTTCTTATAAAATATGGTTAAGGTTATTAGGTGAAATTATTAAGGTAAATATTTTATAATAACATTTTAGATTGTGCAATTTCATTTGAAAAACTTGTAAGTTAAGGATAAAGAAATGCGTGAAAAATTTTCGATAACGAGTTATTGGAAAGCATTCCATTGACGTACTACGAAAAAATTAATTTCAATATTGGCCAACACTAATCGTGTCTTTGCAATTATTTTCGCTGTATCTTTTATGTCGTTCGCTGAATTATTGTGCTTCATGTGTCACGAGCACATTCTGCTTAACGTGTACAATAGGCAAATGCAAAAATCGTTAATCATCCGACTGCGAGATCACGTTGCATGATTTCTTTCTATCCTTGAAGCTGGATTTGCTTCTGGATACGACTACATAATTACGTATCGCATCTCGGCCTCATGGCTGAGATCATAGCCTTACTGGAGCACGACTTCAAAGATTTGCCAAATATTGCCAAATATTGCTAAATATTGAAGGTAACCCCCTTCTGAAAATCGCGAAAAATCTTTAGGCCTCCGATTCTTTTGTAATTTTGGCTACACGTTTCTAGACACGTAGGCAGAGTGTATGCCAAATTTCAGCTCGATCGGAGTTGTTTATGTTTAATTTGTACTTGTCTGGCAAAATTATTATGCATCAACCATATTGACTAATTTCATACGATATAAGAAACTAACGTAATCAAACGTTTATTCTTCAATTATAAATTTAATTACGAATCGAATTGTTTCGTAAAAATTCTACCGAAAAACAATTCGCGAATAAATTGTTGCAATATTTTTATAACTGAAATTCAGAGGTATATTAAATTAATGGACTTCCTTCCGTTGTGATGACAGTACAAAAAAATAAAAACCGAAACAACTGTAATAACTTTAATTTAGCGAAGTATATTACACAAACATGCAATCTAAAGGTAAAAATATTTTTAAATTCAATTATGTTAGTAGGAATTCTACGTGCGCATGCTAAAGAGCATTTTTTTCCATATCGTTGAGAGTTAATTTAAATCTGCGACGCTCGTTTAAGCCGGATTTTAAAAATGCATTCGAGAAAATTCTAATGCACAACTATTAAAATGCAACGGAAGTTAGTCTGATAACTTTTCGGGCAAACTTTCAAGATGTACACAGTGTTCCACCAGTTTTCTGCATTACCAAATCTTACATTTTCATCGTGTTATACACAGTGTCCCAAAAACGAGTTACTTGGAATAGGTGATTTCTGGGATCGTTCTAATCAATTTTTATTTCTGTTGCAAAAATGCCATACGCGGTTTCGTTTTGTAATTATTAACAAAAAGCATAGACCAATCACAGAGCATTGCCATTAGCCGAGCGTAAATAAGTATGCTGTAGCTGTGATCTGATTGGTACGTATGCTTCGTTAATAACTCGCAAACGAAGTGTCAAATCCCAAAATGGCAAACGAACAATTTCCTCAGTATGACTCTAGGAATCACCCTTTTTAATCTCTTAGGCACGGCTGAATATTGCGCGGGACTATTTCTCTGAACGACAGAGTACATTGGAATAAAGTTTTTGATAACTTTAATAATTTAAATGCTTCAACTTTAACAATTTTGGAATAAAGTTTTTGATAACTTTAATAATTTAAATACTTTATCTTTAACCATTTTGGAATGAAGTTTTTGATAACTAAGTTATAATTTTTCTTAAATAGGTGATGCATATACTTTAACATTAATAATTTTTTAATGAAATTGTATAATTTTCTTTCAACATATGATACATATATTTTAACTGTAATAATTTACTTTAATAATTAATAATACAATTTAGTGTGCTGAAGCCACTATAGTGGCGCGTCGTGCCTAAGAGATTAAGAAACTCCATCGTTTCCGAGACATTCTGCATACGTATGGCGTTAAATTCGAAAGAAACAGACTTGCAGCATAAAAGTAGCTATTTAAAGTTAATTAATCGCAGACATTAGTCTTCGTTGAATTATTACGTAACTCTGTATAGATTAATGGTAGTTTAATCAGAAGTTTAAAAACAGACTTACAGTATAGAAGTAGCTATTTAATATCAATTAATTGTAGGAATTTCGTTGGATTACTACAGAATTCTGTACAGGTTAATGGTAGTTTAATGAGAAGTTTAATGAAAAGCTTAATTCCTGCAATACTGGGAATAATTTCGTTGCACTTATCGTGTTCAGACTTGAAGTCTTTACTGCGACGGTATTATATACCAAATTTCACATACCATCATTGATGACTTCGTCGTGTGGTGACTTCGTCCAATAGTTGATCGGCATCGGGAATGCCTCTACAAAGCACTCCAAAGTTGTCCTCTGTCCCTCCTGTGCTCCTACTGTATGATTATATTTCGAAATCTCTGGCGCAACTGTAACAATAAACATTCTTCGTTTTAGTTTAGCAACTTTTACGTAACTTTTATACATATATATTATTGGCTGTTACTCGTTGATCGTACAATTTAGCTATCGCGAGTATAAAGATCTTTTTACGAAATAAAAATGATCTGCATCGATTGCATGGAAAAGGAATCGCTTAAAGATACTTGATGATACTTAAATGATCGCTTGAGGACACTTACATTGTACTATGAGCATTATTCTTTTACTGACAGTGGGTGGCACGCCATTCGATGCAATGCAGAAATATGCACCCATGTGCGATCGGTTGACGTTGGTGATATTGAAAACTGATCCCTCTATGCTTTTCACTACAACAAAACAATTGAATTGATTAGTAAAAAAGATAGGTAACGTTTTTATACTTTTTATTTCTTAAAATTATTAGTAAGTGGTTTGGTGACATGATGGAACTATGTTTAAGCCTAATAATAAATTAATGTATAGAAAATGTAAATGTTATATGCTGAATATGTTCATCCAGGTATCGTGTAAAAAAATGTGTTCAGCTAAAAATTCTAAAAATTTTGAAATTTTGGAATTTGAAATTCTGAAAAAGTTTAAAAATTCTACATATGCATACTTCGTAACAGATTATAAATATAATATGTTTAAAATTCGATTACTTCTCATTTTCTGTTACCAAACTATCTAGTACTGTAACTTAAATTCAATGAACTTTAAACAGAAAAATTTAAATACATTTGCGAATGCTTGAGCTGGCCTCAGGGCATAATGGGTTAAAATTAACATTACGCAGGCAGGGCCTGAGGGTTCACATTTCCAAGATGAAAAATACAATTAGCAGAAAGATAAGCTGGTGTTATGCGCTATTATAACTTAGAATATTGAGCAAGACCGATGTAGCCATGTGACCGATATTATCCATCCTCGATAAAACTTTGTTGGCTTAAAATTCTTAAGCCATCATCGTCTTTTCGTATAAATCTGCGTAAGATAATTAATCTAACAAGTATTTTATTACTAGAAATTTACACGGGAATGCAATTAAATTCAACCTCAGGGTACACTAGAAATAGTTCTTAAAACACAGTCTCGCTAAAAATTCATTCACTTTTTATTAAATTTCATCCTAAAATTCCATAAATATTGTTTCATACATTTATATTGGTATTTATACTTGCATTCCGATTCATTTAACAGTTACAGTGTTCAGAATATTTTTTCCGTTCATAAATTTCTAGAAAAACGAGAAAGAAAATTAACATTTGTTATATGCCTGTAACATCGACGACAGTAAAATAAAATTTTATGTCTGTCTAATACAAATTAATAATACAAATATTTCATAGATTTTAATCTTCGTCACGGGTCTGTCTCGAGATTACAATGCAATAAGTTAATAGATTTTTCAATAGCTGAGCCGTATCCAAAAAAAGGAAGATAAAAAATCTCACCTAATATTACCAAACGAAGTTATTAGACTACGTCACTGCGCGTGACTAATTAATTTGCGGCTGTAGTTTCAAAAGTCCTCGAAGTAGGTCACAAAACTTCAAAAAAACGATGAAACAACGCCGACAGATAATGCGTTAACAGCACAACATTTCTTGGCATTTTCGTACGACGTATGAATATCGTAAATTAAGTCGCAACGAAAATAATTTATTTAAATTTTTGTGTAAAGCCAGTAAACGGCTGAATTTTCATCACGATGTGCATACGGATGTTGAGAGAATTAGTAACGTTTAACTACAACATCGACATAATATTCTCCGTTACATAAACCGTTCATTATCCGCGCGTAAGCCGAATAAATTAACAAGAAGTCTGATAGCGTTAGCAATTTAAGGTTAAGCACATAAATTTATTACGTCATTAAATGTTTGAAGGTAATGTTACGAGGTGTTGTTATTGATATCGCGTAGCCTAATTTAATTACGTAAACGTTGCACCGTGTGTAGACACACGCGCGAGTAATATCGCTCGATAGCTAGTCTTTCGCACGAACTGCGTCGCTTCCGTTGGAAAATTCGCTCGAAAGTTCATAAACGGATCGTTCGGGGATCAACTTCTGCACGGCAATCGGATGGGAACATATTTATCCGAAGGCAGACATAATTCCGACAGAGGATTTGCTATTTTCGTTTCGCCGGAATAATAATTACTCGCGAAGTGGGCCGGTGTTGATTTCGCTTTGGCAAAAAGCTTGTTATAGCTTGTCCGAAATTAATATTAACTGATCGGCAAGGGGTCTGCTTCCGCACCATCGATACTGCGAATAATCCTCGCTTTTTGTTAATCCATTTAATCCGAGCGAATATTCGACGCTGTACCCGCTGCGCGTACCCACATAATTGCGGGGGAATTGTGTTGCAGACACAACGTCCGACACACAGTTCTTGCTACCAGGTTACTTGCCTCGACCGGAGGACACCCGATTATGTCCTCCGGAAACGGTTATGGCTATGCAGATCGCCCGAAAAACGCTGGATTGCGTGCTCAAGACGATTCGATATATAGCTTGGGTCACCATACTAGGTCTGTAAACGTGAAACCGGAATTTTATAGTGTATAGTGTATTATAGTGCATTATAGTGCATGAAATTATTTATATTTTTATTTGTTCGTTTTATTTCGTCTTGACCTACAAATATTCTGGACATATTCAAATTTACGAATACATTTTAGTTTTCGGTAAAATTACAATTTAACCCTTTTAGTGCAGAGCGAAAGCATCGTACCTATGCGAAAAACACCGTGCCATTTTAAAGAATTTGTTAAAGTTTGAGCGAACCTTATTTTCTAACAAGTTTAACCCCAAAAGAATTTTTTAATTCTTACACCGTTTATATCGTTTTACAAATTTATTTTGAGACAGAGTTCGCTCGCAATAAGAATAATAAAGCGCCATCGGATATGCGACGATTTATCGCCGACGGCACTTTTCGCAAGTGCTGGTAACGACGATATATCGTCGTTCGTCACTAAAAGGGTTAAATAGCTGTAACTAACAAGGGAACATATTCAGACGCGAAAATCCGATTTTGATGAAACTTACGGGAGCTTATAGCTTTATTGTTTAAACAAAAAACTTTTGTTAAAATTTTCTTGCGCGATTACACTTCCCATTGAAAAATACACAATTTAAAAAAAATTCAAATTTTGTCGACTTCTGGTTTCCGAGATATCTCAAAAAATATGGTTTTAACCCTCAACTTTGAGGGCTGTTTTCACCCCTTCACATTTACCCGAAACATTTATCTTTTATTGCAGCAGTTGGTATACCTCGATAGTTGTTACAAGAAAGGTATTAATCTATTTGTATCCGGAAGTAATTTATGAGATATTTAATTTTAATGTTGTTAGAAAACCATTTATGAAATTGTTAACGTTCTAATGGTTTCATTCATAGAAACGGTTCAATGTGACGATCGTTTGCATCACGATATTTTCTGAATCGAGAAAGTAATGATAGTCTCACATTGTGCAGCGTATCTGGTAGTTCTTTTTTACACTCAGTGATGATACGACTCCTCATATCAGCCATTGTAGTTGGAAGCTCAGCGTACACTTTATTTTTCATGTGTACTCACAAGAAAAAATCGAGGAGCGATCTCCAAGGAAAATATTAGAGGTGGCTTCGTTCTATTCGACGATTTGTTAAGCATTAAAATTCAAATATGTTTTAACTTTGTTGGTCTTTTATATTAACAGGTTGGTGCAAATTTCGTAACGAAATTAATAACGCCGGGATAGTAGTTTAAACAAAGATACGATGGATACAGTGATTCGTTAATGGTATTTAATGTATTTTCATATATCTTTCGTGTGAAAGAATAATGCACGTGTTATGATAATTTTCTATGGACATTAAATTCAGTGGGTCTAACCTTTCATACTTCATTTAGTCTTTGGAAGGTTAGCACAATCATTCTTCCACTAGATTGCTCATAACAAATATTGGGGCATTCGCAACACGATGAAGGCAAACCGATGCGCAAGGCTAGAGAGAAGTGACCCGCTAACTTAAAGACAAACTTATAGTAGAAATATAAATTTATATATTTTATAACGATGCGGTACAGCTTTATGTCGTAGAGTGGCATAAAAAGAAAGTGTATTAGACACATTTAATTTTTATATTTAGTATTTTCTGAAAAATTTGTATACACTAAAGTTTACAAAGGATAAATTTATTTTTCATTCCTTAAAAACAGTGTGTCTATAAGAGGTTAAAGGAAACAATGTGTAAATGTACGAACCATGTGAAAATGGGCTTAAGCGCGACAAGTGTTTGCAAACACTCGCTGACTATGTGCAGTAGCGGTAGCTAGTTGCCATATTGCTTTGACACTGGTAAAAGCTCCAAATCCATGTTCCATGTTTAAATTTTTCCGTGATTTAATAACAAATTATAAATTATAAATAATATACCGTGAAATACTAAACTAATACACTAATTCGTAACCATTACGAATCCCTCTATAAAACTGCAATATTTAATTGTTAATTCGAAAATATAATCAATTTCGAATAGATAGTGAATTATTCTAGTTTCTTAACATGAGTCCGGTTCAAATATTCTTCAATTATTTAACAGCCTACAATTAACGAACTATAGCCCACTGTGTGTAAAAAATGAACCGTTCGGTTCGGTTGATTAATTTCTCGACGCTTTCACTTCGGTTGATTGGAACTAGCGGTCTCTCGAAGCAGTCGATCGATCAAGGATGCAACCGAAGGAATGATTTTTATTTGCAAATCTTTGCACGTACAGTTTCGCCGGCATTTGAACGCCTAGCACTCCTCATAAATTAAAAGCATTTCGAGGTTTTCCACGGCATTGAAACTCACGACGCCCTATATATGTTATTCTTCACTTGGAAAAAACTCCGGAGGTTCATTCAAAAGATGGCACAAGGTTGTTACCATCTAGCCCGCCGCCTGAATAAAATAACATATAGCTCGCTTGGAAACGAGTTGCTAACGATTAACAGATTTACAATTTCAACATTCGTCCCCTGTTCCCGTAATAAATCCATTCACACGTCTTCCTCGTAACTGCATTAAAACAGAAACCATGCTAACGAGACACGACGACTCGTAACCAGGCTGCGGATTTTATACATTTACCAACGAAAAATTTAAGGGCGTGATTTCGAACAATCAACAGATTACAAGAATTTTAAAGTACTCTTACTGGTGCAACAACGCAACGTTCACAGCTAGAGCGAATCGCTCGAGGAACAAATAATCCATTTCTACAGTATCAACTATTTTTCTTTTACTAAAACTCGACGAAACTCTAAATTAATACTTTACGAAAATGTGTGGCCGAATTGTCCAGCAGGCGAAAGAATTATAGAAATAGTCCTTCGACCTGAATCTACCGTGTACAGAGAAACATTTATAAGAAAGGTAACAAAAGAATATTTTATTATTTTACCGTTTTGCTCCGAGGATATCCCATAGAGGAACAATTACGAAAAATGTTACAGTTTAGGAAGTAAATGCTAATTACAATATAGGAAAAACATCTATGAGGAAGAATTGAAAGTACCATGATCACTGGCAGTATTTGTACAGTATGTATAATACATACAGTGACTCTTATTAATATTCGGACATTGTGCTATTCAAAAAATTGTTGCTAGTTTCGATCGTTTGCAATAGTAAATTTGGAGCTATTGTTTTATAATATAACAGAACATTCATTGTAATTTGTAATAACATAAATTTTATTTGTTTGTTGTACATACTTTTCTTAATACCAAACAGTGAACTAAATTATGTCGAAATTTTTTCTAGCAACTCGAGGCTTTCCATGCACTATGCAATATTTATTATGTATGTTAATATATTATTATAATTAATATATATATATTCTAGTGAATTTTAGTACATTCTTGTACATTGTGGTACACTCTTGTATATTCTAGTAAATTCTAGTGAATTCTACTACAGACTCGTATATTGTGTTATACTACGACATATTCTAGTAAATTCTAGTGAATTTTAGTACATTCTTGTATATTGTGGTATACTCTGGTATATTCTAGTAAATTGTAGTGAATTCTAGTACATACTCGTATATTGTGTTATACTACGACATATTCTAGTACAGTCTAGTGAATTTTCGTAAACTGGTATATTCCAGTACGTTTTAGTGAATTCTGGCATATTCTGGTACATTCTTGTAGCAGATACTAGTGAATTGTCGTATATAGTGCTATATATATATTTATAATAATATATTAACATACATAATAAATATTGCATAGTGCATGGAAAGCCTTGAGTTGCTAGAATAAATTCTATAAAGAATTGAATTCTTTTAACCTGCGACGGTTGTAAAGATTTCATTAAAAAGCTACGGGGACATTAAAAATGGGCGGAGATGGAGGGTAGACAGCATAAAGAAGACTGTATGGTAATAAAATGATGAATGTAATTCTGATGTCGCATCAAGCGAGAGGACAGAGCATAATAAAGACAGCAATGCGCTCGGGTTTGTTGTGTTTCGAAGCAACACCGTGTTAGAGTAGCACAGTGACGTGACAACAAGAAAGTTTAGAATGTTCATTGGACGCTTTCAACTTGCATTTCCAGTGCTGATAGAGACTACAGTGGTAACCACGCCAGTAGAGCAGAGGGACACACAGAGCGAACGTAAATCTTGCGGTGGAAAACTAAAAGGCGGTTACAGTGGTCAGTCCTGGTTTAATTTTCGATTCGTTGGTCTCTGACATTGTACCTACGTGCTTAATCTGTGCACAAAGCAATTTATGTTATTGAAGTCTCTGTCGACTCTACCTGTAATCACTTTCACAGGAGATAACCTCCAAACCACTGGCCAAACCATTCAATACAAATCGTATTTCCTCTTTAATTAATTACCTGCAAAACCCCGTGGGCCATCAATTACCGGATGCGCCATCTCTGTCGCGTGTTTTCGAGTCCTGCCTCGACTTCGAGATATTTAAAGCGAACCGCCTAATTTAAATAGCTCCTGCGGGATTGTAAACATTGATAGCGTATTTGCATTAAATTGACTGTCGCTCACGAGATATCGTCTTTCATGCGGCGGCCTCGGATATTCCCTGATTTTCGAAAAATCCCCGACATTCGGGCTGCTATAATTTCGCGAAATAGGATCGCACGATAATGCAGTTCCCGATTGTATTAATGCGATCGCGTGTCTACATTAACTAGATTTACCGAACCTGTCAAAACAACGGGTTATAATATTTTTAATTCTAAATATTGAAATAATAACGATGCATCCATAAGGATTTGTACGGAAAACGATATTTTTGGAGTGCGTGTTATAAAAAAAATGGCTGAAAATTTCAGTGAAACCATTCTTCGTTATTTCTGTAAAATTATGGAAAACAATCGCTTCCAGTGGCCTGTAAATCTATTGTTAAACGAAATCTAATTGGCCCCAATTATTTGAAACATTATTGTTATTTTTTATATGCTTTTTTTATAATTATGACGATGTTTTGAGAAGGTAGAGACCATAATTGTTTGTGTTCTGGCAGGAATGAAAAATGAAACGGCCACTGTGAGTTTTCGTTGTACATTTTAGTGAACTGTTTAATTAGTTATGTTTACGTTTAATTATCTTGTTATTGTTATTTTCTTATGTTATAAATTTTTCAGACTAATTGACTTCATTAGATGCAAATAAAGGAATAATTAAATATTGATTTGTTATGTTTTTTTGTATATGGATATTTCTGTTTTAAACACAACTAAAAAAATCGAACATCAAGTTTTAAGCAGTATTTACAAAGGGGATGTTGCAAGCTTCGAAGTTAAGGCAATTTTAAACAGGAAAAAATTTTTTTAATGCTTTTAGAGACATTTCAATTTGCAATATTTTTGGAAATATTTAAAATTAGAAACGTTTTCTAAGGGACTCGCATAACAATTAAAAGAGAATAAAGATGAAAATGGAGGTTTCAAGCATTATGCTTGTGTCCATATTAAACGGGCCGAAATTTATAAAATTATAGCAGCTATGTGTCGAGTCACTGAATGAAAAATACTCTAATTCCAGATTTTACATTTCACCGTACGAAATAAGATAACTGCGTTAAATTAATTTCTTAAACGGTTTACCCGGATTAAAATGGTATTCATTTATCTAAAACGACTGGATTAAAATTTGAATAGAATTTCATTCGTTCCTGCTGCATTTTCGATCCCCGAAAAGTATTAATGCACACGAGTCCTGCAAAGTAAATTTGCACAGATCTCCGCGATCTATTAACGACGAAAGATATAAAAATAAAATTGCAAGAAATAGCAATTTCCTTATTTCGCGCAAAAACAAACCTGATATTAAGAATCGATATTCATTCGTTCCCAATATATCGAATTTAGCATTAAGGGCGTTCTTGTTTCGGGAAAATAGAAGCCAAATCGAAAATAATTATGATTTCTTCGATTCGTTTCGATTGGAAACTGATATTACGAATCGTTATGCATTGTTTTTCGATATATTGAATTTGCCATTAGGGTTATTTCACTTTAAAAAAAAAAAATGAACGTTAAACTCGAACAATTTTTTCCGTTCTATTCGAAAGGAACGATAACAATAAAACAATTCTACACCCAATCTGTTTGTATTGCATTTCCCGTAGTTTGCAAATGTTTGTGTACATTGCAATACAAGTTGTATTACAAACTAACAGTTTGTTTTTTCCAATTCATCGAGCTGTGTATTAGAGCCGCTCTATTTGAAAAACAACGTGAAATTGGGAAAAATAGAAATTCTTCCATTTGATTCATAATTCAATATTCATTATGCCGTCGATATTTCGAATTTCAAATTAAAGGCAATCATGCTTCAGGAAAATAAATTCAAGAATGCGATATTAATAATCAATAATTATTCTGCTTCCAATGTTTCGTATTTCCCATTAACGGTGCAGTCTCCAGTGAACGCTGCTAAATTTAACAATTTTTATGAATTTTTATGAAATTTAACAATTCTTTTTATTTTAAAAAACATGGTATTTCTTCCTTTACGATTCTTTTCGTAATTTATTCAACTACCATTTTACATTAGGATTTTGTATGCGTGATTACTGGCATTTGAAGTGCACGTGTAACTTTTTAAAAGTAATAATAGTCATTTTTCATGGAATATGCTGCGAGAAAGATGAAATAAAGAATTTAGTTGTTTACAAATGTATTTTCATATATTTTCCAGCCTTTAGCACGCTAAAAATATAAGAAAAAATTGAAAATGTCTAAAGATCTTTTCATAATTTCACGGTAACTGACCAATTGGACCTTCAGACATCGTGACAACCGTTTCGACAAAGCTGATTTCGAGAAAAAATTTAAAAGACTGTGGCATTAATGCTTTGCAACTTGAATTCCTCAAGCGCCCGTAGCTACGCTAATTTTACGAACTCAAAGAAGTTCCGTTGCATGCGTGTTCTCTAACACTGATACTAAAAGGGAATGGAACAAAAAAAAAATAAAAGATCAAATTTTTGAAAATGAAAAACCAGAATGCTTCTTTTAAGTTTCGGTCCATTTTACGGGAATAATTATTGTATAGGCGGAATGTAAAGGCCTTTGAACACGGATGTATGCATATCGTTTCTTCTGTTTGGTATCAACCTGTAAATAATGTTAGACCGTGAAAGGTCTTTGATTTACAAAGAGCCGGCGGTAACATTCCTCGCGTTGCCGGAGTTTTACCCTGTATTTGTATTTGTGCTCGGTTCCTATATGTGAAATCGTTGGTTCATTCGCAAGTTTATTCACACGTGGCTGAGTACGGACAGACCGACAATGAGTAATTCGAAAAAACAGACCGTGAAGAGAAGAAAGCGTAGACGAGGAACACATCAAAAACGATTCGGCTGATTAAATGTACAAGTGAATCCGAATTCGCTTCTTTTTTTTCTTGTTTATAAGCGTTCTGAAGAAAATCCGTGTCACCGATTGTTATAGACATTAGCGGAGCACAACGGCGAAATGGCTACTCGGGATGACAACCGCATGAAAGTGAGCGAAAATATAAAGTAAGTAATCAGAAATAACATTACCGATATTATGAAAATTGTTGCCAATATACCATAGAAATTAATTTCCGCGACACTCGTTTGGTGCAAAAATAATTGCAATTTACATCAGTTTCAGCAATTTTACTGACACCATGTTTCATTAACCCTCTATGGGCCGAATTTTAGTTTTTAATAAAAAAAATTAGGGGAACGAAAAATCAGAAATTATAAACCTATACATGTAAATGAAAAAAAATTATTCCGTTTAAACAATTTTATTGCAATATATTCAGTATGTGATTTTCAGGCAATAACGGCCTATAAAGTTTGCACTTCTGTGCATAAAAGCTTAAGCGTGAAATTCCATAAAACAATTTGCATTACATTACAGTCAACTATATTGCTTATAATTTCCTTGTCAAATAGTTTTCGAAAATAGGTCACAGGAGAATGGGGTGCTTCGGGGACATTAGGGCAATCTCCTTTCCAAGGGTGATAAAAACTGTTATTATTCGTCTGGGATAGTGGTTGCCAAACAATTCTTTGTGGTCCTGCATCTTCCTCATCTAACGAGGATCGAGTACTAAATCCTTCGTCACTGTCAATGACATTTATCCGTCGTCGGGGAAATACTATTACATCTTCATTGGACTCGGAATCTAATAAGGAATCATCGGATCTATTACCGCTAATGCCTCTAATTCTAATTCCTCTGTTATTTCTATCTGATTTTGTATTCATATTTTGGGTATATGATATATAAATCTGAAAACAGGAGAAAGCACAAGCTTTATCCTAAATATACCGAAATCTGCCATAATAGCCCACTGTAACCTCAAAGTTACAAAACTGTATCATAAAAAAACAGTAACAAATTGAAAATTGAAATGCAAACAAATAGGTTGTTATTGATATACGAACCCAGAGCTATTATGTGCACTATTTTTAGTTTGGTAATCACTGACAAAGGCACAAATAATATCAATTGGATCAAATGGTTTCACTTATTTTTACTGGAGACAGTTTGCACAGCATTTATTTTGTTATTTTAGTTTGATGAGCCTAGCAATAGTCATAAATATTAATATTGGTTGTCTTGGCAACGTTATAGAATTAAGATTTATGCCCCATCTCATGAAAAAAGCTATAATTGTTTGGTAAAATGTCGATAAATTAAAATGTGACCTAAAAGTTACACGGGCCCATAGAGGGTTAAATTGAAATTCGTATAGCAAAGGAAAGTGTGACGCTTCGTCTATCGATCTATGTTCGGTCTTTCGTCTTAACTGTTTATCGTTAGATTACGCCTGTCCAAAGTGAAAATGGAGAGAAATGAAATTCAAGGGATTATATTATACAGGGTGTATCACAAATATTGTTCATTTTCGAAAAAGGGATTTCTGAGGTTATTTGCAGACATTTTTTCCGTTGCGAAAATGTTCTCCACTGTTGTGAAAAATGTGTCAATTGATTGGTTCATGTTTTTCGTTGATAATTGTTTCCTTGATACTGTGAACAATTATGCAATGCAACTCTGGTTTAACACTTTGACTGCCATGTCACCCATATATGGGTGACGGAATTATTTGTACTGTCCTTAAATAAATTTTTACATTAATATATTCATTTGTAATAACGTTGATGATTATACAGAAAATGCAAGAAGGGAGGGGGACTACTTTACGACATGCATTTTATTTTTTCAATTTTTATTTCAGTCAATCTCTCATTTCGATTTTATAGAAATTTCGTGGCTGCTAGTGTGGCAGTCAAAGTGTTAAAAAATTCCGGGACGTAGATATACGTTTCAGAAATGATAGAGGCTCGCGGACATCGTTCTGCAATTGATAACGATGATTCAATTAATTATATTAATGACTTGGAAAGAATTAAACGTTGATTGTGCTAACGTGATTCTATGTACCGTTGAAATTGTAAAATTAGAGAAAACATATAACTTCGAAATTGTAGATCAAAAATCAGAATTGTTTTCGCGTGAATCCAATAATTGTTCGTTGCTGCTATCGGGGAAAAAAAGAACAGCGACACCTTTAATCGAACCGCCGTTTAGTTTTCACTTTAAATTCCTAATATTTTCACAAATTGAAAAATGAATGGCAGATGTATAAAATAGATGAATAACAATGCATGTCTGCGTGCTCGATGAATTTCAACTAACTGTGAAAGATATTTTTTTATTCCGTTTCTTCGGATGATATATTTTATCGGCGAAGTCGTTGCAAGAGAACGAAACGAATAAATAATAGGCAAACGCGTATTAAAAAGTATTTCAGATCTGGACAGGTCTGTAAAGTAATCCAGCAGAAGATAAAACGGACGAAAGATGGATGTTCATTTCAAGTCACACTTTTATTTCGACTCTTCTTTTTTTTCAGGAAGAGTTCCTAAGTATCTGTCTTCCATTTGAACGCGAACTTGGTAAATCCATAACAGGAAAGTAGGTATACTTCGAAATGTTCTCCAGGTTATGTCGAACGGTTTCACGAACTTTTTCTGGTCGTTGCTCTCACGATTTTTGTTTTATTTACTTTAATGAACACTGGCAAACTCTTAACTTGCTCGAATCCCTTCCTGATTTTAATCCACACTTTCCGTCAATAATTGTTCACTGTTTCAATCAGTGGCAATGCCGAATTAATAATTAGAGCATTAGAAAATTGCGTTTCGATTTTGTGCAATTTCAATCGGAAACGTATACGATAACTTTTTAAGGGAAGCGTTTTGCCAATTTCAATAATTGCAAATCGAACAGCCTGATACGATTTTAATTATTCTGAAAATCTTCGTGTTGAAACAATGGGCTTTGTTAAATGTTTTGAATGAGAATCTATTGGCCGTTGTAATTGTGCAGTCCTCAAAATAACACTTTAGTCGGCAGTAATCTAACTATTAAATTCTCATAGAGAGATATTCAAAATACATGTTTAGCGAAAGCGTTAATTCGGCAAATGTGTGCGTTCAGTCAATGTATGCACATACCAAATTGATAAGCAAATGTATTCGCATACAATGAAATTTAAACGTTCCCTGGTAAATACATACATTTTCATGCTTGCTTTAGTAAAACTACCGGCAAAGGAAACAGCATCGCTCAACTTGTAGAAAAAACACTTTTATCAGCAAACCCCCGAATGTTATAAATTAATTTCCGCTTATTTCGATGATACCATTCGATACCACTATCATTATTAGACTGTGAATGATACGGCGAATTATAATTTCTATGCTCAATTTCACGAACATTAAAATGAGAGACAAATTTCCTATATTGGCTGAAGAGACTCCGTAACAAAAATAAAAGCGTTAATTACTGTTAGTATGTCACATGTTTGTTTTAATCAATGACAGAACACACAACAATTATCGCGATACTGATACGATATAACACGGCAATGAAAACTTTAATAAAATTAACTCGACGGATGCCAACAATTCAGTTTTTATATTCCAGTCAGAGCAATAGGGTAAACAATTTCTACAAAAATTTAAGTAAAACAATAAATTGAAAGGTGGGCGTTGAAATATAACTAATTTTTTTACAGAAATGGTTTATCCATGTCGATTTTATTTAGCAGATAATCTTATTGCAAACACGAAATTAAAACTGTCCATATACAACCATAAATTTTATCAAGTTTTCTTCTACGTAAACTTGCCTGTGAACGAATCAGCTGGATTTTACTAAACATAGGAGGACTCAAATCTGCGACCTCGAGATCAGTTTTCGGACACACCCACGAAGTCCTACGACTTTTCCCAATCTGTACAAGTGTTGTAATTCCTACACGACTTTCTACACTCATCAACAGATGAACAATTAGATGTGTTTTTCCACTTCCACCTTATACGTCACTGATTCGTACACATATTGTTCTTAACTATCTTCCCATATTCCAACGCCTGAATCTTCTAGCAGGCCCAAGATGAAAGCAGGCCCCTTCCCTTTTTCTGTTCCTACCATTTCACCTTTCAGCCGCCACCACATCGTCAACACTGACGATAAACATAAGCAAACAACGACTGTAGGAGACATGAACAACAACTACAACCAGGATCCAAATTCACGCTCCCTTCCCTTTTTATTTTCCCGCTACTTCACCTTTCGGCCACGGCCAAATCGTCAACACTGGCGATAAACATAAGCAAACGACGACTGTAGGAGGCATGAACGACAACTACAACCAGGATACAAATCCACGCTTCCCTTTCCTTTTTCTTGTCCCATCACTTCGCCTTTCGGCCACCGCCAAATAGTCAACACTGCCAATAAACATAATCAAACAATGACTACGAATGCCTTTCACCGATAGCCGAGAATGCGTAATCCCTCTCCTAACGTAACCAAGCCAGTCTATCTGTCGCAAACGTCAAGCATCTATTTAGAAGTCACGAGACGCCGGACCTGCGACGTCAACAGATCGACGGACACAGGGAGGATCATGGGCTCCAAATTCGTGTCCTCTTCAAACGGCTATGCTAGGATAGCAGCATGGCTCGATGAGCTTGATTGCGACTCACTGCCTCGCCACGACAACAGCCCAGGCAACGCGTCCACAACGACCAAAGTCCTACGATAACGTCTCGGTATCATATGTGCGACGATGCGAAACCAGCAGCAACATAGAGAGAAGAGCTCTATCAACTCGGCAACGTCATCGAGTGGCCCTTTACGACATCCCCATCGTTCTTCCTAAATTGATCCACAATCAAATCCACGACGTGGATCCTGGAAAGGAACTCGTTCAAATCTTTTTGGCCACTGGATAATGCGGCTGCTACCGTCTACGTTCACCACAGATGAACTTTTGGACGCCCTTTCCCGCTTGTACCTGATCCGACGTCGATTATTATGTATATCGTCCTTAAGTCCTTGTCATATTATGTGTCAGACGTGCGTCGAAGATTTTAGAGGGGCGCGATCGCAGGTAGCCGCCGAGGGTTGTTGTCGCGTTTAGTCTCAAGGTGTTGCTCGTACGAGAGGTTACGGCGGTTTACGGTGGTGAAAATGTGAAAGTATTTCGGCTCGGATTATACTCAATGTCTAAATTAAATTTTAGTGAAATTGTATAATATTTGTTGTTCGAGGACTGAACGGCAGGTGTAGTGTTAATAATAATTGCCGCGGCTTACTTGAATGCGCTGGTGTTTTTAACAATATTTTCATTTTATTACGATTTAAAATGAGAATGAAGTGAAAAAGTGTGTAGTTATTTACACGGTTTTTCGATACAACTAACGGACCAATCAGCGTTGATTATGCTTTCGGCGTGGTGCGGTCGCGGGTACCGCTGAGGGTTGTTCGCGCCTAGTCTACAAGGTGGTGCTCGCGGGAGAGGCTTCGGCGGTTTATATCCGGTGACTACATTAAATGTAAGTAAAATTGCATAATATTTGTACTGAAATACTGTTATTCTAATACATAATAATTGAACGTAATATTGTTTCGATTTAACCCTTCGAGACATGGAATATTTAAAATACAAAATTGCACGTAGCAATTGCAAAATTTCGAGATCAGTCAAAAACTATTCCTCCGTGCATATTCACACATTAAAAAGTGGAACACTTTTAATACTACCGTGTCTCAAAGAGTTAATTAATAAGATTTACTAGACTCTGTTCAGAGTCTACATCTCGTGTCTGACACGACGCTGTAGGGCAAGGGGTTAACCCCTAATTTTCTTTAAACCGAACTAATATTTTATATAATCTCTGATCGGATAGAATCGTTGGAGAATAGCTACGCACGCGGTAACTACAAATTTAACTTTTCTTTTTGGCGTTTCGGCGAGGGAAATCTAGTCACTGTTATCAGAAAATAAATCGTAGGCCAAAGGGTTAATTGCCTTCAGACAGCGTCTTCTACGTAGACCTACCAACGTGTTCTCTCTCAGACCCAGAACAAAATGCTCCCTCTTTCTCTTTGCATTACCTCGCCTCTCAACCGTTGCTAAATTTATTATTATCCGAGCAGTCCAGATTCCGCGCAATATCTTCTAAAAGTCACAGACGAAGTAGTATAATCGAACTGCGATGTCCTTTCTGTATACCGTGCCGCCATATCGTCACATCCGGCCGGTCGAGACGGCTACGATCAAACCCATTCCCATCTAATTGCGTTGTATTCGGTTTCACGAGCATTTTTACGAGCATTCCACCATTTCCGCCCTGCATCGTGCCCAACAATCGCAGCGGGTCGGTTCGAATATTCGAGAGCTCCTTATCAGTTTATCGTACGGGATTCTCAAAAATCCAGTGGCCCGTACGTAGTCGATTTCCTTTTGGTATAACGTTATCGGTCCGAATCGAGCGCTAAAGCGGGACCGCCGGGTATACTTTATTCCGTGTGCGCGGCGTAACATTCGTAAATGCAGGATACATTTTTCTTTCGGCAAGCAAGGTAGTTTCCCGCGGAGGAATATGGCGCGAGCAACAGTCGGCGGCTATGCGCGAATAAAAGACAAAGGGATGATTTATGCTCGCCCTCCCCACCAAACCCCGCCTTCGCCTAGGCGAATCAGAATGTTGGTATTACTTTGGTGTTGCTGTACGAAACCAAGGGGATGGGGAAAGGGGAGAACCGAGCCTGTATTTCATACAACGTCATCGGCATGCCAACAATGCAGGTGAAAACGTCAGGCTCTCGCATGCTGTTGCCGTTGCACGCGTCCTACTCGTTAAGTAAGTTTGAAAGCCGAGCCAGGTGATAAATTTTCATTGCATGTCCATCGTACCTCATATATTCCTTAACACTCTATTGACTTCGTATAAACGCGGTGGACGGAAACATGCTTTTTTTTCTCTCTCTCTCTCTCTCTCTCTCTCTCTCTCTCTTATTCTCTCCCTCCCCGTCATCCCTTCTGGTTTTCCCGCACATGTTGCAACCCTCGCCGCGGCTCCTGCTGAAAACACTATTGACAACGGAATGATACATCGAACACGCGATGCTCAAGTTTTAAACACAAGGACGACCGGCCAGAGGCGTCGACTTCGATCCAATTGAAACCTCTCCATCGCACCCTCCCAACCCCAACCGCCCTTGCACTGTACGATCGCAATTTACGGTTAGGGATTCGCAAGGATTTAACGCGTTCACTGTCGAACCATAAAAAAGATTAGACTGCGGATCTTTATGCGAATTTACGTTCTTTAAGACTGATCGATGCAACGGGAATTAACGGGAACAGCGTTTTTACTTGACGCACTATCTTCCGTCTTCCTCGAGTGTTGCTCGTTTCATGAACCTTTTGCAGTCGAACGGCAACTCTGAGGCACCGGTAAAAATTGCGATGCCATGATTTTATATATATTGTCACATCATTAATAGTAATCTTATCGAGTAGTAAAATTGGCTAGTGTATATTGGCTTGTAGAAATTACAAGAATTAATTTCTTTGAATTTCGTGCAATTTTTATTAGAATGTACGATGGAATAAGGAAATTTATTGAATCGATTGCTGTGGAGGCAATTTTAAACATATCGTCATATCATTAATAGTAATCTTATCGAGCAGTAAAATTGGCTAGTGTATGTCAGCTTGTAGAAAAGACAAAAATTAATTTCTTTGGATTTTGTGCAATTTTTATTAGAATATGCGATGGAATAAGGAAATTTATTGAATCGATTGCTGTGGAGGCAATTTTAAACATATCGTCATATCATTAATAGTAATCTTATCGAGCAGTAAAATTGGCTAGTGTATATTGGCTTGTAGAAATTACAAGAATTAATTTCTTTGGATTTTGTGGAAATTTTATAACTTCGATAATTGTAAAATAGAATATCTGGAAAGGGTCAGTTGACACGTTATGGTATGTTAATAGTTAAATTCGTTTGTGTTTTATGCATTGCTAGAAATTTTACTGCTGTACGAGGAAGCAGGTGTAAAGCCAGGTGAACAATGTAAAAATGATTGCGTAGAAGAAAACTGTTTTGGAATTATTATTGCTCGAGTGTGAAGGATTAACTTTGTACCTATCAGAAGCCTGATAGGCTTATTAATGTCTGAGTTGCATGCAGAAGAGGCTCGGTAATTTTCTTTCAACACTTTGACTGCCACGTCACTCACATATAAGTGATGGAATTAGTTGCGCGGTCTGTAAACTAATTTTTACATTAATTTCACATAAATTTTCACATTGTACTAATTCTTATGGTGATCCAGAAAATGCATGAAGGTTGGAGGTTTACACATTGGCAATGTTTTCATTGTTTCAACTTTTATTTCGTTCAATAACTTAATTCTATTTTATGAAATTTTTGGCGCTGCTAATTTGCCAGTCAAACTGTTAAACAATAATTTCAAAGGAAGTTCTTACATGATATTAATTCTAGAAATTCGTTGAATTATGAACGAATGAGCTGTCGTTTTCAACCCTCCGACCGTGGAGGCTCGGCCTATCTTGATTTAAAGTATTAAAATCGTCATTTAATTACTCGGTTCTCGTTGAATTAATTAAACGAACTGCTGTTGCATTAGGGAGATAGCAATGAGATGTTGGTAGAATATTGGAAAATAACTGACAATCGAACGAATAGATGATCATCGGTTTGTATATTGATCGATAAAATTAAATATTGTGCAAGACATTTAGTTCGAATAAATATTCTAACACTTCTTTTAGGGATTTCATTTCAGTTTAGCCTTCTCCGCGTTCTTCGGTGTGAAAACTCACCCCTTTACTATCTTTACGTACTGTGAAATGATTGATCTCCCACTGTTGGTACTGCGAGACGTATTTTTTTAACCCTTGCTATTATGATTTATTCTGAATTCCCCTAAAGTGCTAGCCTATTGGCCGAGGGCTTGCCTTTTAAGGAAGGATAAACGCAGGTTTTAGCGTTGGAATGGTATCGATAGCGTTGATATTCTCGTCGTGACAGCTGTGCGAAAATTGGCAATTTTTGAAGGGGAACTCCTGAAGGGGTCCAAAAAATGGGCAAAAACGGCTATGTCGCCGATTCGTTTGTAACTCTTTCTACCGGTATCTGGACGCGTGGGCAGTGTACGTGTCAAGTCCCAGGTCGACCGGATTAGAATTGCGGCCATGGCGCGACTTTCAAGTTTCGCGTCGTCAAAATCGCAAAAATGGGCAAAACTACCTTGCACAGCTGATTTCTCACCAAATCCAATTTTCTAAACCTATTTAGTGCTATTTTTCCACGGAAAAATTTAGGGGAATTTTAGAACGTCGAAGGAAGTCTGACAGAATATTTGAAAGGGTTAAAACATGATACTATAAATGATACACAATTTGTTGATCGAAAGTGTAGAGCAAAAATCTATATTGGGATCTTTTATACAATTACTTCTGAGGAACTCGTGAACGTCATGGACAATAAATATTTTATTGTACTTTAGCTTGGAAGACAAAAAGATCTATAAATACATAAAATATACAATCTATCATCTAGTTCGTAGTAATCCAGAGATAAGAACAACTGCGAAAAACGCAAATTGTTCGTTGGAAAGTGAGAATACACGGATGAGAACACTTGCATATTTTTAAATCATCATTCATTATTCGTTTTATTGTTTATTTAACATTCAGATGTCGTAGCGTTTATACTTTTGTAGGTATTAACCGAGTTTCGGGCATTCGCGTATCAGCACAGCGATTGATTTTTTAATCTAGAAAAATTTCTACGTCATTCATCTTGCGATCATAAAAATATTGACACTTTATTATTATTGATCGTCGCGTGGTGTACATAAACTGCTTTCTCGATTTTCCATTTTTGACGAAGAAGATGAATGTTTAATATTTTTATAACGACTTTGTAATTGTTCGTTCACACGTTAAACTCTGTATTCGTCCCTGGGGACTGACGGTATCAAATTTACAAATTAATACGTTATACATAAATTATATAATATTAAGAAAAATTCACATTATTTTAATAAATTCGATCGAATCAGAAAAGCACAAATGGCGTAAGCGAGTCTTTTGTTTGTGCATAGTTGTATTCTTTCTATTTAAAATTAACTAGAATGTGACGTAAAATTTAAACAAAATAGCTCTGTGTTCAAAATGTTAACTATTCAATTTCGACTAAAAACAACTTACCTTTCATAAGAAATAACCTCGAAGCAGACGAGCTCTTTCCATTTGTCTCTAGCGTTTTCGATCATTTCAAAAAGTTGTTTGCGTACAGCATGTTCAACATTCTATGCAATTTCATCTGCGAGTCTTACCTTCTTTACCATTCGCGCGTAGTATAGTTTCTCCGTCTTCTCTTCTCCAAATGATGTTCGGCGTGGGTATTCCTTTAGCCGCACAGCGCATCGTAACATTGCTGGCCTTGTTAACAATCATGTCCGTGCTCGTGGCGTAATCTAAGATATCAGGAGGAACTGGCAACATAAACATTATAAATTATTGCGTAGCACATACTAATTTACCTGCAAGCTGAAACCGATCCTACAGATTAGATTTTGTAGCTGCAACACTGTGAGTAACAAAGGTAATCAAAATTATCAAACATTCTCAGGCTTCACATAATTAACCTATATTTTTTAATTGTCAGATCTGCTAACATTTAATTTTCTCGAAACAGAAGAAAATGGACTTGCACCACTTTCAAAATAAACGGTCCATTTGTTGGAACTGTCTTTTTGGACAATACAGTTCGATCGAAGTTAATTCAACAACGTGATAATTATCTTTAGTCGCTGAAACTTTGTAAAAACATGAAGAACCTTTTCACCCGATTAACTATTATTTAATATTTGTTTACGTGGTGTATAAATTGTTCGTGTTTTCTTTTCTTGCCAAGCAGTCGGGTCAACTAAATGTGTAAGAAATGGTAGGAGGTTGTTTACAAGATTTCAATGAATTTTTTCTGATTTTGATTAATAAACTTTCGAAGAATGAGCCATGAATTAATGCGTACAACTAAAGGTTAGAAGCTAGTATGGTTGATAATAGGTCACCAGCGCAGTTTCGTCGAAACCTGCTTATTATATGGAACTCTAGAAAATATTCGACTAGATTTGTTCAACAGCAATCAATCATATTCAGGGGCTGAAGGCAGGTCTCATAGCTTGCGAAATATTTTCGCTCGTTTGTCTGGGAAACTATTAATTCTAGAGAAAACGTATGCGACTGCAATTCCGACGCTTTTTTTTGACGTTGTATTCACTCGTGTAGACAGATTTGGAAAAAATTCATTTGTCTTGACAATGCGCTGTATTCGGCGACAATTTTGAGGATTCTTTCCGCTCTGCGAATATGAATGATGGCATTTAATATTTGTAAAAAATTCTCGTTCCCAAAAGGGATGAATATTTCTCAAGATTTGTGTTAGTTAACATTCATCAACCGAACCGTGGGTCTTCCTGCAAGTTTCCATTTCCTTGTGACATTTTTGTAGAAATCAGAATTGCAGATGAATTTATTTTACCAACAGCCATAAACTTTGTATTTTAAACATTTATGACGGGTTATAAATGCCTAATGATCTGCAATCTAATAATAATTATTATCAACCGTATTAACCCTTTGCGGTCGCATATCTACTCTCAGCCACCAAAGAACTATACTGATCTTATATTATATTAAGTCGACAAGCTTCAGAGATACATAGAATTCGAACATAAAATTTTCACATCTTAAAATATTTTAAAAATAATGCTCTAAAATGGCAAAAAGAAAGTTATCGAAAGAAACGTACCATAAAATTGAAAGAAACAATGACAAATTTTATTTTGACTCTTCGAACACTGACTGTGTTTTTTTTTTAAATATTTATACTAGTGATTCCAGTGATAGTGAAGTAGAAAAAATTTTCAAGACTGTTTTGAAAGATATCCCACCATGGGAAATTATATAATATAATTTTAACATAATATTAAAATATATTATTGTGTTACATATATCTAAAGTTTAAAAAAGAATTAACAAATTTTGTTTTTCCTTCATAAACTTGCATATTATGCATTACCGTTCGTTAATTCCGATCTGCATGGCACACCTACGTATAAATTTAACACGACCGCAAAGAGTTAATAATAATACGACAAATATTGTTAATAAGATTGCATTATAAATTTTATAATGCAATCTTTTAATATTTGCAATCATTGCAATCTTTATATTACAAATATAATGTTTATAATATAAATTTTATAATGCAAATCAAGTTATGTTTGCTTTAAAAGAATCACACGCCTCTTTCAACTACTAATAGAATGCACGTGTAAAATCCCAACGTAAAAGCTTCAAGTTTTTCGAAAAAGTTCTTGCAACCTGGAAAACAACCTCGAAAACTAACCTCTTAAGTGGGAAAGTTTGTTGAGCTCGTGTCGAGGTATCGATTTGTTTAGAAATTTGTTTATTTAGCGAACCAACCTACAACTTCCAAATAGCCAGTTTGGCTCTTCATCGGGTCGGTGTTCAGCTGGCACATGTATGCACCTCGATCGTGTACTCGAACGTCTCGTATGTGTAGGTGCCACGTTTTCTGCTCCGTGTGCGTGACTGCGATCCTGTGATTCTTCGTAATCACGTGATTGGCTATCGTTAAAATTGTTTGTGTGTCCACGCGTAACCATGCTACCTGCAAAACGAAAAACAAGAAAAACCGTGTTACCATCCGCTTTTTATCGCTTCATTGTCATAATCTCTCCGATCTTTAGCACTAGGGAACGAGCGGTTTCGCTGCCGATAAAATCGACGCGATAACCCCTTAGATGCATTAAATACTGCCGGGCAAATAATTGTTTTAGTTTGTTAGCTTTCTATGATTTACTGCCTTTCCTAAGCAGTTAAATTTACTCGAACTTGAGTTAACTCACTGACGCACAACATTCACGCTTTGACGACGAACGTCGATGCTGTACATCTGCTTCCTGAAGATCAAAACGGATAGTTGAACGGTGTAGCATATTCTTCATTTCCGGCCCGGTAGTTTAAACTTTGATAATCGATCTTCGAAATTTGTCCTAGACAAGTAATCTGAATATTTCGAAACATCCTCGTATGCCAGAGATTACAGAAGCATTTCGTCGAAAATGTTCATTTAGAATATTTAACAGTTTGCCTGCCATGCCACCCATATATGGGTGACAGAATTGTGTGTTCACGTTTAAAAATCAATTTGTACATTAATGTGTTTGTTGCACTAAATTTAGTTGAGATCTGAAGAATAAAAGAAGGTTGAAGGGTAACTTTGTGTCACACATTTTAAGTTTCCAGTTGTTGCTTCATTAAATAAATTACTTTGATGCTGTGGAATTTTTAAGGTTGTTGGTTTGGCAGTTAAAGTGTTAAACTCTAATTATTTCTTAACACGGAGTCGCATAACTTCTCTGGCCTTCTCGAGAAACGTTTTTGCATCGTCTAGAATAATAAAAAAGTGAAGAGTCCTTCTTCTTTATTTATCGGTCGCACTGTAGCTTTACATTCGCAATTCGATGAAACGATGATAAAAAATTTTATATCTATTTTTTAGAGCTCCGAATGTGTAATTTTAAACTCTCTATAAATTGTTTGAAGCTACACGAAAATTGACTAGTGCACGGAGTCTTGCAAAAATAACAAGATTTAATTTAGTTAGGTTTCGAGCGATTTTTATTACAATGCACACTTGAATAAAGAAATCTATTGAATCAATTTCTGTGAAAGCAATTTTATAGCTCCGTTGATTGTAAATTATAAAAGCTGAGGAGGGTCGTTTGACCCGCTGTGGCAGATTTAGCGTTGATATCGGTAGAGTCATTTAACCCTTTGCACTCGAAGCTGTTTTACCTTCGAAAACCAAAGCATGTCTTCTGGTCTCGAAAACTTCATTTTATGTGATTTATTTCCTCTTATGCATATTCGGGTTTTAAGTATTATTCGTCTTTACAACAGTGGAACTGTTATCATTTTCCTAGACGCAAGCATAGTGATGTAAAAATTATTTCAAATAATAGCGTTGCGATGTATAGTGGTGTCCCAGAGTCACCACTTGAGTGCAAAGGGGCGATATTTGGCAATCTTTGAAGTCGTGCCCCGACCAAACTAATAGAGCTATCGACATGAATCAAACGCGAAAATCTTCGTCAAACCTTCCTCTTTAAGAAGAGCCCCAATTTTCTAGGTTTCCGTTTCAGGAGACTTCAGGAAGCTTCATTTTATCAACCCTATTTTCCCATTTTCGCG
>CM052093.1:13433766-13503439 GCA_028453745.1 Agapostemon virescens | reverse complement strand
TAACCAGCGTTAGAAATGAATCGGAGAAACTAAATTTTTAGACGGTTAAAAGTCTACTTAATCACAGTTCCCTGAAATGTGTCTGCAAAAACTGGCGCGAGCCATTTATGCTGTGTTCAAGAGTAGGTAATTCCTTCGCAATGCCTAGAAGAAGCGATATATTAGGTCTACCGGAAAGTTCTTCCCATTTTTGGAATAAAACAAAATACAAATTGTTATTAGCGTCAATAAACTTTATTAAATAATGTAATTGCCATTATTATTAATGATTTCTTGCCAACGTGAGGGCAATTTGTATATCCCATTTTCGAAAAATGTTTTATCTTTGGATGCGAAAAATTGAATCAGTGCTTGTTTGATATCTTCTTAATTTTTTATTTTTTTGCCCCTCAAAAAATTTTGTAAGGACAAAAACAAGTGATAGTCGGAGGGTGCTAAGTCCGGGGAATATGGTGGATGCGACAGAATTTCCCAGCTTAGTTCTGCAATTTTTTGACGAGTCTCCAAAGCAGCATGTGGCCTGGCATTATCATAATGCAGTATGATGTTCTTTGCTTTTATTTTAGTTAATTTATTAAAATTAATTAATTAATTAAAAAACTTTATTTCAGTTAATTTGCTACGTCAGTATGTATACATGAAGTGATAAAAATAGAGAGGTACACATGCGCCAAATAAACATGTGCTTACGTGTCGAGGCTTGTTGTGATAGAAACGGACAGAACTTTCCGGTAGACCTAATATTAAACGAATTCCAATCGGTGGTGCGTATTGCCACGTATTGAGAAAAAAAGAAGGACGATCTTTTTGATGAACCCTGTGGTGTATAGAACGGTGCTCGCAACAGTCGTCTAGTATCTCTAAGCATGTACATCGTTGTCATTCAAACCATACCGTGGAAAGGAAGTTATTGTTGAGCATGGCACAATTGTAAATGTCTCATTGTCCCATTGTATTGCAAGAGCGGAGTAGACATCGGACAACTACGCTTCCCGGAGACAACTTCAAACACACGGTGGAATCTTGTTACTGCCTGTATGCAGATTAGTCGCCTAAATTTTGATCGTTCCATTAACAGTAAACCATCGCGGGTCAAACGATCGTTTTCACATCTCTTATATTGCTGTTATCGAAGTTAGAAAATTGCCTTCGTAGGAATCGATCCAATGGATTTTTTTGATTCGATCATTATCCTAATAAAAATCACACAAAATCCAAATAAATTAAATTGTTGTTGTTAAAAATAAATTTTAAAGTTCGTTTAAAATGCACTAACACGGGAACATATTCACATGGGAAAATCCGATTTTGATGAAACTTATGGTAGCTTATAGTTCTTTGAAAAATATTTGACAGGTGTTTTTTTTTAGAGGCAACCATCCATTTTGAAGGGGTGAAAACAGCCCTCAAAGTTTTAGGATAGTTTTGAGATATCCCGGAAACCAGAGATCGAAAAAATTTGAATTTTTTTTTAAATTGTGTGTTTTTCAATGGGAAATGTATTTGTGGAATGATTTTATTGAAAAGTTTTTTTTTAATCAATAAAGCTATAAGCTCCCATAAGTTTAATCAAAATCGGATTTTTGCATCTGAATGTGTTCCCTTGTCAGTTAAACTGGACCAGGAATCATTTTTTAACACTAGAACCATCAGATTAGTCAAATTGACTTATTACTGATTTTTTTCTTTCACAGTTACTGTAATTATAAGAATATTTCCACGAAAAATATTTAAATGAACTTTTTCATTAAAGCACATATTAATGTAATAGTTGTTCAAAGTATCAATAATTGCAACTTCGTCATTATTACGAAGCAGTGTATAGTAGTCTAGTTTAGTGCTTGATAGATCTACTGTTAAGTCCTAAAATAATTTTACTTTCTTTTTTAAACGAGAAACCTTCAACAGACAACCGTGATCGAATTAAAATCGTAATAAAGATTTAATATTTAATTGAAATTTTGAAACAGTAGAATTTTTAGTGGAGTTGTTTTGAGGAATAAAAAGTTTAAAAGCTTTTTCTCAGTAAGTGACAAGGACCTATTTCCCCATAAAATCAGGCGAGAATCACGTTTCATTTCGTATTAAGAAAGAGTTCATTGATCCGGAAGTATTTCGCCTCGCATAGTACATATTTTGATGGAAAGGAAATCATATTATACTTTGAAGGATGGGAACGAACATTTCCTACGTTATGGATGGTTATAGTGCGTACGATAGAAAGTTGTATTCCTAAAAACTAAATAAATTATACAAATTTCCAAAGAGACATCGAGTTTACTGAAAAAATTTCCACGATCTATTCAATGTGCATTGTTAGTGTTGCAACTGTGGATGTTTGTCCAATTTTCAAAATTTTTAGATTAATTATAAAAGCATTCAAGTAAGGAAAATTTTCTTTTCAGTAACTACTAACATCACAACTAAAGTTAACACGAATAACACTATTTCCTTATGAAACAAAAGAAACGTGGTTCTATCAAACCTTGTTGTATTTTTTGAAATTTCTAACGATCCATAAATGCACAAAGTGCCGGAGAACCACGCCCGCAAAATGCAGAAAGCCTAATTACCACAAATCCTTATTATCAAATTACCAAATGGTCAAATTAATATAGAATACTCGTAGGGATTAAAACTTCCTCAGTCCCGCGGAGGCTGCGACTCGTTACAGGCGCGTGACAACGTTTTTACAAATATTTGTAAACAAGCAGACTGGAAACATTCTATAGAACCGAAACGACACAGTGGCGCATGCATGGCGAACGAGAAAAGTGCAGTTTCTACTTCGTTGAGCTTAATAAATGTTTGCGCGAAGATTCTGGGTCAAACGATTATGAGCGGTAGATAGTTACTGCAATGAACGAATGTTATTCCCGAATTCGCATAGATTTCTTTTTGCAGAAATGACCACACAGCGGGAACTTTAAACGATTATGTGTGTTTGAGACACGCCGCGAGCCAATAAGGAATTTTTCAGTGACTTCCGTCCGGCAAAAAAGTTCACGGAGACTTTTCGGTCGAGCCAGTGAATTGCGAAAATTAGAAAATCGATCGCGAAGCGGAATATAAAACGTTCCGCCGGTGCGGGTCGCGTTTTCGAAATAGGTTGTGCTTAGCGCGCGCCGTGCCGTTTCTGAAACGAGACCGTTTCGACGGACGGTGTCCGGGCTTTTATTATGGCAAGCTCGTATCTTACGTGGATTATGACAGGTACGTGGAATGCAGCTCGCATTGCGAACGTGCGGAAATGTGCTAAGAATGCCGGTGAGCTACGATTATTTAGCTATTTACAAGGGCGCCCACACTCCCTTGCTCTTTTTACTTCCATCCATTTCGTTGCTCGTTTCTTTCGCGAGAATATGCACCGGGAACGCACGAGCGAAATACGAAATTGATCGTTAACGCTAGATCCATGGAGGACTGGCACTGTCCACTTTTATGCTCCTTTATAAAAATAATATGAGTGCGCTCGTTCAAAATGTTCGCGTCATTGCTACGTTACGGGGCACTTTATATAATTAAGATCAGAGCTGTGTAAAAGATTATTTCAAACAGAGTAGACCGAGGCAAATTGGATCGATTCTTGCGTGATCGTAAAGAAATGATAAACAAGCGGTAGAAAGTCATTTTTTAAATTACAAATGGTAATTTAAATATAATTTAACGCAGCCTTATCGTATGATTCTACAAGCAATCGATGCTACTCTGCTGCAGTTTTCTTTAACACTTTAACTGCCCAAGCAAAAGCCTCAAAAATTCCACAAAATCGAAATAATTTATTTAGTGCAGCAATAATTGAAAACTTATAATGTGTGACACATAGTTATCCTTCAATCTTTTCGTAATCTCCAGATATGAATTAAATTGAGTACAACGAATATATTAGCGTACAAATTTATTTTTAACATGGACAAGTAATTCTGTCACCCATATATGGGTGACATGGCAGTCAAAGTGTTAAATGGTAACGGGAAATCAATGCAGTCTGCAAATCGTAGTTTCCAGACACAAAGTTGTAGGAAACTTGTATGGTAACGGGTTGAATATTTTTATTAGATATCAAAATAAGAAAATAGCGTCAATAACGCGGTTTCACGGTAACTGCATTGATAGCTAGCTTCACATATGGGAAAATTCCGGTTTCGTATTTACAGACCTGGTAGTGTCGATAATTTTTGTATACACTGTAGATCGTATATTTATATAATTCAAGTGTGCAGTTTTACTTGTAATATTTCTAAATCAATTATAGTGGACAACAAGTTATAACCCTCAGCGCTCCAATGGCGCCTCTGAGGCGACACAAAATATTCTTTTATTATTATTTCAAATAACTTTTACATCGCTATGTTTGCATTTAAGAAGCCGGTGAAAATGGAAATGTTGCACGTGCTAGTAATAGTAATAATTCCATGTACGATGGAACTATTTTATGTAGAAAAAGCTGTTTCAATTTTGAAATTAAAATTGCTTGGAGTTCTAAGGGTTAAATTTTGTTATTAATGTGTAATAGTAATTTTGTATAATTTGAAAGTTATTCAAATGACTTTTCTACCTGGCTTCGGTCTCTTGTAATTGACATCGACAATGTTCATTTTGCATGAACATTCGTGCGGTATTTGTTACGTAAAGTTTACTGTATCGTAATATGGAAGACAGGAAACCCACAGCCGATCAAAGACTCGTTTTAAACAAAAGTTTTTGGCGAACTAGCGATTTTCCAATAATTCTGGAAGTTTACTTTGTTCCTACGTCAGCTTAAATACCTATAAAGAACACGTGAGCGAAGAAGCGCTTAAAGGAAGGAAAGGCGAGGTCCTTTCTAATAGAATCTTTATTGGAACTTAATTGCTGCCGGTTTTATTCCGCAATTACACGGACATTCACCTCGGGCGTTTCGCAGTCAAAAATTCTCGTGAGATTACACGATACCTATTATGTGATTTGTACTTTGTTTGCCTTTGTGTGTCGAGATAAAAGGGAGTCTAATACCTTAAGCTTCGTTTCCCGTACCCGTGCACATGAGCGATTAACCGCAAGCTTTTCAGGAAAAAAGATACTCCTACGCTCTCGTGAATGATAAGTAGATCGTGGAATTAATTTCTCTTTTTTCTCTCAACATGCACGATGTTCTAATGGGTTTTTACTTTCAGGGGAGTTTAACCGGAACCCTGTTAAAGTACAAAGTCTTTTCGCCTGCAAATTCCCTGTAAAATGTACGTTTACCGATTATCAATGAGAATATCCGCTAACAAAATTTTTTCTGCCTTTTTATTATCGCGGTGCATAGATCCGCAGACGTGGCTAATTGAAATGGAAAATAATTTCAAATATTTTCTGAATAGAAAATTGTTGGTGAATTATCCTAGATAACGGGACTCCTCATCGATTTTAAACGAACTATGATGGTGTTCGCATGTTTTTACGTAAACGCAATAAAGCCGCGTTAAATGCCACCACCTCGAGTTCGAAGTGCCATGCTCGAGTATTCATTCGAGCAATCGACGTGACTTTTACCGTACGTTTCGAACCCGAGATGGTGACATTTAACGCGACCTGACGACGTATTTCAAAGTCATTGAAAATCCACTAGGAACCCACTTGCCTAGATATTTACCAAATTGTTTTAACGTCCCTTTGATGCACGATGGTTCGGGCACAGAATCACAATTGCAATTCGGTTGCAATTTTGAATAGGTGGAGCGTCACAAGCATGGCGAATGCGAATTATCGGAACAGCGTTTGCCACTCGTGACTAAACATCCTTTAAATCTCCTGTAAATTTAGCTAATGCTAATGCACAATCATATTAACGTTATAGAGCTTCGCTGAATCTCTGTTTTCGGACTGTACCAATGCATTTACTTGCTCTACTGTTCATAATTGCTGGAACGATTTTAAAATGTCAAAGTTCTAGCGTCATCTTCTAAACGAAGCCTGAAAAATACTTTTATCATATTTGCTCCGTATTCTTTTATTTTTCTCTATTTTGTAACTTAATTTATTTATATAATTGCGTTTTCTTATACCGCGCCATGTTATAGTAATTCACGAGTTTTATTCCGTTTGCAGTAACTGTAGTTCTATTCTTTTCAAGCTATCGAACTAAATAAAAATTTCATACGCGAGCTCTGTGACTGGAATAGAAAATAAGTTGAACAAGAGGAATTCAGGGGGTTAAAGCTAAGTCGTTAAATAACAATTTAAAATGACGCTGCGAGCAAAGAGATAACAGGAAATACCAATAACAAATATTAACATCATGTTTCATAATATGCGCCGTTTATTTTGAAAGTGGCCTAACTCCATTCTTGGTAAGAAAACGCATATTATTCACTTAATAATTGCCATTATTTTAATAGGAACTATAAATTTAACACCTCTAGATACACTTAAGCAGTATGACTCATTAGTATTCTGTACGTAGATTTTTAATTGCATTGAAACACAAACCCTTAAATATCTCAATTTAAGTATAAATGGACTTAGGCCACTTTCAAAATAAACGGCTCATATTATTCACAGAGTGATAACGAAGCTTGTGCCTTCATTGATGCACTGTTCCCTGGTTAAAGCGAATTTGTGCATAGTGCACAGTGTCACAATGCATACTTCTTTTCGCAGTCAAGGGTAAGAATGCAACGTACACCAAAACGCAAGTAAATGCATTCGGTTTTCGACGTTTATTCGGTCCATGTAAAAAGGGATGTTCCGCAGGTGCAAAAGGAAGGAAGTGCACGTGAACCTGTTGATACCGTACATTTTTCTTTCCGACTTTTCATTTTCAAGACTCGCACTTCTGTATAGAACGAAGGCACAATGCGCGGATGCGTTTCTGTAAGTAAGAATGAATTGCTATGACGTAAAAGCGCATCGCTGCAGCGTGTCGGGGCAATGAGAGGAAAAATTACCGGCGGATGAAAGTGGAACGGTTTTGCCTTGTAATGTGAAAAGAGAAAGAATTGTGCTTTGTCATGTCAGCGATTAATAAGCGAGGTTGGAAGTTTCTTTCCCACCGATGCGACCTTGCCATTAATATTTTCAATTCCGTCGAGGGGAGAACCATGAATATTGTGTCGCGTGTCATTAAACTGTCGCCTGACGCGACCGAAGACGTATAATTCTATGAACACCTTGTATATGGTCTGACACCTGTACACCGTTTGTTTTAATTTATTTAAACGCCTAACGGATTCGCACAAATTCGAAAAGTTCATCTAGCTGGGGAGGGTAACCAAACTGCAGCATACCATACGATGCGGTCAAACAATTATTTATGAATACCGTGGTTCATGTATTTCCTTATTGCAGATAGTGTAGAATTTTTTTAAATAATTGCATTGAACATTTACTGCTCGTTGATTACCACCTAAAAATTTATACAATATTTTTAAACAATTTCTCTGGCACCGTTGTAGGTATGTGCATTGTGCCGACAAGAACAGTATAATAAATTTATATTTACATTGATAATATTTCAATTGTACGAGAAATATTTTCTTTGCATCGATTTTAATTAGAGGAAATAATTGGAGGTGCTTCTAGATGTCACATTTTATTTATCATAGCGATGCAGATATTATTTAACAAAATTATTGCGAAAAAAGAAAATTAAACGTGCTACTGTAGAAAAGCGGCGAAAAAATGTTTCTGAAAATATGATACGAGAATATTGTAATCTTTTATAGAATCATATATAAAATTCTTGTTACCAAATGATACAAAAACGGTTCAGTCCTTCGTAGATCTGTACGTAGACGAATACAGAATTTGATTCACAAATTAAAATATTCGAGAAAACAAGCAGCTTATCAAAAAATGGAACTGCGTAAATTATTGTTATATTATTTGTGCTTGTGGCAATATCAGCTGCTAATGGATCTAAGGGACACGTCAAAAATGAATAATAATGTTAATCCAGCACAGAGAGGATTGTATTCAAGCTCTGACCTGGAAAATGGGCCGTCAACCAAATAATAATGCGATCTAAGGCGAGTTCTGCGAACTGGTACGCGTGTCACACCTCGATGGTTCGTGATAGCGTGGCTGAAATTGTTCAAACTCTTATTGCACGAAAATCATGTTTTTCGAACAAAACATTAAAACCCTGCAGACAGTATAAAGTATTTCTTACGAGCATTAAATTGCTCTCCAAAGAACTTCTGAAACCACGGATCGAACTGTTTAAATATTTTCATTTTTCTCCAGCAAGAATTGTTAAAGATCCATAATGCGAGCATAATAACATGAATTGTAACATGAACTAATTGGTAATTTGATATTTAATCCTAGGAAAGAGAAGCTCGTCAAAATGGCGAGTTATAATACATTTAAAATACGAATATTGAGATTACGAAGGTATACTCGTGAGGAATTACTCAACAAATCTATTTTTTTGGATTTTTATTATTTAAAAAATGGCTAAAAGTTTGAGTGGATACGTTTTTGATATTTATACGGAATAATATAAAATAAAAACTTTCAGTGTTCCGTAAATGCAGTGTTAAGTGCAGCTGCTATTGAATATCGAAATGTTATTACTAGTATTTACTATCATTTTATGTTTCACCTACTTGTATCTACCACAAATGCATAAAATCCAATATCTATTAATTACTAGACTGAATAATACTGCTAGTTACAATGTTCAGATCGGATAAAAAGGGCTAATCTGATACATAAATTGTCTGTCCCACACTAATATCACAATGACATCCATAATCGTTGATGACTTGCTGCGATTCGATAGGAAAAACGTTTAAAACCAAATAAACTATGCCTTTCCTATTCAAACATTCTGGATTAAACCTACCATGCTATTTATTTGCCCTTAAGTAAATAAAGTCTTAATTAATTTTGCAATGACATATTGCGTTCATATTGCAAATTACTATCATTTGATAAATACAAAATTATGGCAAACAAGGACTACAGAATCCATCAAATTTAACACTAAAACTACCGAGTAATAAATCCGACCTATGTATATTGCTTTGTAATAATGACAAAATTGCATCCTTTCGGATCTCTTAAAATTTTTATTGTAATGTCAGCTTCAATGAAGAAATTCATTCGAAACTTTTTGGTGAAAATGTTTTTGTAATTTCAATAATTATAAACGAAAAAATCAAGATCCAGTCATTTTGACTGGTTTGGTAGTTCTAGTGTTAAACTTAAAATATCTCTTCAGTTAATAATTTTTAAACACACATAGAGTAATACTTTGTCAAATCAGCGCTTCCGAAATTTTCATATTACAATTATTAAAGTTAAAAACCTGTTTTATAATAGATCTCTTTATCCAATTGTATATTATTATTAAGATATGCACTAGGCAATTGTAATGCCTGGGTTAGTGTCGGCAAACTTTTTTACATTTTCAACAGCAAGTATAATAAAATGCATTCTTGAACCATCCTGTATAGTTACAATGATTTTCATCAGAAATTGTTTGCTCGGAATTTTTGTGCGAAACAGCTTCGGGAACCTAACCAAGAAGTTATAATCGCAGTAGTCGAACTCGCGCGGAGCTCGCCATTTTCGCTGGCTGAATGATGTCTCTGGATTTATTGTGACGTCAGTCAGCCAAAGTAAAAAGGCAAATCCGAGTGACACGAGCAATAGCGAAGCGGGAAGCGATTCGTTGGAAAAAGGCGGAGCAGAATTTGTTCGAGTCCAACCGAGGGAAGTGTACAAATAACCGCGGCAAATAATATTGATACAAAAGAGACGGGGGGCGAAGGGTAATGTCCGACCTCAAAATCGAACTTCCAAGAACAAATTTTCATTACTTCCAGAAGATTCGCGTTTCCCTGGCAGATCGCCAGGAAAATAATACAGCAACATTTCATTTCGAAGCGATCGACTTCTCTATTTTATTGTCGCGGATAACGCAATAAACATCGGGCGATCCTGAATAAGGCGTAAACCTTCGGTGCATCCGTGTATAGTAAATAAGAGTACGGGTGATATCGAGCGGGGATCACTTTTGGATGATACCGTAGAGAATAAATGGACTTTCTCGGTTCTCGTTAACGTGTTTTCACTATTTTTGCTTTTTTTTTGTAAAGGGAATATTCCCATTTCAAGGTGTCAATTTTAGACACTGTATCAAAAATGGTTACGTTATTATAGCTTAAATACTTCAAAAACGCGCTGTAATTTTCGTGCAGTTATTTTTATTGTTATTTAACCCTTAGCACTCCAATGGCGCCTTCAAGACGATACTGAAAATTTCCATACCATTGCTCAAAGCGACTTTCGTATCACTATGTTTGTAAATTAACCTCTTGAATTTTGGTACGGTTGAATTTTGTGCGGGTTAGTTTCTCTGTACGGCAGAACACACTGAAATTAAGTTTTTGATAACTAAATTGTAAGTTTTCTAAAAGATATAATGCATATACTTTAATATTAATAATTTACTGTAATAATTCATAATAGAATTGAGTGTGCTCAAGCTACCATAATGGCGCATCGTGCTTAAGAGGTTATGAAATCGGTAAATGTTGAAGCGTTTCGTGCACGAGTAATAGAAATAAACAATGTACGATGGAACTAATTTAACTGAAGAAATGTTTCGATTTTAGAATTAAAATTGCTTTGAAGGCAAAGGGTTAAATTATTGTACGACTTCACTTTTCACGATTGCCGAAATGTCTCGATAATGAATTTGTCGATCCTCTTAAAATTTTAAATACGTATGAAGTACGGATTTCTGTACATTGTGAACTGGAATAACGCAACGAATAAATGTTTAACAAAATGGCAGTCGTATGAAATTTAAATCCGCCAGGATTAAAACTTTTTCAAGCAATAAGAGAAACTATCGTCGATATTGACATAGTTTTAGTTCGTCAGATAAAGGGATTTCTGCTATACATGTGTGAAATAGTCGAAGGTGATTGATGAATCTCTTATCGGAATATCGTGGTAGCCGTGAAATGTGGTCTTATAGAAATCAAAAATTAATTTAAATAACAATGACGATAATTATGTGAAGGTTATACTATCTTATTTTAAAATATAGAATCTATAAACCTATAAGAATCGTTTTATCGATTATCGAAAATTGACTGCTTTAAAATATACCACGTGAACGCTTAAAAAATCTAACAATTTTCATTAATTTTTGTCTTGCGTTACAATACTTTTTAAATTGATTCAACTATTGCTTCGTCGTACGAAACCATTTTTCATAGAGTTTTTATTATATTTTTCTTGGTTCTTCGTGGATTAGGCTTTCGAAATACTCCTGAAGACACAACAGTAGTATCGACTTCACGTTAAAGTCTGTCTGAAAATCGAACAGATCGTACAGGCTGGACATTTTATATTAAAAATAACTCGCCTGTTATTTTTTCAGAACGAGTTATGCTTTTCGAAAGGAGGGATTGGAGATATATTAATGGTGATAATAACTGTCCGACCCACTCCAATTACTCGAGATTTATAACATAACGTATTACAGGAGGGGGTGGACAGCTGTTATGGCTATTGATGTATTTCCAGATACGTCTCTCGGAAAGCAGATCACGAATGAAAAGAAAATTATAAATGTAATGCAACAGCTACAAAATAAGTAATAAACAACTGTGGTTCATGTGCGTACACTCGGGCAATCCGAAGATCAATCAATAGTGCTTATTGATAAATGCTCCCTCAAATATGAAACACGGGGGTCTACCGTAATATTATTATTGTATATGAATATATCGAGTTGGTAAGGCCGATTACACGAAATACTATTTTCAAGATATACTCGAGTCTTCAAAGAAAACTTCTGTAGACAAGCGGATCAATAAATACGCTGATAACAGGAGAATAACGTTTGTAAACTCATCCGCTGAACAACTCCATAGAAATCGATTTGTAAAGGCAAAACCAATTTAATTATTTTTTAATTTGGCCGAGGGGTAAATAAAATATGAATTTCATGAAATTCAATGAAAATCGAACCTTACGCAATCTCGCCATTCTTTAAATGCTAGCGCTCGGATTAATTGAATTAACCCCTCGCCATATCAGTTTCATAATTAAAGTTATTAAAACGTCTTTAATACTAAAACTGCTACAGTAGGGATTTATATCTTTCACACAAATCTTACAAACGGGATTGTGTTTAAATAGAAAGACATAATGTCTGTATTTGTTAAACTTCGTTTAAAATCTTCATCGCGAATTAATTCTTATTTTATTTGATCTATAACTTATTAACCCTTGCACTGGAAGCTGCTTCGACTCGAAAACCTAGGCACTTCTTTCGACCTAGGATATTTTCATTCCACACAATTTATTTTATCTTATGCATATGGATATTTTTACTATTAATCGTCCTCGCAATAGTTACATTTTTATAAATTTTTTAAATATCAGCATAGCGATATAAACAGTTTTATACTCACAAGGGAAAATATTCAGATGCGAAAATCCGATATTGATGAAACTTATGGGAGCGACTACATTTATTATTTATTTATTTTAACTTTTGTTAAAATTTTCTTGCGCGACTACATTTCCCATTGAAAAACACACAATTAACAAAAAAAATTCAAATTTTTTCCTCTGGTTTCCGAGATATCTCAAAAATACTCCAACTTTAAGGGCTGTTTTTTCCCCTTCAAAGTGGATGGTTGCCTGTAAAAAAAAAATATGTGTCAAATATTTTTCAAAGAACTATAACCTCCCATAAGTTTTATCAAAATCGCATTTTCGCATCTGAATATGTTCCCTGTTCAGAGACGCCATTCGAGTGCGAAGGGTTAACCCTTTCGCTTCGAGTGCCGGATATATCTGGGCATCCATACGATGTGTATTTAATTAATTAATTTAACTGTAATTGGTCTAACGTACCTAGAACAACTAATATAATTTTGTATAAGTCTATTCATATTAAAAATAGGATAGAAAGCGAAAGGGTTAATAAGAATGATATTTCCTCGGTATCCGAAATACTGTACACCACATTTATATTTATCTTGCAAACAGTCAAGATCCTTGGAAGTTATTGTTCGAAATTTAATATCTACGCGGGAGAAGAGAGATCGGTAGGGATATCGATCGGAAGTTTCATTAAAGGGAATCAATGATATATGTAGATTATTCCGTTTGTATGGCGACTGTCAAAAGGTATCGCTTATCTACGATACGCTATGATACTGGAAATATCGGAAAGTCGGTAGTGAAGCGTAACATCATCGGCATCTTGAACGCGAGCCAGCGAGTACATTATGCTCGGCCCGGCCGAATGATTTATATCGATCGGTTATTCGCTCGGTAAGAAGCAAAATTTATACGAATAATTAAAAAAGCTTGCCAAGAGCTCGTCGAGATTCTCCGTTCGAACCGTTGTTGTTTAAATAAATTCTCGATTACGACTTTTTTCCTCCGTCGCGTCCCCGTTCCCGCCGGTTACCGTTTTATTTACAGCGAGCGCCGCGACGCACGAAAACAATCAGCAAAATGGACAAATCGAAAGCAATTTTGTCCATTATCGCGGAGACATACATACATATTAGTTGTCGTGTTCGACGCGCGGCGTTGCATTTCATTCGGGCGGCGACATTATTTAATTTGCGAGATACGCCGTTTGACATCGAGTTTTTGGAAAATGAGTTTCTTCTGTTCCGCGCGACAATAACGACGCCGGCCTTTTCGAAATAATTTCATTTGTCCCACGGGAAACGATATAGGCCATCGGCTTGCTTTCTCTATACGTTCTCGTAGAGTCGCGATCACTATTTCGCGAAAAACTATGGCGACATGGGACGCGTTTCACGGACGGAAGGAAAATGATGGGATTGCGTTCCTTTGTTCCGAGTAATGTACGATTGTTAGGTTACTGAAACGTTCCAAACGATGTTAACAGATCATTTACTTTGCTGTATGATTCTGTTTTGTCCGTTCTGTGATCAATCGTTATCTTGTTTCCAGCTTTTTAACGGTGTTTGTACAGGATTTCTCCATTTCTGTTAACATAGTAGACTGTGGGTCTTTATGCGAAATAAATATTCTTTATCAATTATAATACACACTCAAAATAGTATATCGACGTCCTTAGATTCTTTTTATTATATCTTTCAAGTTGGGTTTTATATAACAAGTTTTACTAAATAACTGAATGAAATATGAATAAATAAATAAATATGAAAAATGAAATAAAATAAAATGAATAAATGAAAAGTGAAAATGAATATAATTTATTTAAACGCTAATTGATGCTACGTTTGCTACAAAAAATAAAAGCGAAGACGATAGTTTTATAAATGATAATTTTATTTAAAAAAATTTGTGTGCGTTCTCGGTTATTGTTAAAAATCAAATATTTCATATGCAATAAAATAAAATTCAGTACTTCGGATTTTATGTAAAATTTACTTAACCGCTAATGTACACGCAATTTTGTTTTATAACCTCTAGTCATATTCTTTAATAATTTTTGCAGCTTTGTTATACAACGTGTTTGCTTTTACGACTAAAAACTGCTCGTATATTTAATTCGTGTTTTATTCGGGGAATGCATTTTTATTAAAAGAAATCTGAAGCTTTGAAAACATTTTAACCGACTATTCTCACGCATTTTTACATATGGAATTATTATTTGCCGTTAATAATATAATTACTTATCGTTTAAATTTTTCGAAATAAAATTGATTTACTTGTTATTTTTTTCATATATTTTGCATGTCAATTAAATAAACGACGATTGAGAATCAATATTTCCGGAATAAAATACCGTGATAAAGTTTCAAAATATTTCTCTGGCATAATGCAGGGCTTTTAGTGCGTGCCGTTCGAAGAGCAATGACAACCTCTGCGTACAATGGCGTACGCTAGCTAAAACGTTAAAAAATAAATGAGATGGTGCAATTACTAAAATATTAACTGTGATTATTAATAATCGTGCGAGCAATAACTCAGTGACGTTGAATAAATGAATTTGTTCAGATATTCTTAAACATCTAATTCCGCAAAATAATGTAGCGACGTAAACGAATGGCAATCAAATGTAGTCAAGCGAATAAACACGGTGGAGGAAAACATTCCAGGTTGATGATACGATGACATCCTTTGTTGTCTCTGCTGTATGCAGACGCGCGTTGTTATCAAGCAAAATTGTTATATTAACGTTTACTACTAGCAGCAAATACTAGTTGGCTACATTCAGGTTAAACAATATCATATAAATTCCGTTACGATGATATGGAGGTTCTTCGAAAGCATGGAAGAAAGCAAGAAATTTTCCATTTACACATTTGTATCGATTGCGTTAAATTAATGGGGAAATATTTGTTTGCAATCTCAAATCGTCGTCACGTTTCAATCTTGAATCTTTATTTCTACATTTTTAGTAATTCGTGCCTAGGGTGCCGATATAGAAAAATTTACAGTGGGAGATTCCTGAGGCGATTCTAATCAACATTTTACTTTGCCTGTTCACGATTTGACGTTTCGTTTTCGAATTATTAATTATTAAGAAAATGACGGCTGGTCTAGGAGGGTGTAGCATCAGTGTCCGCCATTTTCTACAAGACTCAGCGTCACCACGCTCTGATTGGTCCGCGTTTTTCATTAATAATTCGAAAACGAAACGTCAAATCGCGAACTGGCAAATATTACGGGACATTCTGCACAGGAAGAGGAAGAATCTATACGAGATTTTTAATTGTTACACATTATTTTACGCTGATTACTGTAATGTAAAAATTGCCTTGTGCTACCAGAAAATCAGGAACGTCAGCTTCATTCAATCTGCTTTTACCATTTGAGAAATGTACTCAAGTGACATATGTACAAAAAAAAATCTGTAATTTCAAAATTCTTTCCGCGTACGCTGTATGTATAATATAATCTGTTTCTGTAATCGATTGCCGCCATTTTCTGCAGCAACTTCAGATTAATGACTAATGCTTCACAGCAGCTCCAATGCAAGAAGAGTCAGAGACATTGTAATGCCGATAGATGAAACGCGATAATTGCGTTCGATTAATTTGATTCGATTATATCGCAACTAATGGATACCACGCTTAACGTTGATTGGATAATTGTTTTTCGTTGCTGTTCCTCGAACTACTAATTGGACTTTAATTCGACGGCGAAACGTAAATTCGCTTTATCACACGACGTAAAAGCTTAAATTATGTAAATTTACGACGAGCACGGTGAATCGTTGAAAAATTAAAATGACGTTTGTAAATGACAGCGATGTGTGGAAGTATTGGAAAAATATATATGTATATATTTAATTAATAAATAAATATATGAATATATATATATATATATATATTTTTGGTCGATTCCACACGGAGATTGATATCTGTTTAATTACTATCTGGTAACGGAATACTTTAATTACTGGAATGGACCTCGATCCAGTTTAAACGCATACACTCGAGGTTATGACATTGGCCGGCATAGTATCTTGAACAACTAGCGCCGCCACCAATCTACTAATGGCGCAATGATACGCAGTTATGTTTTCTTTCAGCAAAACCAAAACGAAAACACGGCGACCGGTAACGCTGTAATGCAACTGCACTGGATGCGCAAGCTAAATCCTGGTTGCGAGACAGTCTACTATAGTTCGCGAATTGATGCATTCGTACGATGATGATTTAATACTTCCCGAGATGCCGAAGCCATTCGTCTCAACTATTCGGTTGAATAACGTAACCATTTAAGTGCGGCCGGAGCAAATTGAATTTCCTGAAATGCTTTTCTGGAACCATCAACAGTGATGCGTCTTCTCTAAAAATTACATCGAAAGATTCGTAGAAACAGCAAAGTCTACACGAAGAATATTACAGTATTTTTTCAAGATAGCAGTTTCAAAAATTGTGTCACGGGAATAATGAAGATAATAAACGTGTTAGAAGGTGAGAAAATTTTATGCAGATCTCGAGGTACGTTTTACGAAGAATGTAATAGACGATAACGTAAAATTATATACAAATTGGATGGTTGAAATTATTTTTCATAAATGTTAACGGGAGTATTATGGCAACAAATTAATTCAACATAAATTTTAAACGTGTATCGTCTAATTAATTAACTAGCGATAATGGATTTTTTTATTTCTGTATATTTGAGACTGTGGAGTTCATGCAACGTTGATTTTTATTAATTAGAATTTCTAAAAGAATTTATACAAATATCCGATCATTTTGTCCGAGGGTCAAAAATATTTCCACCTAAATTTTAATTATCTAGCACACACTTTAACATATTGCATACTTATAATAAGATTCAAGAAAAGAATGTTTTGCTCTCAAAGAAACTGACGAAAATTTGCTAAAAAATACGATACGTAAGAATTTGAATGGATCCAGCTACGGCTGTCAGAAAGTGATCAAAAGTGATTGCCTCGGGAGTATCGATGAATTGGAAGATTCAACACTCGTTTCTTCGAGTAGACTTTTCTGTATTTCGTGGCTGCGCATCGAAGTTCATAATTTAATGGAATTAAGGATAGCCCATTTTATTGTTTGATGGTCTAGCTACGTAACGAACTGCTTTCTGGGCGGAATACTATGAAATTAACTTCGCAACAAGCTCTTAAATACCGCAATGCGCAGTATTTCAGGGAACGGAAGTGCTTCGCAACTACGGTTGGATGACTGTACAAACGGATGCTGGCACGGTTCGAATGAACTCGACAAACATACATGATTCCCATGACCGTTTCGATAATGTTAATCTGTAAATTCTGACCCTGCTACAAACCTAACTACAAAACCATGCACACGGCATCGGTAATATACAGTGAGCATAATATAATGGCGGTCGAGGACAACAGACATCATTTCTCTGAGTACGAAAGGATCTGAACATCTCTATTGTTTCGGTGTCTACGCCAATCCTATCTTTTGATCAATTTCCGAAAATCAACGCGAATAGGCTGCGCACGTTTCTGCGCAATAGCATTTCCTAGCTATAATTCATACATATGGAAAACGGGTTATTTACACAATATATACAATATTATGCAATAAGTATTTGTCGATGTTTATTACTTGAAACCTCTACTGTCGCAAAGCAGTGTGCATTTTCTTGATATCTTAATATTATGTAGCAGATGAGAATCTGAAACCCCATTTTTTTTTAGAAAACTCTGGAATTTCAAACGCCTTCAAAAAGGTTTACAAATTTTTCTTGTTAAGAAAACTGCAAACGATTCGAAGACAGAAGCCTCTTCTTTTTAACACGTGAAGCGCCACGCCGGTCCCTACGGACCGGCGACAGATTTTTCGTTCTGCTATCGCGGCGCGCGTTACGTTACCCGACTGTTTATACTCTGATTCGTCTATCGGCGAGCGGCCCGGCAAGGCCCTTCCTGACGGCTAACCGTGGCTTGAACGGAACGGCACAGAAATTCGGCGTGGCGCTTAATGTGTTAACAAACCTTTGAAAATTGTTTCATAGCATTACATGGAGAAGAAGACTTCATTCACATAACCTTTATTTATTTATTTTATAGTTATTAAAGCGCTGCGAGCTGAACAGAAAAAATCGGTGATCAATGTTTAACGTGTCATCGCAAAGAAGAAGCTTCAATTTTTAAACTAATATTGGTTTTTGGTCACGAAAAAACTGTTTGATGGTTTTCAAAAATTATATCATGGAAAAAAGCTTTTAGCTGTAACATGATTTGAAACTTTTGGTCATGCAATCACTTTTTCATGAAATACGCGATTTTTATAATATACGAACAACAAAATGATACGTTACAATCATTAAACTTTGGATGTAATTGTTTTATTATTACAAAAATCAGTGGGTGTAATTTCTAACGTTATTAAAAATTGAGAATATTAGTACTATCGTTACGACTAAATGAAACGACTAAAGAGAGAAATAAATTTCTTTTTCTATGTCTAGCAAAATGTTGCAAACAATATTTATTATGCATAAGGATCCGCAGACGAATAATCGCGCTTTCATTTTGACATTCGGAATAGCAATAGTTCAATGTCGTCCGCGCGCGTTACAACATTGGTATTTTAACAATCGAGCGTAACAAGTGCTTTTAATGACCGCATTTATCGAGTTAATGGAAAAGCAATTTCACTTGTTAGCCGCGTTAAAATAAATAACGGATAAACGAAGCCGGCCATGTTCTCAAAATTCTAATCGTTCTTCCATCGGTCCGATATATACCGCACGGGGTTTGTATGACTTGTAAAAAATCTGACAAGCCGAGGCGACCGTAAATGAAAAGATAAATCATTCTGCGGAATCATTAATGAACTGTCACTTCTTGGCGCGTTTGTTTCGGCCATATTTTGTGGTGCACAGTTCCAAATCCTCGACCCGTCTGATTAACGGTATCGAAGTCGTCGATCTAACGACCTGCAGGAAATTCCACTGTCGCTCGGCCCAATACCCATTTCGGACACAGTAACAGCAATTGCTATACCTGATCGTAATCTAGTTCTTGACCACTTCCATCACCGTTATAATCATCATCTTGATCCCGCGGCGAATATGTATGTCTGCCGGGGCCAGTACTTTCCTGCCCCGATAACGAACACGATTCTTCGTTCGGGTCGAAACGACATTTAAACCTGCCAATCGCGATGGAACAATTATAAACTGCACGAGGCAGATCGCACCGAGAAAATGTAATAATTGCGAATCTTTACGCAAATTTACATTGTTACAATAAATATCGTGAAATTGAAGTAATATCGGATTTTATGTCCTGTATCAATTGATCCTGCAGATTACAGTTATTACTTTTTGTAACGAAGAATGGTATTTTATTAAATTCTCTTTCCCTCCCATTCACGAGTTCGCTTCTCTTTTTCTCGCCGACTTTTATTAAATACACGTCAACTCTCGCACGTTCGTTTAAATATTATTTCCATTGAAATTTTTTAACCTCTACAGGTACGTTATTGTTGTTCGCCGTGTTAATTATCTTTTATGTGTATTAACAACACGGAACGATATACTTTTCATCGGTAAACCGAATAATCTTATTTTTATCTTTTTCGATTTTCACTAGACCCAAAATTTCAAAGTCGCGTCACTGCCGCAATTCGCTTCCAATGGACCCGAGAATTGAAATACACCCTTGCTATGCGTCCAGTTACTTGTAGCCAGACTTAGAAAAGTATCTGGGAAACTAAGTTTTTCGATCGATATCCGATGGTTCCGTTGTTTTCTATCAACTTGCAGGTCATTTACTTTTTTTCAGGTTGACGATGTTGCCAACCGTCATCAATATTTTTATTTGTTACCTTAGAGACATTATATAATTTAGACGTATACGTCATCTTATAAAAAACTAAAATCATTTGGTAAAATCCAATAAAGGGTTAAGCAGGTGCGAGTAAGTTATGTTTCGGGTTTATGAGTGTACCGTGGGTTTTTGTTTATGCAGATAAAAAATTGTTCGCGCCAATGGTAAGAAGCGGGAGATGTGTAAAAATATATTTTCTCTTTTAAGAGTTTCGAGGTAATCGATAATGTCCTAAAAATATCGTTGAAATTATTTTTAAGTGTTTACCATGTCTCTTTCGCAGTTCACTTGCTCGTGTTTATCGTGAACGCGTGAAATCCCGAGTGTACTCATGAATTTCAGTTTTCGCCCGTCGTTCAACACACGTCTGCCGATCGTTTAATGAATATAGATTCAGCTGATTAATCCTCGTTTATACGTGTTCTCCATAGACGGGTAAAATACGCGCGGTAGGTGTTAGAAACGTGGGTGACAACGCGTGTAATGAGCAAAGTGTGAACTCTCTTCCAACCCGAATCTGTTCTGCAAGCATGATTCTCGGCGCACTGCCAACATCCTAATTATTCTTACTCCGTTAAGCTCGTTTAATGCATCGATTTCGCAATGCCTGTTATTCTATGATCCAAATGATTTATCTACGGTCACCGGTCCTTGCTCGCGCGCATCTGCAGAAAAAACTATACCGACCCGGATCGCCCGTTGTTTATGCGAGCGAGAGAAATTAATAATTTAACTTCGGAAGTAACGAGCAATGAACGCGACCCAGTTTTAATTAGGCGTAAAGGTTAGAACGATTGCGCGCTCGCCGAGATTTAATGTGGTTTTCATCGCGATGCACGCTTCTACGTGTGAACTTGAGCTTAAGGGGATTCTTATGAAAATTTTTCATGTTTCAAGGGCCCGACATAAAGGTGGAAGATGGCACTTTGCGGCGAATCCACTTCGGTTCAAAAAGATACGTACGAGATCGTGTTGAAAAATTGAAAAAGAACGATCAGCTCGAGCAAATTTGACTACATTTTAAGCGGAGCTTTTGAGTCGATTTTGGAATGTAATACCGTGAACATTTTTCAATGCTTGAACGTTTAAAGTGAAGGTGGAAGGTGGCATTTTGTGATATAGGCACTTCGGTTCAAAAAGCGTACGAGATCCTGTCGGAAAATTTTTTAAACTTCGTTACAATAAAATTCACTTTGGTAATCTGAACATTCTTGTTCACATACAAAAATCTTTTCAAAAGCTCGTACACTGACTCGAAGAAGGAGACGTAGTAATTTTGGAAATATATTTTAATACTTTTCCAATTTAGTATCTTTAACCCTTAACACTCCAAGCAATTTTAATTCCAAAATCGAAACATTTCTTTGACGCAAAATAATTCCATTCTACATGATACATTTTCTTTCGTGAATATAAAGTTTATTACTATTACAATGCAAGAGCAATGCAAAAGCTGTTTTAAATAATAGTAAGAGAATTTTTAGTGTCGCCTCAGAGGTGCCATTGGAGCGCTAAGGGCTAATATTTAATAGTTCACAAGTTTTCGAAGTTACTCGATTTTCCTTTGGTTTTATTCTAGAGAAAAATCATCTGGTGCTAAATCTTGTTCAGCCGGGTCAAAGAAATTGGTCACCACCGGGGTTCTGCTTGTCTGAAAACGGAACGCATTGCTATGTCGATGAGTTATCGTAGTTACGCACATTGAGAAAATATCGGTGAGATGGTTTTGTCGGAAGACAGCGACCCCTATAAACGGCCGAGATGAAAGTTAACGAGCAGTCATGGGACACACGAACCATTCGCGCTCGTTATTCTCTCACTTGTGTACCCAGTAGAACCAAACATATAATTTTCTTTTGACTTTGATGAAACATAAATGTTGGTTTTCCGTTGCCCCGTATATTCGATACCCGAGTATGCGCGAAAAATATGGCTGCTCTTACCTTTGAATTATTGAAAGCTCTTACGCATAACTATTCTGCTACCTCTTAAATTTTACTTCGACGCGATTAAGAAGAAACTGTTAAACATTCCGGAGAATCTATTAAAATTTTCCAACATTAATTTTCCAACCGACATTCGCCCAAATATTAGTTTTATTTTTTAATAATAGCTCGAGAATGTGTGTCTTCGATACACAGTCAAACTTTGCAAATTTTTAACAGAAATGTTAATCAAACAGTTTTTTATATTCGTGCTAATGCAAGCTACGAAGTTTTAAGAGTTACGTTTTCGTGTCACTTTAGAGATTATTCTGTATCTTCAAACTTTTCTATCTGCAGTACTTTTTAAAATATTTTGTAGAAAAGGTTGTTTAGCCTTCGAACGTTACTTTCTCTCCATGAGCATAAAAAACAGCTATCAAAATATAACTGTTCAATAATTTTCACTGTTCTGCATGCATAAAAGGTTTTACCACCGTCGACAAGTGTGTTATATCCTTGTTAGCATTATAGTCAACACAAGAAAAATTTATGATTCCATGAAACCATTTTTAAATGGAATATATTTTTGCACATGTGAAAAACGAAAGAGCGATCGATACTTATTGGAAAAGTTTAAACAGTTTAATTATCTTAAATTGTTTAATACCGTCACAGTTGCCTAATTTTTGCCAATTAGAAAGTAAAAAGTCATTGTATTTAAATATTTGTTAATATGATTTTATTGCTTGTAACAATTTCAATCAACAGTTTATAAAATTAAAAATTGTGTCATTTATTGGAGGTAAAATTTTCATGGTCTAAAATACATTCTGAAATTCGATTTTACAATATATATAAAAGTAATTGTTATTTATCGTACAGATTTTGTCAATCAAGGTAAATTACAATAACTTCTGAAATTTTACTTTATAAAACAGGGAAGTAATCGTTGTTTGGAAATTGTTAACAGAACAATCTCGACGTTACGTTCGATAATGTTGCTCCCCAAACCTGAAAAGTATCAAGACCCCATAACTTTCTAATTTTCGTCAGCTAGAAGTTAAAAACTCATTCGAAAGTTTAAATGTCGGTAAATTTAATTTCCCAATTCCCCCGGATCTCGAACGGTAGCTTCGCAAATTCTTAAATCGCGCCATTTATTTGAGGTAAAACCTGATTCGATTATCGAACAGCTCGGATTAGATAAGACGATGATAACCTTACTATCGGCAGTATTTTCCACATCGCAGTGGGTCCAGAGAACTTCGCATTCTCGAACCTGGAGCCACGGATTCAAGCTGCGACACTAATCCTTGGTAAGATCAGAAGTAATGTCCCGCATTTAACACGCTACTATAGGCGAAGCAGATAACTAAAGTGTGAAACGATGCGAATCTCGTTCGAACAAAGATAATGCGTTCCGATTGTTCGGCAAAAGATGCGCTTCCGGTTCTCGTCGCTGAGGCTTTCGCAAACCGTGTCATTTGTGAAACTTTACGTCGATGTCTCGTTGCACTTCGTCGAGGATCAAATTACACGTTGAAAATACGTCGATAGTGGAAACCGTAATAGACTCCAATACCTGATAATATTTTAATTTATCCATAACTCAAACTTTTCATGCACGTGTAAGTAATTGATACATATTTTTCGCGTCGATGCAACAACGAGATGTCCGCTCTTTATGGACGTTCGTAATGCATGAAGATACGCATACAGCACATTCAGTGCATAAAGATAGCTTATAATGAAGGGATTGCAGATTTTTATGTGAAATAAAAATTTAAGTCAATTTTTGAAAGCAAAAATTAACTGAAAATGTGATCGGAACCGTTTTAACGAGTCGAAAAGTCTAACGAAATTAAGTTTTGTATTTTCCCAATGAATTTTAGTTAGAAATGTATAAATCCATAGTTTAAATTGAACGGACATTTTGCGAGTTTCTGATATAACTTTCTGATGTTTGTTCACCCGCAATGTTGCTTTTGAATCGATCTTGTTAATTATTTTCTTCGGGTATGATCTTTAAACATCCAAGTTTGAGAATCTTGGCATGTCAGATAAAAAGTTCTTATTCTCAAGACGTTCATGACTTTATTATTAATAAACGTTAGATGAGATGTAAAACAGACGAAACGTTAGATGAGTTGAAAGGCCACGCTAAGATGATTGAAAGAAGAAAGAAAATGCAGAGAATTTATATTTTATTTTGAAATAAATTACATGACATCTGCTCATCGTGGGTGATCATTTTCCTCGCATTTGAAAAATAAAATAAAATGCTACAGTCGTTCCCAGTAAATTGCGATCGCGTTTTGTATCCTCGCGACCTGGGAATCAAACTTTTTCCCGAAGAGTGATATAACTTATGAGAACTAACGGATATCGTTGTGATCTTACCGCCACAATTTTTTGCCGGCAACTAGAAAATAACGAATGTCCGATGTATAACTCATAGTCGATTCTAGCCCCGGACCTTCTTATTTGGTCAGTGTGTAATAAGTTTGGAAGGACGATAAGTTGCCGAACGAATCGCCGGGTTTCAACGGCAAAAACTATTCCTACTTTCACGGCAGCGGGATGGGAGGGATAACTTCCGGTTTCTGACTCCCAACCGCAGTGGAAAGGAGTCGTATATTTCTTCGGTAGGGGGTAGGCAGATAGATCAACCGAGTATCAGATAATTAAATTCCTTCTGCACTGCCACATTTTGAATATTTAATCCATCTGTGTCCCGTTATTTTTTATGGGTCACCGGGCAGGACGAATCGTTTCATTAAAATACCGTCAAAATTAATGATACCTATTATCTTTGTCTTTTTATCCTTGCAGTCGCACCATCGGAATCTTTATCATTTTTATCGTACCTCGAAGGAACCTAGAAGAACGCTGCAAGACAAGAATTTTTACTTGTCCTTTCTGTCGCAGGATGTAGAGAATAGTTATTCAAACTTAAACAATGTATAAGCAGTCGGTGACGGCTATTCAAAAGTTGTCAGAACCTGAAAATGATTAATTTCAATGGTCCTTTTAAATAAAATCACTCGATCAAAAATGACAGACGTTTGAATTGAAATGAATCCTTTTAGAATTAGAGATTGCTGTCTCTTGTGTTTGAAAATTAAACTGCGGGTGGCATAATGTTATAAATACTAGATAATACAGTTCTTTTGCAATATACATCTAAGCATTAATACTAGTAAGAATCAATGTTAGTTTAATTGTTTTGGGATTATAATGAATACGTAATTACATTCGTCTGTGACTTTAATTATTTATTATTTATCGCAAACAGCCATAAAAATTGCGATTCCATTGGATTTCTTTTGGTTCTATTAAAATCACGTTGTTAAAAATACAGTTTCATGAAGAACGTATTAAAAGTGTAGTTCATAATGGTTTTTAGACGAATTTTTGAAATAAACTTTTTAGAGTAATTTAAAGCAGTGGGCTAAAACATTGTAATTTCAGTTTCTCAAAATGATTAAAAGAAGAAAGAAAATTTTGTTCAACTCCTAATTATAACCATTCAAATAATTTTAATTTTGCACAGAAATCCGCAATCCAGGGTTCACAAATTACTATAAAAACTTTCGATTTGTTTGTAACTAAATCTCAGTTTAAACGAATCCTCGGTTCTGAAAATACACTTTTCTATATCAAGAGAAAGAGAGAGATTTCAGAAAAATGTGGAAATTTATTATTTAAGATGGCTTTTCGCCGAGAATTTATTGCTAAAACTTTCTCGGAAATAGGTTCAAGGATGGACGCAAATATATTTTTGAAAAATCAATGTTTTTCAACCGGTCTAGTTGTTCGTAAGCCCTTAAGATAACTGAGATCCCTTAGTGCTCTCAAGGAGCAGAACGACCTTCGTCGCAAACTACTTCATTATACGGTCAAGAGGACGAGAGAGGGGTAGGAGGAGAGTGTATGCGAGAGAGAAAGAGAAAGAGACTGAGAGGGGGGTGAGGAGGGGGTAGGATTTACGAGAGATAGATATATTTGCGAGATATAAATCTTCCGGATCCACCTTGACGGAAGCATGTTTCGCACCGCAGGACACGCCACTTATCATCAGCTGATTGTCTCCTGCTATTCAGAGCAAAACTTGAATCCAATGGTGCCCATTCCCGTTCATTATGGTTGCGAATGCATGCCGTTTGTGACCATAGTACGACACCTAAATGTACCACCGTCATTGCAATATTTTTCTGCGTCTGGCTCAACAATTTCAAACGTTCCAAATTAAACATTAAATTGACCAAGAAATTTTCTTTCTCTGTTCGCTAATGTTTCATTATTTCTCAAGCTTCCTTTCACTTATCCAAGGCCATTTGCTTTCACAAAAGATTATTTTCAATTTGCATTTCGTGCATCAATCACTTCGTTTGTTTATTTCGAACGTGTCGCTATTAAATTATGGATTTTCGGGCGAATTCTTTTCCTACTGTTAAATCGTTCCGCAGACTCGGGCAATATTTCTTTTATGAGACAAAGGACATTCCGTCGTAGCAGCAAAACGGAGGCGCAATTAATTTCCATACACTCATTTTCTATGAATGGAAAAATAAGCATAATGTTATGAATGCGCCTCTACGATTTCAGTAGTTTCCGAGCAAAAAGTTTTTAAATGGCTCGTTCTTTCCTGTCTGGTGGTTCTAGTGTTGAAATTAACAAGTAGCTACGCGAAACAAATATTTCGAACAGCCTCTCACAATAAAAAGCGTTATTTTTCCAACAATGCTTGATGGACGCGAACGGTTGAATTTTTATTTGTTGATTTTGTTTGTGTCGCTGATGACGAGTTTCGTATTTTTCCGGCGAAACGTGTCGGTGTATCAGCGCCATTGTTGAACAGTTGATTAATGTACGAATCTTCGCTTTTATGCGGATTCGAGATCAAACCTTCGCAATGAAACGCAAATCAAATTGATAGGATTATTCTTTAATGCGTTCAATATTCAAACTATCAGTTGAACTTTTAAATCGCTCGTAACGCCATTCGTTGCAACGGTACAGCTACGAATATGTATACAGTAAATCTACAGTGAAGAGTCTGGCAAATTGACAATGAGACGCAAAAAAATTTTATTCTCTGTATTACAATAATTTTGGACAATTACAAAAATTAAATTCTACACTGCAGTACGTTTACAAAACTAGGACACTGACATTTTTGGGCCTTATGAAGCGATTGGTAGGGTAAGAAAACAATATAAATAAAAAATAAAGCTACTTTTAGTAAGCTTTATTCGAGGTTATATAAATTCACTAAAAACAAAAACAAAATTTATTTACATTAAGTCATAAAAAAACGAAGTTTAAAAAGTAATGGAATTTGACCTTAAAATAAAACTCGGACAGTAGACAATTTTCTTGTAGATATGTACATATGTTTTATGCTATTTTTATATGATATTAATATTTTGTTGGTAGTCTTTTATTTGCTCTTGCAGCTTTTAATCGACTCGGCATGGACCGTACTAGTTTTTCGCAATACGAAGGATTAATATTTGCCCATTCCTCTTTTAATGATTTCTTTAAATCTTTAGCATTAAAAATAATGTGGCCTTTCAATTTTTCTTCTAACTACGCCCATAGATGTTCCATTACATTCAAATCACATGATTGAGCGGGAGTTTCGATTAAATGTGGGCAATTATAAAGTAACCATAGACGAACATTATGAGCCGGATGCTTTGGATCATTGTCCTGGAAGAAACTGTAAGAATCGGCAATACCTAACTTTTCCACACTATCTCTTAAATTGTTCTTCAAAATCTGTAGATATTTTGTCCGATCCATGATCCCGTGAATAATGTGGAGATTTCCTGGTCCAGCAGTTGACATGCCTACCCACACCATTATTGAACCTTCCTCATGTTTAACAGTAGGTCGTAAATTCTTTTCCTTGTACTCCTCATTAGGTTTTCTCCAAACATAAGTTTGTCCATCGGATCAAAAAATGTTAAATTTACTCTTGCCTGTATATAAAACTGTTCTCCAAAATGAAAAATCTTTATTTTTGTACAATTTCGCGAATTGCAATCTTTTTGAACGATTTCTTTTACTCACAAATGGTTTCTTCCTAGCAACTCTTCCATTAAAATTATTTTTTCTTAATATAATCCTCATTGTTTCTGAATTAGCTTCTTTTCCTAAGTGTATTTTAGCTTCTGTAGCTAACTTCGGGACACTTAATTGTGGATTTTTTTTTTAATTTATCGTACAATCCAACGCTCCTCGGATTCTGTGAAAATCTTCCGCTACTTAGTTTTGGATTATTTTCCACATTATTTCTGGATCTAAAGCGTTTTATAATATCATGAACTGTAGAGTGATTGCGTTTCACTATTGATGCAATATTTCGTACAGACAAACCGTCTCTAAATTGACTTATAACAAGTTCCCGGATTTCTAATGACGTTTGTTCACATTGTCTAGCCATTTTGAGAAATGAAAACAGAATTTCACAGAAACTAACGACATACGTCAACTAAAACTTACATAAAATGAAAGTATGAATAAATGAAGGGTGATTCCCCGCGTTTCATTTGTTTTTTCCACAGGATTACCAATTGTCCGAGTTTCAGTTTGAGGCTAGTTTTCATGACTTTTAACATTTCCATTTTGTTTTGAATTATCGTGAATAATTTTTCTCTTTGCTTAATAAATGTTATCTGACCTTAAGTGTAAATTATTGAAAATAATTCTGTTTCTCATTTAATTTGTTTTCTTATACTAATAATAACCTCAGAAAGTGAAAATACATAGGTGTCCCAGTTTTACTTTGAGCCACTGTATAAATTTCTGAACAAGGGAAATTGCGAATAGTTATCCAATACATAACAATGTTTCTCAAATATTATGCACATAATCTTCGATACAAGATCCTCCCATCAAGGGAGCCATAAAAGTTAAACGATCTTTTAATTCGTAAGATCGGTGTACAGCGTGCATACTCGAAGTATCGATTTAATCATTAACATGAAAAGTTTGACGCAGCGGTTGGTCTGCTATTAATCTATTAGAACTTAAACTGTTTCCATCCAGAGGAGTGTGTTCAGACATGAAAGTCGGTAAAGTCAAGAATTAAGTATGACCTGTAACGTTCGATCAACCTTCTACCAATTTAGGTAATAAAACAATATTAAAAATCTCTTAATTCGTTGCACGTGAAAAATTCGCTTCTGAAATTACAGAGAAAGAAAATTTAACAGCAGCCTCTTGGAATTGATACGAAAAAATGTTTGTTTCGCGCATTGTTTGTTTACACGACGAGTGTATGCTTCAACACAATGTTTCTGATTGGAGGTTCCGGTTTTCGTCGCAACACCGTACGAGCAAATTGCGATCGGCGATATTCTAACCAGGGACACGGCATTAACCTAAGCAATTTCGATTGCTTTGAAATGTTTACACCGGGGATAATGGTCACCTGCGCTTTAAGGTGGGACAGCACGTAAGGAAATTAATAAAACTTTATGGGGAATTCTGTCGGACGATCCTATTTCGTCAGACAATATCGGTCGTCCCGTTAATTGCTTTCTAAGAGTCGTAAAGACACGGGACACTATGAATTCCTGCCACATGTAGCGAGCTTCGCCGGCGTATCCTAGTTTCGACGAAAAGCTTATCGCATCGGGAAACGTTGTTGGGGTTTTTGCCCGAGGTTTGCTCGTGGCTTAACGACCGAAACAGAAGTCGAAACCGAGGCTGTGCTCGCCAGTTTGACGAGACGAATAAGTTTCAAATTCAGAATTACCGTGGCACCGCTCCGAGCAATATGGCGGCGAACATGTAAATGCCGAAGTTACCTAAATACTCCTCCCGGATGGTTGCCGTTTAAACTATAGAAAGTAAACTGATTTCCATTAGCCCCGAGGAAAGCCAAGAACCCGTACTTGCCCAGACAACATAGAAAACACAATGATATACGCGGAAAATTTCGGGCAATCCTGATTTGCGATGCTAATCGCAAAATTGCCGATTATGGAATACGAATAGTACAAGTCTATCGAGAAATACTATACTACATAATACAAGATTCTACAGGGTGATGTGAACGGTCGGATTTAAGCATATACCGTGCGTTAACATAGGAGAAGTAAATAAATAAAGTTAATATAAATTTTTGTTGATTCGGTGATTCGATGAAGAGAAATAAGCGGTCAAAGATTTACAAGGATCTCATTCTTGAGATGTTAGGCATTTATAACATGAACAGAGTAAGTGCTAAGTAACATAATTATTCAAAAAGGAATATATTTTAATTCAACTTCGGCTTTCTGCAATTGACTTAGAAAATATAAAGTACAAAGATAATCTGATAACTGCAGATAATCCAGAGTTTAACAATCAACATTCAAGTACTACTGACATTAGAAATGTGTATAAATATTTTTATCAATTTATTTATTGTTACGTCTCTCTTTAGAGAAGTGGCAAACACAGTTTGCACACGCAAAGCATTTAGAACTATTTATAAATTATATTGGAATCTGCAATTCAAATATTTTTGCTGTTTGTTTACGGTAGATAATATTCGCGTGAATTTTGGCAGAAATTGTACAAAATAATAGGTGGAACATGAACGCGATATATGCTGTATCCTGTTCTCTCGTTTATAGCTAGTCGTAGTCATGATTCTGTAATGCAAATACACGTAGCGTTTTGTGTAATAAATTTACTTCGTGTATTATTATTACATGGGTTTCATATCGAAGCCTTAACAGTGCTTATATTCGATTTAACCGTTAAGTGAGGCCGATGTGGTTATAGTCAAATCTATACAAATAATTATTTAATGCGTTACTACAAATATTATAAGTGCTTCTGCGTTTTTAAACGAAATTTTATTATCTCGATAAGTGCTACGTTTCTATTTAGCGTTCCTACAGAGAGAGGACTAAAAATGACAGTTTTAGGGTCCACTTTAATTTTAACTTTTAACATTCGAATGGTGACTCTGAGGCTCCACTAAAAATTTTCGCACAACCGTTTCAAACAATTTCTACACCGCTACCATTTAAAAGTTTTTACATCACTACCATTTAAAACAATTTTCATGTTGCTACCATTTAAAACAATTTTTGCATTGATGCCATTGAAAACAATTTTTGCATTGCTACCATTTGAAACAATTTTTACATCGCTACCATTTGAAAGAATTTTTATATCGATACCATTTGATACAATTTTCACGTCGCTATCATTTAAAACAAGTTTTGCATCGATACTATTTAAAACAATTATTGCATCGCTACCATTTAAAACAATTATTGCATCGCTACCATTTAAAACAATTTTTACATCGCTATCATTTGCAACAATTTTTATATCGATACCATTTGAAACAATTTTACATCACTACCATTTGAAACAATTTTTACATCACTAGCATTTGAAACAATTTTTACACCGCTACCATTTGAAACAATTTTCACGTCGTTACCATTTGAAACAATTTTTACATCGCTACCATGTAAAACAATTTTTACATCGCTATGCTTGCATATAAGAAATCGATAAAAATTTAATTGTTGCAAGAACGATTTAAATAAATCGTGCGGAATGAAAATATTGTAGGTCCGAGGAATTGCCTTCAAAGTTAAAATAGCTTCAAGTGGAAAGGGTTATAATAGATTTACACAGTTATGCGGAATCTATGTGTAAAGTTTCCAGTGTTTACGCAGCTGCTTGTTACCTACACAATGCCTGAATGCAGACTGATTTTACACAACCGCATTCCTGCATCGTAATTTAAGCCAATTACGGCGCAATTTTATCAGGGGATTATTATATCACATACTCGTAAACCATAATAGACTTCGGTACTGTTTACGATCAAGAAGAGCGAAATCCTTTCAACTTTATGAAGACAGCGGCGTCATTTCGGCCGCTGGAACGAAACGTCACGGGCGGAAAACGTTTTCATGGCGCTATTAAAATCGAACGAGGTTGCTTCCGGTTTTCTTGGCTGCCATCACGTTAGGATAAGTTTATATCCCGGACAGAGGTCGTGCGCAGCGTGTTACTACATAGAATCATGGTGTGGACAAAAGACTGAGGCTGCCAGGTGGACAGAAAATTATGCGAAGAAGGACGTGGCTGTTGGAATATTCGCCTGTCATGAAATTGTTCTAGTTTCAGTGGACTCTTGATATTTCATCTACGGGAATTTCATTAACAGGATTTTCAATAATGTGCTTTACCAAATACAAGCTTAGCAAATTTATTTTACGTAATAATAATTGCAAATAAATTTATTAGATTACTGTTACTGGGCATGATTTATTAGTACACAATTTATTAATTTATTAATGGTCGATTAATTTGTTGACGCGCATACGATTAAACGACTAACATTAAATGCAGTGTATATCGTTCGTCTAGCTGTACCGGAGTGTCTCGCAGTCATGAAATCAGAATTTATTAGAAAATCCGAGAAAGAACAGAAAGATGAACAAAGAAAAAGTGAGACTACTCCGTGAAATATTATCTACTTTGTCCACCTTCGCAAGATTGAATTAATTAAAAGTATTAAATCGTTAATCAATTTTCTTCAAAGTACGACGCATTAATTACGAGAAAAAGTTGCTTGTTTGCGTCGCCAGGTTCAGCAACGTCGTAAAGAAAATCTAAACAACTAAAGGATAACAGTAAGTTCAGATATAAGAAAAAATCTTGGAGCAATAAATTAGCTGTTTTAGAAACGGCACCTTGATAAATTGGGTTATTCGCTGTAGCTTTTCAGCGAACGATTTAAAGAGAAATTATTATTACACAATCTAGTAAGAGATTAGAAAATCAACTGAATTGTATAATATATTGGGTTTCGTAAAAACTCCTTTAGTATCTATTCTAATTAGAAATTAATATAGCATTTTCATAGTTATTGAAAAAAGAAAGAAGTTTGGTGTTTTATTTCTTGCAATCGATGCAGGAAATGTTTATTTTATTTTTAGTTATTTCAAAAGAAATTCTTATCGAAGAATCCAGCAACAAATTAAAAGATCAGCTATGAGTAATTGATTCTGAAAAGACAGTTTATCAAAATACTTTTGAAACAGTCTCTTAAGTACTGCGAAGTCTTTCTGTCTTCGTTCGAATCTATCCTTTAACACTTTGACTGCCAAGTTAACGGCCACGAAAATTCTACAAAATCGAAATGAGATGTTGAATGAAATAAAAATTGAAAAAATTAAATTTATAATGTAGAGTACTCTTGCCATCTTCTTGCACTTTCTAGATCACCATCAACTTTGATACAATGAATATATCAACGTTAAAATTTAGTTAGAAACGATATAAATAATTCCGACAACTATATATGGGTGACATGGCAGTCAAAGTGTTAACTGTCTGTACGTTCAACGCACAGATCGATTTAGTACTCCGCGAGCATTAGTTGAGTAAAAATTGCATAAACATTGCTCACGGGCGCAAAAAGGTCTACTTAAGCGCGAAGCCGGTGTAGGCTAGAAAAATATTTCTTCTGCGTATTTCCGCATAAAAAGGAATAATGAAAGTCCGCGAAAGCGAAAATAAATTTTATTCGTTGTCGCTGTCGGTGGCGCGGTGTTTTTCTATCAGCTGTATTTTCACGTAGTATAGAAAAGTAAATTTACTTTTTAGTGAACCGCGAACGCTCGGTAAAGCGAAATTAGTGTAATTAAATAAGAGTTTGTAGCTCGCGAATACGCGCGTCATAAATTAAAACGATATTATTGGAAAATCCTGATCGTGCGAGACACCATCGAAACTGTGCACGAAAACCGAAAAACGGGGAAATTGTTTGCCAAAGATAAAAATGAACGGGTAAGAAAAGTAATTGTAAATGCACCAGATTACTTTGAAAGAAAGAAAATGGGGAAAAATTATATTTTTTGCGATTGTAAAGTATTAAGCAGTTTTGAGTAGTCATTGTTTTAGTAAAATAAGAGAAATAAAAGAAAAATATAAAGTCAGTGTAATAAGTATTTATTATTTATTATTTATTTATTAGCTTCAACTTTCTTGGGGAACGGAGGTGTAAAAAAACTGAATTTACTAGGTAAAAGTTGCTATTAGTCATCATTGCAAAGAAGAAAGTAAAAGTTATGATTTTTATGTTTTTTATCTATGTCTGTAATGAAAATTTAGAAGGTGCCTTTCGCGATTGCTATAAAATATAATGGTTAGAAAATAGCAAAAATTCTAATAATATTATTTATATTATTAATATTACAAAAGATATATTTTAAAATTTTATTGTAGGTACAAATAAGAAAGTAAAAATTCGCGTTGCTTCGCTTTTTTTCTGCCAAATTCCGAGCAATAGTAATTAAAAATAAATGTGTTTGTAGGCAAGCTACTAAAATAATGTTTCCAACATCTCTAGAAAATTCAAGCCGTTTGACCCACAATTTAAAAAATTATTCCGTTTTTAATATTCTCTACACTGACTGTAGGTCGATTTATTTATTTTTCACTTTGCCGTTTCTTTTCAATTTCAAGCATTCATTGCGGTTCCACTCGCAAAAAGAAGTAAGTTCTCTGCAAATAATTATAAAAATTTATATGTTTATGTACGGTTTCAGAGAAATTGGAATTGAAGGGAGTGTTATTTTGAATGTCACAAATAAAATGAGGCATATTAGCATTGGTCGTAAAAGCAGAAGTCAAATGGAAATTTCATTCCTGCTTTTATAATTATAACGAGCACAAAAAAAAATACATCGATTTTACGCAATCGACATGATCTATTTATTGTTGAAAATGGCCTGCTTTCATTTTAACCGTAAATGCATAAAATTCACGGTTTATAAATAATATTAATTCAGCAGTTTTTGATACCTTGAAATTTAATTACAAATAAAACGGTTTTTTTTTCATGTGCTGCGACGGGTATTGTAAAGTTTTACGTAATTTGCATTCGCTTCGGAATGTTAATTTACAAATTTCACTCGTTCTTCGCGAGACTGAATTGAAGTGGGAGAAAATTTATTTGAATTTTATCGCGTTTGACAGGAGAACGTAATAACATTGTTGCGACCAGAAAATGCGATCGCGAAAAATCACAGACGAAAATCTGACTTAACACCGGCGATAAAGTTACGGTAAAATGTTCCAAAATTGTGGAAATAAATGGAACCTACAGGTGCTCGTAAAATGAGACATAAATTGTGAAGTATGTCACGATCCTTCAAATCGAAGCGACGCGAACTTTTTGGACGATCTAATATATATTCACTTCTCTCTTCTCTATTCGAATGTCATAATAAAATCTCGCCGATTCCCTCTACCCAGGTGTTCAACGCAGCATAGCAAATTCGAATTGATTTCAATGTTTAATTTTTCGGAACGGTGCTCCGATAAAAATACGTTACCCGATCATGCTGCGCGTCAGTTGCTTGCTTTGGATATAATTTATGTAGCCCATCTACCAATTCGACACATCCAATTCGGATGTATCGAAAAACTGACAAGAATCGTGTTTACAATCGACTTAAAATATATGCGTCATTCTATCAAGCAACGTATTTTATTTTCAGCATATTTGATTTCGATATTAAAACACACGCTGTCTACTCGATAACAAATACAGTTTTTTCAAAACATCTTGTACGATCACGCAAAGCGTGCATCCTCCACGGTGTTTAAGGTTAAATATAAAATCCTTTCGATCGATAAACAAAAAAGGAAATAAACAATTTACTCTGTACGTGTATTTTTATTGGGGAAAATTTCGAATTATTTACTCCTGTATTTAATTTCACCCATTAAATTGTTTTCAACAAAATATAACATCGACGCGTGCACGAGTGAAATGGAATTCATAATTTAATATTTCAAAGTTCGTGTTTTATTAAATTTTCGAGATAGATTAAATAATGAATTGAACTACTCACGTGCAGAAATGTATTTTGCCGCGGTAAATCGCGTAGAAAGTAGTGTTAGTGCGTGTTACGATAGAAAAGAGGGGTCTAGGGTGTTTCGTTCTTTCAAAGAGAGACATCTCTCTCGATATCCATTGTTCCGGAGGACATTGAGAAAGTCGGGGGAGAAATCCTTTTCATTTTCCTCAATCCTTTCCAATGGATTGACGTTCAAGCTGTATCGAAATTCATTGCTTTTTCAGCCCGGAGCAACTTTTCGTCTTTCTATTGTTCTTCGGGCTGCGCGATAATAGGAGTCGAAAAGGCAGCGAAACGAGATCGAGATTCAGCGTTCCGTTCCCGGTCGTCGTCTCAGCCGATCCTCTCGCGAAAGTAACGACTCTGCCAACCACGTTTACAGTTAATGTCCCGAGAAATGAATAATAAGGGAGTGACGTCTCGTCCAGAATAGAAATCGTTTGCCTTTGCTCCTTTATTCCGCGGAGTCCGTCCTCGTCCTCTCCCGCTGGAATTCATAAACTATTAATGAATATTTCTTTATCAAGCAAACAGACAGGTTTAAGAAAAACCATTAAAATTTATGCATCCGCCGATGATCGTTCATGGAAAACACAATTCCCAGAACTACCTTACAAATCATTCCGTCAGATCACACTAAACTAGAACGTTTTCAGTAATTTATTACTGGGGAACTTAACAACGTAGAGGTAAAATACTTTCTGCGTTTACGTGTTCTTCAATGATCGTTCATAGAAGATGAGTTTATTCGAACAATTTCAAAATTTCCTTAGCAAATTACTAAAAACTAGTTCATCTTCAGAAATGTCTTACAAGAGTACCAAACAACGTAGAGGTTGAATACTTATTACAGTATACTCGAGCATGATTCAGAATTATAGATAAATTTTTGCAGGATGCTGCGTTCATGCGTTCTCCATTGATCGTGCATAGGAAACGACCTTCTTTGAACAATTTCAAAATTTTCTTAGCAGATCACTCAAAGCTAGTTCATCTTCAAAAATGTCTTACAAGAGAATCAAACAACGTAGATGTAAAATACTTGTTACAGTATACTCGAACATGATTGAGAGTTGCAGATAAATTTTTGCAGGATGCTTCATTCATTCGGTGATCGTCCACAGAAAACCAGCTTCTTCGAACAATTTCAAAATTTCTTTAGCAGATCACTAAAAACTAGTTCGTCTTCAGAAATGTCTTATAAAAGAACCAAACAATGTACAGGTAAAATACTTGTTACAGTATATTCGAGCATGATTCATAATTACAGATAAATTTTTACAGGATGCTGCATTCATGCGTTCTCCGGTGATCGTCCACAGAAAACCAGCTTCTTCGAACAATTTTAAAATTTTCTTGGCTAATCACATAAAACTAGTTCATCATCAAAAATGTCTTACAAGAGAACCAAACAACGTAGAGGTAAAATACTTGTTACAGTATACTCGAGCATGATTCAGAATTACAGACAAATTTTTGCAGGATGACGCATTCATGCGTACTCCGGTGATCGTCCATAGAAAACGAGCTTCTTTGAACAATTTCAAAATTTCCTTAGCAGATCACTCAAAACTAGTTCGTCTTCAGAAATATCTCACAAGAGAACCAAACGACGTAGAGATAAAATACGTCTTACAGTATACTCGAGCATGATTCGGTATTGTACGCAAGTTTTTGTAGAATGCAGCATTCATGCGTTCTCCTGTGATCGTCCATACAAGACGGACTTCTTCGAGCAGTTTTAAACATTCTCCTAGCAGATCATTGGAAACTAGTTCGTCTTCAAAAACGTCTCACAAGAGAGCTAGACGATGCACAGGTAAAATGTTTGTTACAATATACTCGAGCATGATTCAAAACTGTATACAACTTTTTCCAGGATGCTGTATTCACGCATGCAACACTGATCGTTCATAAAAGACTCAACGAGCCAATATTATCCATAATAAGTAACATTGTATAAGGTATGCTGAAAAATTCATACGCAAAACTGAATCACGTCTGAACACACTGCAAAAAGTTTCTTGACATTTCGCCGTTCAATTTTCTCAGAATAAATTCCAAAAGGTGATCTATCCCTGAACGATTACTTAGAAAATCGTATTTTCTCAGAACAATCGTGAATTTCCTAAACAACAAAATTTCGTGTATAACATTGGATCGTAACCGAATACAAAGCAGAAAGTTTTTCAGCACGGCGTCACTTAGCTCCCCGAAATAAATTCCTAAATATGACCCATTTTCGTTAGACCCGGTAGGCGGACGAACTTTTAAAGCGAAACGAACCGCGTTTAAGATTTCCTGTTCGAAAACTTGGCTCGGACGTCGCAAAATCTCGAGAAACAACGTTTCCAAAGTGCCATTACAAATCCGTAAAGAAATTAGCGAAAGACCGGTATGCACACGTAACCCGATACACAGAACGAGGCATAAGTCTTGCATACCCGGCCGGATCTTAATCGTTAAAAATAATTGTTTCTGGCACGAAACACTCAGATAGAAATCGAGGGTCTGTTAGCCAACGTTGGTCGACATGTTATCGTTTTTCCACCATGAACCGTTCTTAGTAAATTGGACCCATTTCACTCATAGCACGGTTAGTTTAGTCGGACTTCGCTGTGCCAAAAATGTATCAATAATTACTGGTAGCGGCTCGCTCCGTTCAGAAAAAAAAAAATAACTCTATAAAATACAGTTTGCAAATGGAAAACTTTTGAGCGAGTAGTCGCACTAAAGTGCAGAGTTATTTTACTGTCTGTTGGAAGTGATGGAAAAATAATAATCACGATAGTAACGATTTTTTGCACGCCGAGTCTCACTTTCAAAATAAGTTCCATGGCTTTTCCGAGTGGTCAAATAAACCACATCTGCAATATTAAAGTTTTAATATTTAACTTTTACCAATTTCATTTAACTTCTGTATGTTCCTAAAACACGAAGTGTATTTCAACCTATTGTTCCTCTGGAACCATTCAAATTGTAAGGTTGAAGTTTTAATATTTGATTTGTACAGATTTTATCTAATTTTTAAATTCTCATAAAACACAAATTGTAGTTCTACCTATCGTTCCTCTGGAACCATTCAAGTTATATTGTTCAAGTTTTAATATTTTACAATTTTTATCTAATTTTTAAGTGTTCCTATAACACAAATTGCATTTCTACCTATTGTTCCTCTGGAACCATTCAATTTGTAAGGTTCAAGTTTCAATATTTTACTTGTACAGATTTTATTTAATTTCTACATTCTCCTAAAACACAAATTGCATTTCTACCTACTGTTCCTCTGGAACCATTCAAATTGTATATAAAACGCACTTTATACCGCCGAAATGAATATACTCAAACGACACTCTTTAACTTCTGCCAGAGCGACGAGAAATATTCTCGCGTTCGACTGACAAAATTTCGTAAGCTATCCGCGGTTCACGAGGCACAGAGCGCATCGTTAATTAACGTTACATCGTTTTATCCCACCGCCGCGAATCGCTAACCTATGACGCTTCGGATAAGCGAAAAGTAAATCTCGTTTAATGAGAGACACAAGTTGTGTACGGCGAGCCGCAAAATACAGAGCAAATAATGATACCATGGTACATGTGATCAATGGTGTCTAATATTTACCATTGATTTCCTATTCGGGCTAGTAGCTACACGTTAAACGATAGGAACGACAAGGTGATTGCTTTCATGTCACGGATATTTGCTCGTGAATAATTAATGAGATTCCCTTAGTGAATGCGTGCACGGATTTAGATATTTCAAGATAACACGAGGGTGAGAGGGAGAACGGATTAATCTCTGTATAAATGGCCTGAAAGGAGATACTTAACAGAACCATATCAGTCGATTTCGATTACATCGAACGGCGCGGTTGAATCGACCTACCGGGTTCGAGACAACGCAGACTCTATTAAATTAATATTTCCGTACAATAATATTTCGCGATCGAGCTCGTGATTCGTTAAGCGTGCGCATTAATCATTATCCATTAATTCGTTCCAATGCGTGCATCGCATTACATTGCACCTCCCATTTAATTTCAATCTGAGACACTTTAACTTACGAGCAACAATTTCACCTGCGAATCTTTATACAAAATAAGAATTTTATCGAATCCAAGATATGGGGACTGCATAGACATTTTTTTTCTTCTATTTAACCTTTGCGGAGGATTTTTGAAAGTATCAGAAATATTTTCTCCAGAAAGGTAAATCTTGCATTTAATGTTTAAAGTTGCTGAAGTTACTATAGTTAAATTATAATTTTTGCAACTGGAAGGGTTGGAAATAAAAGACCTAACGTCGCCAATACGACGACATTCGTCCTTAAAGGGTTGATCGTAACGGGTAGAAAATAACAGCACGGTTATTTTAAATTCTTTAAATGCGATCACCGTTTTATATTCTAATTACACGCGGTTGTAATAGACGCGTAAATTCCGCAGTCTGTTTCTGTGCGGTGGCGGCTAACTGGCTTAAGTACGTCGTTTAAAAAGGAATAACTTTTATAAAATTGGTCCAAATTACTCGGGTCTTTCTGAGATGTTAAAAGAATCGGTTTACTACATAATGTACAAGTACGTTTTCTTTTAATTACCGTTGGTAACTGAGTTCTGTAGGAAGTCGAATTTACGATTTCTAACTTTTCATCCGTGTCTGTAACGAAAATCTCAGACGTGTCGTTTGCAGATCTAATAAGGGAACATATTTAGATGCGAAAATCCGATTTTGATGAAACTTATGGGAGCTTATAATACTTTCAAAAATATTTCACACGTGTCTTTTTTTATCGGCAAGCATCCACTTTGAAGGGGTAAAAACAGTCCTCAAAGTTGGGGTATTTTTCAGATATCTCGGAAACCAGAGGTCGAAAAAATTTGAATTTTTTTTTAAATTGTATGTTTATCAATGGAAAATGTAGTCGGGCAAGAAAATTTTAACAAAAGTTTTTTGTTTAAACAATAATTTTATATTGGATTTTCGCATCTGAATATGTTCCCTTGTAAGTGAATTATATACCTACACAGAGTTTAAAGTAAAGTCGGTCTTTTCTGATTCGTATTTGTAGATCAAAATGGCGTAAAGAATTCGTTCTTGCACAAACTGGGTGTATGTATATATTTTAGAGTGTGGCGAGTTAATATTAACCTAGAGCGTTGACATCGTAATTTAATTACTCGGGTGGTAGCCATTAAATAAAATAAATAGTTACCAGAGTAGTAGCAGAACGGAAAAGCGTATGTATTTGCAAGAGGTGCTACCGAAATTATATTTCGTAAAATTGCTAGGACCAGCGATTAATCATGACCGTGATCAATTATAAAATTTGTAAATGCAACCCCGTCTTCCGAGGGTTAAACGAAGATGAATCGAGGAGATTCGGCGCATTGTCGCCACGGTGTCGTTGTTGAATCAATATTTCCTGTAACCCGAAGTGCAAATGGGGCAATAATCCCACCGCCGATATATGTATAATTATGCCTTACGTGTCCCGTTATGATAGATGTAGGCTCGCACGCGACTCTTGCGCTGGCGAGGCCATTCTCTCCGGAGGCTGTTATCTTCTCCTCTCGGTGCATGTGCTCGGCTACCGAGTAATGCGAGCCTCATATGTAAATCCCATTCTGATTAACATCCACGTGTACCAACACAGAAAGCCCTTACATCACCGTCGGTATCCTTCTTCGACCTAGCTCGCCCCTAAACCCTCTTAACTGCGGCGTCACGTGAATGGCCCCTTCTATGTATAAGCCGGTTGCTGTCGCGTCTGCCGATATTAACTTCGCCAGCTTGATTATATTTCACAACCGAGCCATCGCCACGCACAAACTTTTCCGACGGATCTCTCGATTATCTCGATCCAAAGAAATCGACGGATTTCGAGAGAATCCGTCAGTCGTAGTCAAACGTTTCAGCTTTCGTCAGGGACTAATAATAAGAACGTTTCAGCACTTGTTTGAGACAAAGAATAGTAGTAAAAATTGTTATTGCATTTGCCAGGCACAAGCAATAACTATTTTCTGAGATAAAAACTGTTGAAAATGTTCAAATGTCTCAGGCATTTTCAGAACTGAGAATTATTCCAAAAATGAAAAGTGGCAGAAATGGGCGAATGCGTCAGTGTTCGTCAGATAGAAAGAATAAGAATCACTTCAGAAATTTGTAGAAAAGGGTAGTGTCTGTAATATTCGAATAATATAGAGTTTTCCAGGAAGCAAGAATAAAATTTGCCTCGGCAATTTTATTATAAAACAGAGTGTCGCAATGTTACTGGTAGCATTCTAATTCAAATAATGGAATTAATTCAAGTAAGTGAAACACAAAAGAAAGAGTTGGCAAGATTATTCTAAGTTTAATTCGCACAATGCCAAATTAAATTAATTTAGATTTATAGGAAGCAGTTTCTGGAATTGCATTGTAAAAAGTGACAAGGTATTCCGAAGAAGTATCCTTACGTCAAATCCTGTGTCAAATGACATTGATCTTTCCAAAGTTTGCTCAGAGTTAAACGATGTTTCCTTATACGTATCTACCGCGTAGCCCTTAACGTTAGTCACTAGGCTAATTAGTAGCCACTCCGAAGAGCTCCGTTTGAATCATTAACTAGTACCCGTACAGTACAAACTTGCCAAACGTACATGAAACAGGTGAAATCAGTGAATGAAGAATCTGGCATCTGCAGGTAACAGATAAACTTCGCGTGTAAGAATTACGTTTCTAATTTCCAGGTGTTGAATCCTTTCTCGTCACTTAAAACGTGGATTAAATTAAAATAGATACCGACAAAATTACACCCATTACCAGACCGGGGGTTCGTTGGAAGTTCATATCGAACGTCATAATATTTTCATACAAATCAGCACAGATTTCATCTTCCTTGACTACTTAAAGTGTTGATTGAGTGAGCTTCTATCTAATCCTGTTTCCACCGCTCTTGAAAATGTAAATTTGCATAAAGATCCGCACTCCACTAATGAGTTAACGTCGGCTTTTCAACCTCATCCAGTCCGAGGCGCTCTTGGTTGTTCATTCTAACGTTTATACTAGCATCATATAATTTAATAGTAAATGAACTGAGCAGCCGAAGCGTTTCGAATTCATATTCTTGTCCAAACTACGAGTATCCGATTATTGGAACTCTTACAGACATTAGATTGGATTGTTTAAAATTTTTCATGTGGACAACTTCGACAATTTTAAAATAAAAATTCAGAATTTTTTAAGTTGCTCACAACACGAGAATACTTTCACTCAAATTTTCTGATAAACCACTTTTGTTGTTACGGAACAATTTGCAAGAAAACTTTTTATTACAAAGTACTATTTTTCAAAAATTCTAACGTCAACTAAACTTTGATATCTTAATTTAGTAAAGTATTTGTTGGTAGACTTTCGATTGAATCGAACGATTTTATGAAATAATTTGAGATATGAGCCGTTTATTTTGAAAGTGGCTTAAGTCCATTTTTGCTCAAACAGTGTCTCGATTTTGGAATCAAAATTGCTTGGAACGCAAAAGGTTAGTAACATTGACCACTTCTAATAATGAAATAAATTAAATTAGCTTGAAGCTCACAAAATTCGCTCAGCATTCAAAACACGCACACATTCGAATCGACGAGATCTGTGAATTGAGCCGTTTATTTTGAAAGTGGCTTAAGTCCATTTATGCTCGAATCGAGATATTGAAGGGTTTGCGTTGGATTAAATTTAAAAATATGGATAACAGATAACATCATAGAATAATGTTTTTGGGTTTCTAAAGGTGTCAAATTTATCATCCCAATTAGCATAATTAACATTATTGAAGAAATAATATGTTTTTGATGGCTATGAGTGGACTTACGCCACTTTCAAAATAAACGGCTCATATATATCGAAAGAAGGTTGTGCAAAGACAGTGCCGCATTTTGTTAACATAGAATCGTTCTGTGGGATTCTCATGCGGGTTTCCATCGTTACTCGGTTCAGAAAGCGTTTGAAATGGAATTTAATTCGTACTGCAAGCCACAATCTGTATCAAACAATACTCTTCTACAATTCAAAGTGGCACGAAATATCAATTAGGTAATAGTTGCAATACATACCCAGTCGCGTTCTCGTCCGTAAAATTCCACAAATTAATTTAAAATTATTCCACCGGTGAGTTACTCGGATAACATTTTAGGTAAACACGTTTCAAACGGTGTACTAATTTTCATAATGAACAGGTAATTCGCGTTGATTAGACCCACGCGGCGAAGTCATGATGGCTGCACGCTGAAGGAATAATATTTCATTTTATGCGTAGTCATGCGTTCCTATAATACTGCGAAAATCCTTTCATGATTATATCTGTACCGCGATGGAAATTTCTCCATTCGAAAGCTGCTTCTAATCCAATTTCTAGCGGGTATTTGACGGATATTCACCTCCTGACATGAATAGGGCATCTGATATACAACCTGCACGATGGCTCACACAACTATACACCAGCATTATACTACAAGAAAGTATTCAGCTGTCGCCTTATGTGAATTTCGTGTGCGTTCACGGTATCGTTATAATTAGACCGAGCATTTCTGTGCACGGCATTTTATGAAAAGCTTTGTAAACCGAACACACACCGAATGCAAGACATCATTTCCAGACAACAGAGACCTTGAATGAAATTCTATTCTATCTTAACATTACGATCCTTCACTGAAAAGATTTTACATTCAGCTTCTTCGATACCGACCAACTCATTTTTGTAAACTGCATGAAAAATAAAACGACACCATACTTCTCAACCACCAAATATCGCGTCGTTTTTCATACAAATTACACGAAAACGTGTAAATTGTTGTAACGACGCTGTGAATTTGATGCGTTCATGAGAAAGACGATGCTTTATGTTGTGCAAAAAGTTACGTGGATTTTTGTTGAAAAAATCTTTGTGCATTTTACCTAATTGGTTCAATCATTTATAAATAGTAATTTCATCAGTTCGTAATTGTTTTGCAAGTTTAATCGTTAACACTAGAACTACCAAACCAGCCATTTTGACTGTTTTCATCAGAAATTTTCTGTTGTACGTTTTTAATTATGTATACCTTACAATAAGTATTGTATAAAGTTTTAATAGATGCAGTCTCGTTATTATTTCAAAGCAATGTAAATCGTTGGGTTTATTGTTCGGTAGTTCTAGTGTTAATATAGCCGGGTCCTTCTTCAAGAAACGTAGCAATTCGTCTCTTTTTAAACGAGTCTTCCATTACGTTTCTCAGCAGACAAATTAAAACACCAATGTTCGCACGCATTGGCATACATAATGTCGACATTATAGGCTTCCTAAAGATTATGATCAAATTAGAGGCCAGCAAAATGCTAACGCCAGACATGTCTCTTATCATGTTGCTCTTTGAATCACGGTTACGAGACCACTTTCACTGAAACCTGAGAAGCACACGGCGCTTATTTATTCCAGAGTATCCACTTCGTGAGAAAACAAAGCATTGTAGCCACAGAATATGGTCGCAATTACGGTCAGAGCTTTCTATAAGCAATTTCTGCATTTTCCCTAATTAGTTTATTTGGTCAAAAATAGCAGCTTCGCCTGTCGCCAACCGTTACGCAAGCATATTTGATAATTTGTCAGAATTCCTCTTCAAGAAAAGTAACAATTCGTCTGTTTCGAGGATTTTCTATTACTTACTGTCTTTTCTAAAACATTTACAGTACACTTTTAATAACATTTTCCTATCTACTGGATCTTTCCCATGGCTTTCAAACGTATAAAGATAGCTTCTCGTGTTACATCTAATTGATCCCTGAGTTGTTGCGTTTCAGCGTCATCCAACAATGCTCGCAATTCGCTGTCTTCAAAATTTTTCGGTGATCTTCCATGTTCTCACGTCGAAATCGCCACTTTTGAATTTTTTCAACTACTCGAAGCACTGTGATTTACCAAGAGCATGCTCGTGGTTAGCTTCGACAAGCATTCGACGCGATTCCGCAGCAGTTTTCTTCAAACGGTAATAGAAAATAGTTTCCGGGCACAAAAGTCGACATGTTCAACGCTATTACAAACTATGCTGTTGTATGGTTGTGAATTGAAAATCTTTGTCTACGGAAACATTCAAATTGTACTGTTCAAATTTTAATATTTCACACATGTAAAACACAAATTGTATTTCTACCTATTGTTCCTTTGGGACCATTCAAAATATACTGTTCAAGTTTTAATATTTTGCAGATTTTATTTAATTTTTAAATGTTCCTAAAACACAAATTATATTTCTACATATTGTTCCTCTAGAACCATTCAAATTATGCTGTTCAAGTTTTAATGTTTTACAGATTTTATTTAATTTCTACATTCTCCTAAAACACAAATTGCATTTCTACTTATTGTTCCAAATTGTCAGACGTCGAGACAAGAAAATGGCGTCAACGACGCGGTTTCACGGTAACTATATTGACAGCTAGCGCCACGTACGGGCAAATTCCGGATTTATATTTACAGACCTGGTAGGATCGCAACATAGGACAGAGCCTTCTGCGAGCAATTCGTCGAATTTTCTGAACGGCCTAATATACTGAAAAAAAAGAGTTGGCCGATTTCAAAGTAGAAACATCTGGTCCACAGTGATTGTGCGTTTAACCGGTTCGAATCGCGTCGTGTTTGAAAGGGGCGGGGAGGATAGGGAGAGAGATAGCGATAAAAAAAGCTGTCCAGCTGAGTTTAGACTTCCAATTGGTGAAATTCGCGGCAATCGGTGACGTTCTAACAATCTGAGTCCCGAAGTCCAATTAGTCGCCTTTCGTGCATTTGTGCGAGTACCGAATGAATAAAATGTGCCGGGGCGCTCCAGCGCGTCTGCCCTCCCCTGTGTGACAGATCGAATTTGAACGAATGTACACTGACCGCTCTCGCCGTGTTTCGTATCGTGTTGGCACATCAAAGAGAATTCATTAACGAGCATTAGCGCTGGGTGAACACTCGTTTAGTGTCAACATCGGTAACCGCCGAATGCTTGAAACAATTTAAAGGCCCGCACCCATTCGGTAAATTTAAATCTAACTTGCGCCCGGCGAAAGAACTCGATCGGTCACGCTCGCAGATTTTCATTTCGCGCGCCGATTGCTCGCCGATAGTTTCTCAATAAATTACCGCGAGTTCGCGCGGCCGAAACAAAAAATGGCATTTTGATAATCGACTAAAAATTCCTCGTGTCGGACCATCGGCCTGGACGAAACTATGCGCTATCGTTGTTCGATCAGGATGCGGTGCACCGAAATGAAATCTTTCGGAAAGAGATGCTCTAATCCTGAATCCAATTAGTTGATAATTTTCGAAATTGTTTTGATCGAATAATGATAATATTGAGATTATATTAAAAAGAATTTACTGCACAGGATTTGCCAAAGAGAACCGAAATTGTAAGATTAAATTTTTTATTATTTTGCAATATTAAATAATCCGTTGCACAAACAGTAATGGAAATAACAGTCGAAAAACCTCGGAATGATTATTGAAAGATGCTTTTCAAAATATTTTTCATTGATGCATCGATGATTTTATGCATTTATGAGGAAAGTGGGTCGATTAAATAAAAATTTTGAAAATGTTAAAAGAATCGAACGATGTTGTTGCGATGGTTGTAATTTATAAGCGGAGAAGGAGTAACGTCTTGTAATAACGGTTGGAAACAATTTCAGCAGGTAATTTTAATATGAATCTTATTTGTTCAAGACGTTTTAGACGTATCTCATCTTGTTTAATCATAACTCAATAAGTTCAGCTCAATTATATTTCACTTAATCATAATTTTACAGCTGCGTACTTACAAGCCGCATCTTTTATGTCTGCTGTCAGGTTTAATGAAACTTTCAAGATTTATAGATTAACCGCAGGATGGGCTGCGTATCTTTTTTAGTCATGATAGCTCAAGTTTAAAGGATGAAATTAACCTCCGGAGTTTTATCGAGTGAAATTAACTTTTAAACTCCGTGTCAATAAATATGGCAGGTGAGGGAACGGTTGCTGTCTGCTGAGATTATCGAACCTGATGCTGTCTCCATGCAATACACAAAATTTATACAAAATATTATACCTACTACGGTCGTAGAAAGAACTTTCATGTGATTTCTGATTTTTATCAAGCTTTACGATGCAAACAAGAATTACGACGATTGACAATTTCAATAGACTTATATTTGCTTTAACATTTTCAGAGACAGTATTTGATCGTGTACGGATAAGAGAAAAAATAGATTCTAATAAATAAAATGTTCACTACTCTGACAAACCTTGAAATAAAATACTAGTCCAAATTCTGTTTGGTTATCGGAAAAACCATGTCGCATTTTTGCAAGAGATGGCGCTAGTCTTTTTTTTTGGAAGTACTAGAGCCGTTCGCACGAATGTTATTGCTACATCATTCAACGGTTGACAGTTCTAGTCTCATTCTAAATAAAAATTTTTGAAAAACATCATTGATCGATCTCCGTTCTTAATATCAATAAATGGCCACTGGAAACGGACACACAGAAAAATACGCCATGACTTTTCGAGACTAGCCGATGTGTTAAAAATCTTCTCGAACGAATAGAGAAATAAATCGTAAAATAGATTATTTTAACAGGTTGAATGCGGAGCCATTTTGCTTAGCTTTCGCGTCACATTTTATTTACCTTTTAAATCTATTGAAATAGTGCGAATATTTCTTAACCCTTTGCACTCGAATGGAACCTCCAAAGCGCCACTATTATTTAAACAACTTTTGCATCGCTAGCTCTACAGTTAAGAAATCGATAAAAATTTTAATACTCTAAGTGCGAGTAACAACAATTAATTTCATATGCACGAAAGGAAATCAACTACGTACAACGGAGCTATTATAGTTAAAAATATTGTTTCGATTTTGGAATGAAATTGCTTCGAGTGCAAAGGGTTAATATTATATGAATATATTGATACCGTTAGTCCCCAGGGACTGACATACCATTCAACGTGTTAAGCAACGTATATTATTTACTAGTTATTATTTGAAACAGCATTTTCTCAGTCGCGATTACAAGTCGTTGTGTATTAGTGATTGAGGAAGTCTGCAGAGCATTTGTTTACACCTAATGAAAAGCATCTTGCGGAGTTTAGCGCGCGTCGTTCCACAGTTTCGAGTTTCCTACAGCAGAAGAAGCCAAGGGTGGTATAATTCAGGGGTTACAGGGCCGAGGAAATTACGGGGCAACATTTAGGTAGCATTTAGTAGTCTGCACCGTGTTGGAACTGAAGAAAACAGGACGAGTGTAGGCGTTGCATTCTACGTGCGCGGGACCGGGGAATCCTTTTCGGAATGTAGCTCATATTTTCCCAAATGAATTTCCCTTGTCAGGCAAGAAATACGTTTCCTATTTCAAGCGATTCGTGAACGAGGTTACCTTGGTCCGGCAAGGGAAAATGCGCGAACGAATGGAGGGGTCATGGAGAAGAACGCGTTCACCGCGGGCAGTAAAGTTTCGGCGTGTGCTGTTCTTTAAAGCGTTGCAAATCTCGGGCAGATTCACTCGTATATTCACGCTCGTTTTCCGGGGACTTACCTCGGAATGAACTTATTCCATTGATACCGTCGCATGGAGAATTCCGGCAACGTGACAGGTGTCGGAAAATACATACACCGTCGGTACCTGTTACGTAAAATCATCCGTGATCGAATTTATTGACGCGCGATAAGAATTTACGGCACGCTCGGCCGCATGAATTTCACATCGGCTCACAATCGTCTCGTTACTTTTCTTCTTCCTTCTTTCAAGAGAAATATAGAAATCACCGATCCGTAAGATCGTTTGATAACAATTCCAGATGTCGTGCGACGTGAATTTTTCTATCGAGGAAGATGCAGTGGCTAACGATTCGAACGGTCAGATTTCTTATCTTTAACACATGAAATATGTATGTTAATCTGAAATGTTTAAAACAATTCAGTGTCTATAGCAAGAGAGAAGTCTCAAGATTATATTAGTAAAAGTAGAAAACAAACCAATCATATATACAGTATTTACAATATGTTTACTGGTGCGTGTATTAAGTAAATATGTTATAAATATTGTTTAATATTGTTTTAAACATTTCTGATTGACCCTGATGTGCCCATAATTATGAAAGTGGTCTAAGTCATATATTTCTTGTTCCGAGATATTTAATGAATTGCACTTGAATAAATTGAAAAATATTTTTACATTATGCGACATTTTAATTTATAATTTTATTAGTCTTGATTAATGGAAATTTATTATGAATATGAAATTTTGTGTGAATTTCATACGAAAATGTTGTTTTTAAAGTTTAGACTGACTTAGACCATTTTCAAAATTAACTGAATGTTCTATAAATGACTTAAAGCAATCAAGAACTATGAGTTTTATTTCAAACAATAACTTTAATGAAATAATTCATGAACATTTATTAATTATTTTTAAAAAGTAATCCATTTTTATCATTTCGAGTTTCTAAGATTCTTAAAATGTTCCTGAAAAACTGGAGGGATGTATGATAGTAAACACATAATATCTTTATGTTTTTCTTCCTTTACTTGTCTAGTGGTGGTGTATAATGGAAGTAATTTAATATTTCCGTATATTTTTGGTCTTCCTCTTTTAGGTGAAAGATCACAAATGTGGAATTTAGAATCATCTAAAGAAGTTTTATAGAACATTTTATAAGGTTTATTTTTCAAGAATCTCATCCATTGAATTTGTAGCCAAGAGACAGATTCGCCCGCGGTATTTTTTACTCTTCTAGTAATTTCGTTGAAATAAAATCCGGCTGCGACATTCGTTTTATTGAAAATGTATTTCTTCTTCTACACTTTTCTATCCATTCATAATAATGCTTAGGGTCGTATAAGTAATTCGCTCTTTTTATTTTCATTTCTATCAACCCAAAATCACGGTCATTCAGTAGAAAGGAATGACCCGATACCAAAAATTCAAGTTATCTTTATATAATTTCTTTAAATTTTTGACTTAGACCACTTTCATAATTAACACTAAATGAATTCCATATAATGTTGAAATTACAACCATTATCTAATGGTTCATTTTTTACGATATCGTAAAAATTACATTGGATAAATTTAGTTTAAAATAATGTGATGTGAAATAATTGATAAACTCATTTTTTTCAATTTTGACTTAGATCACTTTCATAATTATGGGCACGTATTTCATGTGCTAAAGATAAGAAATCTGACCGTTCGAATACTTTCGTTAGTCACTCTATGTCTTGCCAGATACATATGTATATTTCTTTTTTTGTTTTCCGAGCTAAAGAGCAGAATGATCTGGCTGACACGAAACGGTTTCGAGAAAAACGAGCAAAACATTCGAAAGTTAGTATGCAGTTGTTGCGATCAGATTTTTTTTTTGTAGGACTCACCTGAACATCTCTGTAATTTACTTTTCATTGTATCCACTGCAGATTTGTAATTTGAAGTAGTTCAAGTGGGATCCAGAAAATTTTGTTCTCAACCTTAATCAGCCTATCATAAAGCGTCCCTACTCCTTTAATTAAAGCTCTTCAAAGGTTGAACATTTCCGTGGGAACACGTTTTAAAATTGATTCGAAGCAACCACTTAAAACTGGAACGGTTTCCTCTGACCGACTGATTTGAATTTTTAAATTTTTCGAAATGAATTAAAATTTTCGTTTAAACGTAGATGAGTCTACCGTAAAGTGTATAATTAGAATTGTTATTCAAGCCCGCAAAAGTTTGAAAATTTTCATGAGAAGACGATCCAGAATTAATTCGAAGTAATCCTTTAAAATTGGAGCATTTTCGTCCGACCTAGCAATGTGGATTTTCCTTTTTTGAAAAAGAATTCGAATCTTCTTTTAAAGCTAAATGGTCCTGTCGTAAAACGTGTCTTTGTTTGAAAATGTGATAAATAAGATTTTTTACAGCATCTCAGCTACCCGTTTTTTTCAGTTCACTTTTACTGTAACCATTTTGCTAAATTATTGGTTCGCAAACATTGCTTGTCATAATTTTAATGTTTTAATTAGTCATGATTTTAATGTTCGGAACTTTCCGCTGATTTTGCGAGGATAAGTAAAAACATTGTCTCGCAAAATCGAATGTACAATTCGATTAAATTTTCGAGTGTCTCGGAATTAAAGAAAAAAGGTTCAGTGATTGTTGAATCCAACAGTTTTAATGGTTTGAAAGTTTATTTAATCAGAGATACACAAAACGCTTGTTGCTAACGAATGATTTATGCGCGACAAATTCAATTTTCTTGCAGAGAATGTATAATTTCACACGGATTTCAATTTGACAGTAATGAAGGAACCGAAATAATTCCATATGTTTTGATGCAGAGAAATTTTAGGCCAGCATACCGTTTATAATCAAATGACTGTTAATATTTTAGTCACGATCGCTGTATTTCCGCCGTCTCATATTTCATTCATAAATCAACGTTGCACCGTATCTCTTATCAATCATATAATTGCATTTAAAGCAACGCGTTAACTATTCATATATACATTCATGAACAGAGTTCAACATAAGCTTGCTTGTACGAACGTTGTTAAATCATTGACGAAACGTTTAAACAAAAATAGAACCGTCGGTATCAGAATTATTCAACGGCATTTAAAGTATTTTAACCCAATCGTTATGGGATTAACCATATATTTAATAACGCGTAAACAATATAGCATAATAGTAATAATTCAATCGAAATTTATTTGTCAAATTCTTCCTCAAAATAATTTAGGACATTCGTAAAATAATTAATACTATTTTTCTTTATAAGTCCCTACAAGTTTGAAACTTAGATATAAGTTTTCTATAATATTTTGGAAAAGTAGTGGTCTCAAAATTCGAAACAGGGAAAATAGACATAGGGAAATCAATATTTTCGTTTTCTACTGGATCATAATTGATCATTCTCGCAGTACTATTAAACATTCGAAATATTACCAAAATATTAAAATGGCAAAAACAAAAATAATCGATCCTGTTTTGTCTTCGTAATTCTAACGAATTCTAATTATTATTAACCCTTTGTACTCCAAGAAATTTTAATTCTAAAATGGAGGTACTTTTTCGACTCAGTGTAGTTTCTTCGTACGTGATTTATTTTCCTTTGGATATAGAAAATTTATTAGTATTACTCGTACGCGTGACACTTTAATTTTTACTAATTTCTTAAATGCATACGTAGTGATGTGAAAATGATTTTGGATAATAGCATGGTAATTATTAGTGTCGCCTCACAGGCGCCATTGGAGTGCTAAGGATTAAAACATCAAGAAGATAAAATACGAAACGATTGACACTGCTCTTCCGTTCTAATTCTGAAAAATGCAGTGCTATCGAAAATTCTAAATATTGCCATAGTGTCGAAAATGCAAAGATACAGTGATCGTCATTACTTCTAAACTTAACTTTAATTTAATTCTAAAGAATGCAGCACTATTAAAAATTCCAAGTGTCGCAAAGTGCCAGAAAGGCAAAGGACGATTTGATGGAAACGAGATAGTGATTTTGTTTATTTCGGAAAGTTATGGAATTATTTTTGTGTCGACCAGCACGGCATTTGCAGCAGAACGGGTGGTTCTGTTCAAGACTGGATTACAGGCACTTTTTGCATAGAAGTCCGCAGTCATACGAATAATGCAGCCCGCGACTGATTAAAGCAGTATTCCCGGCATTCCAGCATTCGTTAGGTGGAGAAGGTAGAAAGGTGATAGGGAACATCTTCCGTCCGCCAGGAGTCGTAATTGCGCAATATCCCAGCTTAATCTGGCATAGTTACGTTAAGTCGACTGTAATTGCAAGTCTGTCAAATAAACAGGTAGCTGGGAAACTAAATATATGGATTTCATATGCGAATATTCCAGCTCGTTTCCGACACGTGCTTCGCCCGAGTCAAATAAACCACCTTAAATTTTATATTTCAGAATTATATGAACCGTAAAACTGCACCTGCGTAATACGATCAAATTAACCCATTTATTAATCCTCATATGGGATCGAAATTTTCGAGAAACCTGTTCTTGTAATTTTGACAAAATATTAAGAACCCGCAGGAGTACTTCGATCCACGTTTGTACATTTGCGTTAGCTGTGCGAATCACTGCCGTTACTAATTGTCAATGGGAACGCGAAGCAATTATTACATCAATAACATTAATATTAATTACTTAGCGAGAATATGTTTGTAGAAACTGCGATTGTAATCTGAACGCAAGGGTTTCCGTTTGATTAACATTTTAACAATATCTTGCGCGTTGTAACGTGTATTATTTTACATTAGATCCGACTGTTATCAATTTTATTAAGTAATTTTTCAAACTAGACTTCCTTTCGCAAAAAATCTTTTCGTCGTTCGTTTCTGATCAAACATTCATGAATGTATGTTCGAACGTCAGTTTTCATGATACACGCGTTTTATAAATTACACGTAACTTCTTATTTTTAACACTGAAACTGCCGAACTATAAATCCAACGATATACATTGCTTTGTAATAATAACGAAATTGCATTTATTAAAACTTCATATAATTCTTATTGTAAGGTATACGTCGTTAAAGAAGTATATCCGAAAATTTCTGATGGAAACATTTTTATAACTTCAATAATTACGAAAGAGAAAACTAGGGACCTGTCAAAATGACTAGTTTGGTAGTTCTAGCGTTAAAGTATCGAAAAGCGACGTTGTATAGAAATTTCAGCCGTACTTCTTGGTTAATATTTTTCTTCTCCGATAATTACGAGCAACGAGATTACGTTAAAAATATATTCCTCGTCTTAACAATTTTAACAAGTCAATAATAACATAATTGTATTCGTATATATCATTTGGTCGTTTCCATCGTAAGCGCATAGAACCTTCCAATTATTAGAATTGTAGGAAACAAATTGGAGGTTCGGGTAGAGCCAATAGTTTCTTTGGGTGTTCACCCTCGGCCTCCATATTTAACGATAACATCGTTTCCGCAAGCCCGAAATTTGCCGAACAATTTCGCCGGACGAATTTCTGCCTGGCTGTACTTACGTATTCGTTTCGAACACACGCGATCAGTATAAAATTTAAATAGTCACCGAAACTAAAAAGAAAAAGGTGGGAGCGAAAGAGCCACGATATGCGAAAACCGGCCGGGCCGATGGTATAATTTCTATTTAAATAAATTCAAATTTATTTAAACGAGACCGCACGGGATTGTTTCGAGTTTTGCGTCCACTGGATAATCGTACACTGGAGCAAAGATTCGGCGAAATAGGAATCTGTTCCCCTCTTTCTCTCTCTCTCTCTTGCTCTCTCTCTCTTGCTCTCTCCCCATCTCACGCTCTCTCTAATTATCGCAAATTCAGTTGCAAGTTGTTACGTGCAAAAGGAGCCAGTGGCGAGGAAAGAGACAGCCAGGGTGTTAGGCTGCGCTCGGTTGAAACGAATATAGCAGCTTCTGGAATGGGCAGACGTAGACTTGGCTTAAGGGCGTCAGTTTAAGCATGGGTATTGCGCACAGTCACGGTCCTTGCTCAGCGAAGGTGCTCGTGCCGCCCTTATACGTTCCACCCTGGCTTCTTTCAAAAGGATTTTTTTCTAAAGTGCTTCATATCAAGTGACAATATGCTGCTATTTATTCGAACACTGCCAGCTCCGGTTCAAAGTGAATCGCTTCCAATTTCTGTCGCAGAAGCTCAAATAACGCGTTTGTTTAACACGTTGAATGCGTAGCCATTTTGCTTAGCTTTCGTGTTACATTTTATTTACCTTTAACACTTTGACTGCCATGTTACCCATGGGTAACAGAATTATTTGTCAATGTTCAAAAATAAATTTGTACGTTAATATATTCGTTGCACTCAATTTAGTTTATATCTGGAAACTATAAGAAGATGGAAGGATAACTACAGTCACTCCTATTAATATTCGAACATTGTGCTATTCAAAAAATTGTTGCCAGTTTCGATCATTTGCAATAGTAAATTTGAAGCTGTTGTTTTACAATATAACAGAACATTCATTGTAGTTGCAACTGTCCATAAGCAATAGACTTGCTTAGCCCATTTGTGCTTTTCTGTTTCAATCGAATCTATTGAAATAGTGCAAATATTTCTTAATATTATATGAATTATCTATAACATATTAATTTGTAAATTTGATACCGTCAGTCAACGTGTTGACACTAGACTCAGCTATTATTAAAATTGGCTTCTATGTCAATATGAAAACGCAATTTTTTTACAGAAAATACACGTTTATCGTATGAAAATGGTACAAAATATTTTGAACAATCTGTGAATGCCAAAAAAACTGTTCCTCTTTTGAGGCAAACCAGTCGTCGAGCCTATTTTCGTATATTTTCGTAAGAGATAAGTAATAATCGGATGGAGCCAAGTCTAGTGAGTAAACCGCATGCAAAATTTTATTCGTGTTCTATTTTAATTCAAATTAACAGACCGCTGAGACTATAACATTCCCTGAAATTGTCTAATGAAATGCTGGGGATGCACTTTTCTATTTGAAAAGAACCTCAAACACTATCCGACTTTTATCGCTTCTAGGCGCATGTAAACCCTTAAGGCGCCGGTGCAACGGATTCCCTAGGGACACGAAACCCCTTAAAATGAATGATCTATCTTCTATCACGACTGTTGTACTGCGAAGCGTAAAATGGGTTCTTCAACTGCTTGATGAAGGACTTAGAACTTTTCTTTTGCTTTCGGTCCTGAAGGATAATCGAATACCTTGTACAATTATTTATTATTGCGCTATCCTACTTGGTGAGATTTTTGTGTTGATTAAAATTGTGAAATCAAACACGAGAGAATGTGCAGCATCGAAAGATATTATTTGTATACACATCATAGAGACTGAGAAAAATGTTATCTTTAACACTAGGTTTATTGACCGCGTCGTTTTGGCATTTCCTAATATTTTTTATTTACGATTATTGGGATTATTTTTCGGATGGATCCACGAGGAATGTGTCATCAGACTTTTATTTCTTTGGGTGTTAGATTTTCTGAATCGAAATAATAGCATTTCATTTGAAAACTAAATTGCTCTTTTAACGATACTTTCCATGTATGATTCTCATGTTTCACTTTGACCGCGTTTCTACATTCATATGATTCGTTCTGCGCAAGAATAATTATTTGGAGGAAACGAGAGTGCAATGTAATACCCGTCTGTTTTTAATCGTCGTCGTAGAATTATAATTATTCTCTACATACTACGAATGCATTTAGCATGCGCTAGCTCTCCTCCAACAATTCGCATTTAATCAAATAACGTTTTAAATTTAGCAATTGTTATTATCTTACCAGTCTAGAGAACGACTCTTAATTCCAGTTTCTTTTTCTTTCTCAATTTCTCAAAGTATTCACTCAATTTCAATGGATTTTTTTTCAAACATGTTCTCCAACGTGCAAATCGTTTAAAAACATTTTAATCTTGAAACTTTCTCTCCGACTCTTAATTAATCTACATACATTCTCGTTCATTAGTTCAAATGATGTGCAAGATATTTCGTATAAATTTCGCATAAATGGGCACGTTTAAATTGAGACAATCTGTAGAAATACATAATTGCATCCGAATAAATCAAACTTTCGTAACTCAGCTCAACTGCATTGAATATTTATTGTTTTTTATTTTATTGTTTTTTAATGCTGACCGTAATCTCCGCATGGACAGTAAGTACGACATACTTATTTGATCCGAAGAAAAAGTAAAGTTAAAGTTCACTTGCAACGGATTGCATAAAAAAATATTATTTATTCCCGGTCGAACAAGATGTTTAAGTGGCCACTCTCCAGTGGACCAATATTTGTAACAATACTATACGAATCATGTTTCGTCAGCCACTTGTATAATGCAGCGTGTCGATTTTTCGAATAGAAATTCCGCGATATTGCCAATTTGTTTTACGGAAATGACTTTCTGCGGCCGCAATTCATGATCGTTCGATCGCGAATTAATGAAATTTACTTACGCTCCAATTTTTCGGGCACAATGTTCGCTGATTGGTCATGCGATAACTGGATGCCTTCCGTTTTACTAACATCGACTACTCCGCCAGGTAAAAGTTATTAAACAGAGGAAACTCTTCCGTGGAAGCTATTCGACACACGCGTAAACGTATATCACCGAATTGACCTGAATTTATGTAAACTCGCACAATACTCGCAAAATTCCTCGTGAAATTTATTAGCGTTATAGTTTAAATAACCGTCGACGTGGATATTAAAATATTCGTAGCTACCTCTTCGCTGTAAAATAACAGACACTGTTTAACGTAAAAATTGTCAATAGAATTTCGAACTAAACGTATGCGAACTCGGGACAGGATAATGAAATAGCAAACCATACGAATATTAAAATATTTCAATTAACAAGCGGAAGCTTATTAATTCCTCGGTAACCGCATCATGTCAAAAGGAAGTTAATAAATATTTTATATGAACATTCTAACACAGATCATTAGATTACGCTTTGTTTAAGGTACCTTTGCGGTTCTATATTAATCTAATTAATAAGGAAAATAAAGGTTAAAGAATATATTGAGATAAAATTACTACTATAAATATATATTTTTAAAAAGATATTAAGGAAAGGATATTAAATTAGCTCTATTATAAAATAAATGTAAAAGATAAACTGATGTGCTATTAATTTCTTTGAAAAATGTGATTATTATGTTCATGGGTTGTTCGCAAAATATTAAATAAATTAAATTATCAAAGAGAATTTTTAGTAACGCGTAATGAACTTCTCACCTCATACTACACTCTGGTTAATTTTAGATGTAGTCGATGTTTAATATTATTAATTTTATGATAATCATTATTAAATATCAGGATCTGTTAAGCGGACACCGGTGTCCGCCATGACATCCAACCCGTTCATTTTCTTTTTCGTATTAAGGGCCCGAGGAAAGCAGTCACGCTGCAACGAAAACTGTATAAATGGTTAGATTGGACAGTTTGAAGAAAAACCGACGAAAATGCATGCGACAAGGACCGCTGCGGCGATGCTATAGCTGCCATGCTACGGTTAAAATGAAGAGTTAGCTTACGGATGATACGCCGTGCCGTGGCTAACAGCCAAATCTGAAGGGATTTGCGGTGACTTCATTAAGTGTTGTTACTCCTATCCGAAACGTAGGAATTGCCACTGTATCACCTGCGATCGTTTACTCGCCAAACACAAACATTACTGTTGTCCGTCAGTCTCGTGTTTGTTAATCTACAACAACATCAATCCTCAGATGACAGATACTTTTGACAGTCACAAGGAGCTGTTGTCCATTTAGATGGGCGTTTAGAGCGCTGAGAGTTCCTTCGCAGAGCGATACGCGCGTCGCGATACTTATATTGTAAGAAATATATTGTTTAGACGCGAATAACGTCTTTAGAAGTTTTAAATGAAACTTCTGACCCATGGTCCAAAAATTTGGTTTTGCCGCTTCTTTTCTAACTCAGGCTACAACTAACAGGATACGTAGGCAGTGTGTATACCAAATTTCAGCTCGATCGGAATGAAATTGCGGCCGTGGTACGATTTTGAAAATTTCGAGACGTTCGAAATCGTGAAAATGGACAAAATGGGGTTGATAAAATGAAGCGTCCTGAAGTCCCCTGAAACGCTAGCTTAGAAAATGAGGGCTGTTCTTAAAGAGGAAGGTTTGAGGAAGATTTTCCCGTTGGAATCATGTCGATAGCTCTAAAAGTTTGGTCGAGGGACGCCTTCAAAGATTGGCCAATATTGGAGGGGCGAAGCACAATAGAAATTTATTTTTCCAACATATTCAGGCTCAGCGGAGTAATTAAGAATTATTGAAATTGTGACCTTTTTGTTAAATACTGTGACAGGTTTTCCTGCTGAACTCTACGCAGTGCACTATGTATACAATAACGTACCTAATTTTAAGATCTTAGGAAAAACGAACCCGCGCTCCCCGGATCAAAGTCCATCAATCACCACTTAGACTCACGTAGCCTTCCGACTTGTCCGTATCTCCATACGTATTTGGTCTGGAAGATCTTGATCCCACACTCGGTCATTTCGTAACAACGTTCGCCCTCGAATGTCCATCTCCAGCTAGGGCGAGTACTCGATAAACTGGGCCGAGTTCTGGTTCGATCGTGCAAGCTGGATCGAATTCGCGTAACTCGCTTCAAATGCGAGCGGCTCGCTTCAAATTCGAGCGGCTTGCCTCATCCGAGTACTCGACTTGACTCTGAAAGCGAGTTTCGGCTTACCTCGATTCGAAGTCAGCTGAAATACGCGAGCTTCCTTGCAGGTCTAGTCACGACGTTGTCATCGTCTTTTTGTATGTTCTGGCTTTACTCGGCTGCCATCAATACACATCGTCGTTAGCTTCGTCACATTTCAGGAACGACTACACTGCCCGCGTCTCCAGCAGTTTCTCTGTCTGGGATGTGCCCTTTACTTCGTCTCGCAAGCAGCCTCTCACGTTCATGTGCGACTACCTTCGCGTCGCTTCTTCGCTTCGTCATCATCAGCGCCATCGCGCAGCGATCCTCCCATCCCAGACGATGCTCCCAAATGTAGGATCTTAGGAAGAACAGAGGGACTCGAACCCGAGTCTCTCGTAGCCGATCAACTACCGCACAGACCCACGGAACCCTCCGACTTTTCGTAATCTCCATACGTATTTGATCTGGGGAACCTTTATCCCACATAATCAATGTCGAATGAGCTACGAATGCTTCAAGCTTCTGTTTTTGTTCTTTTCGTTAGATTCGTTATCATATTTTTGCATGATCTTCGTTTTATTTTTAGCCTCCTCCAAACGATTTATAGTATTGTAGTCATTTTTCAGGTAGAAGGGCCGTAGTAGAGATGAAAGGTCCGAACAATGGTTGGAGTTTATGATGCAGACGTGACACTTACTCAATTGGAGAGCTTAAAGAAACAGCAACGAGTTTCTAATTTGGTCAAGAGTCGTTCGAGTTTCTTAGCAATGCTCGCACCATAAAATTGTTATACCCTCGACGATTTCTTTGTCAATTCGCGATTTGACTCTTCGCTTTCGAGTTATTAAAGAAAAACGCGGACCAATCAGAGTGCAGCTACTGTGAACGTTTTGTAGTACGATTTATCGCGATTTTAACAAAGTCGAATATGTCCGCTATAGCCACGTTCTGATCGGCCCATGTTTTTCAACGTTAACTTAGAAACGAATCGTCAAATCGCAAAGAATCATCGGTTTCGTGTTTCCTTGAACTTTACGGAACACCCCGTAGACACGGATAGACAAGTTAAAAATCGCGATCTCTACTTTTTTTCTTCTTAAGTTTGACTAATGGTAATTTTAAATCGATTTTGTTTATACATTATCCAGTGAACGAATCCTTCTAACTTCTCATGAAAACTCAAGTCGTTGATCCAATTTTAAGAAGTTATTAGTTTTTAAACTGTGTCAACTTACTTTCCCGACGAGATTGTATTGCCGAAGCGAGCTTAACAACGTCGGTCGTTTCGAATAGCGCAAACTGTTCTAAAGTTTAGCAACTGATTCTTATTCGCCGATTTCGATGTCACTCTCATTCCCGCAAGTATTTTAACACAGTTCCCGAAATCTTGCTCGGCAAGCATCAACCGGATTGCATTCGTTCTCTTCGTTCCGTTCGTTTCGATCGTTTCATTAATTCCTGTTAATCCATCCATTTAAACGACTTTAACAGCAATACCTATTATGTTCGCACTACAACGCATCGAGTAGCGAATTAAAAAGAAAAAACAACAAACGATTATCTCCGAAGATGAACGAAGGTTAATTTACCAAAGTTTGCAGCGTCACGAGAAGGATATTCGCTATATTGCCAGAATCCATTTGGAATCGTTCTGGGGTGGTTGGAGGGCGGGTAGAGGGGAGGGGGCAGCGTGCCAGCGAATGCATTCTGGACAATGGAGTTTACGTTTACTTGAATCGTTGAAACTACCGATTACGCCAACCTTTTTTACCGTTTCGTATTATGAAACCTGAATCGTGCGCCATTTCGCGGAGGGGGATGAAAGGGGAGGAGAAGGGCACAGTTGTAACCAATTTGCTAGCCGTTTCCCTTTATCAATTACCTTCCACCTTTAATGCGGTTCGACTATGAGCTTTCGCGGAATTTTTCATCGTTGCAGCTCGCCTGGCACCTGTTCGCCGATATCGGCAGTACGGATTCAATTTTTCCATAAGGTTAGATGCATGACCGAACGACTTGAAACCCTAAACGCGACTATGTCACATCACTTTATGAGAATAACGAGAAATAAAATTTTTAGTCCTTTTTACAATATATACCAATGGAAATAAATTTGTCATATAATTACACATAGATGCATTTTCACAATCTCGATATTTAACCCTTAGCACTCCAATGGCGCCTCTGTGACGACTTTAAAAATTGCCACAGTATTTTCCAAAACAACTTCTAAAGTTAAAAGTAAAATTTTAACCCTTTGCACTCGAAGCTGCTTTGACTAAAAAATCTAGGCATTTCCTTTGACCTAGGATATTTTCATTCGACATGATTTATTTAATCTTATGCATATAAGTGTTTTTACTATTAGTTGTCCTCGCAATATTTAAATTTTTACGAATTTTTTAGATGCAGGCATAGCAATGTAAAATTATTTTAAACAGTGGTGTGGCAATTTTCACTGGCGCCTAAGAGTCGCCATTCGAGTGCAAAGAGTTAAATATTGCAAGTACGAGTAGTAGTGCTAAACTCGATTTGCAAAAAAAAAAATTACTCGTCTACGATGGAACTATTGTAGCTAGAAAAGTGTCTCGATCTTAGAATTAAAATTGCTTGGAGTGCAAAGGGTTAATGCATGCGAATACAGATTTGAACGAAAGAAATATGTTTCGACGAAACACATCCCGCAACACAGGCAGAAAGACATCAGTCGTTTTGAAATAAATGTTGGAATAAATAAATGCATAAATTTTAGAACCTGAAGAAAGTGTGCTAATTAACGAGACGAAATGTTGCTGTTGAAATTTCAATGAGCTTAAATTGAGGACTTGAAAAATTCAGGGCTTCGAATGACCCTTTCTAGATTTTTTATTTCACAATTATTGAAGTTATAAAATCGCCTTCATAGGAATCAATTCAGTGGATCTCTTTGTTCAATTATACTTTGTAATGAAAATCACAACTTAAATAATTTAAATTTTGGCATATTTTAACGCCCGGTACGTTTAGCGTTAACATACTCAAGGTCTGTTTTCATCAATTTAGTAAATGATGATGCATTCTGTACTATTTAGTAAAATGCTACAACGTTTAACTTCTTTCTTTAAACCTTTGCACTCCAAGGAATTTTAATTCCAAAATCGAGACACTTTCTGACCTAGAATAGTTACATTGCATTCAGTTCCTTTCGTGCATATCAGATTCAGTACTATTACTCGTGCGTGCAATATTTCAATTTTATGTTGACTTTTTAGATAGTAATGTAAAAGCTGTTTTGAATAATAGCGTGGCAATTTTTAATGTTGCCTCAGAGGCGCCATTGGAGTGCTAAGGATTAAGGGGTGAAGTATTTTATAAAAATATATAAAAATCGTTCGATAATATTGTTTCGAATTAACTACGGTTAATACATATTGACACGTTCGTTATCAGCATTCGTTTCAGTATTTATCTTTCTTCTTAAAATGTTTGATTAAATGCACCGTTCCTTCTTTCTGAGGAATTATAACAATTTAACAGAAGCGAATTGTGGATTTTCTGAAATTATTGCGTGCACCACGATTTTAATCTGCCCGGTTCTGAATGTCATATATTTGCGATAGCGAACGTGTTAAACAATTATCAGTATACATTTGAATAGAATCGCAGAGGCCCCGTTAATCTTATATCTTATCTAATAACTATTGAAACTGTAACGACCTTTCCACGACGAACACTCATATAAATTCCTTTATATTCATACACGATATATAATCAAAGTTGTTCAAAATTTAAATAAATTCGATTGTATCATTTCTATAAAATAACACATACTAATCACTTCAAACAAGAAAATTGCTTAACTTCTTTACACTTGAATTTATGTTGTAAAATATCTCTGAATCCCTAAAACTAAAACGTCAAGATAAAACTCGTGATAATTATAAACATGCACGTTATTAATTCCATTCACATCGAAATATAATTTTAGCCTTCCAATGTTAGCAGACTAACCATTATACATATATGCACATGCTAAACATAGTCTTTCTTCTCCAACTAACACGGGAACAAATCCGATTTTCATGCAACTTATGGGAGCTTATACCTCTTTGAAAAATATTTGACACGTGTCTTTTTTAGTGGCAACCATCCACTTTGAAGGGGTGAAAACAGCCCTCAAAGTAGGGGTATTTTTGAGATATAATTTTTTTTTAAATTGTGTGTTCTTCAATGAAAAATGTAGTCGCGCAAGAAAATGTTAACGAAAGTTTTTTGTTTAAACAATAAAGCTATAAGCTCCCATAAGTTTCATAAAAATCGGATTTTCGCATCTGAATATGTTCCCTTGTAAGAAATGCTAAATAGCAAAGAAGAAATAGAAATATAAATAGAAATAATAGAAATAGAAATAATAGAAATAGAAATAGAAATCGCTACAAATATAAAATGAATCGTAGTGCAAAAGCTGAAACTAATAGTTTTCTGTGAGATGCTGAGATGGATCAACGAGTGCATTAAAAATTATAAATTACCATTAAAAATAAGTGAAATTGACTTTAACACATTGGTGACCATAACACTTGCATAACCTATTTAAATTTATAAAACCCAGGGCGATATAGAATATTGCAAAAGCTTTGAATATTTTAAAAGTTATATAAAAAATATATAGAAAGTTTAATTTCATTTCATTCAGTATAAATACAAATTTATTGGAGTTTATTTAGAATGTTTTACTTTACTTCCATATTCAATTACAAAATAATAGCCGGTGACATGGCATAGTTTCTATGTAAAATTGCCGGTCAGCAAAGTGTTAACATGTTCTTTATGCGTCCTTATCAGCAAACAGACTAATTTGATAAAGTTACTTCTCCCTCGAGACAGAACAATTCCGTCCGAACAACTTCTTCAACAAAGATTTTAGGTGGTAAATTCGTATATCGATTAAAAAAGGTCACCCTGTCTATCCAGATTTCGTTAATCGGGGCCACTTAATGCAATTTTATCCATAAAAGAAAATGCGGAAGAAAGCAGAGGATTAAGGAGCATCGTTGCTGGAGAAATTACCTTGTGGGCGGAAAGGTTCGCGACAACGCAAGCGAGCATCGCTTCTCTGCCCATTGGGACCGTCACGTTCGTTATTGGCACGGTAAAGCTCGGTCCCTCTGAAACACAACAGCGTTATCTTCTAAATAGTCCGCTATAACGTGGGTTCATTAGACCTATATATCACCAAGCCCCATCGATGAAATCGATCTCTTTTTCTTACACTACAGTGTACTTCTTTCTCGCAGCTGCGCCGTCGCTAATCATCATTCGAGGGCAAGTACTTTCTCCTTCCCCTTACCAAATCGTACTTTAATTGACTTTTCGATAATCATTCGTACGTACAGTGAATCACGAAAATATTCGAACGCTCTTAACACGTTGAACGACCCGTACGAATTTTGTGTACTTCAGACAAATTTCATTTATATCATTCATAGAAGTGATCAGCATAATTAAAAAGAATTGTTAGTTACTGGACAACGAAGCTCTCACCTTATACTATAATCTCTGTTAACTTCCACAATAATAAATCGATGTTCAATGCCATTAATTTAATCATAATCATTCTTAAACGACGCAATTAAATTAAAAGTGAAAAGTGTTAAATGCGAGTCACATTAACAATTACAAAATATATTTATTCGTGTAATAACATACAAGTAGCACGGTTATTATATACTTAATTATATGCCGACACGGTTGCAACATGTTATTAGACAACAGGTATATCCCACGAAATATTAAAATTATTATAATTTTGTTCTTATGTATTTCTAAATAGAAAAGAACGTTATGTAATGTTAAGTGTCCGAATATTTTTTCGACGCCAATATTGGGTCTAATTTCGTTTATGATTTATTGTGTGGAGAACAATAGAAAATAAAGTATACGCTCTTCGTATATGAATGTTCATTCTTCGAGGGCATATACATATATACGGCCGTCGGAGCGAAAGGGTTAATGAAATCGTCTCGATTATCGAGCAAAGCGACGATTCTCTCGCCTGTATCGTGCTAATGAAATAACGAATGAAAAGATACCGGGCTTGGATATTTATTAGAACGACGTGACGCGGTGGCCCGGTCGAGGAGATTCAATAAAAGAACGTGTCTGGCCAAATTACAGGGCAAAGTTTCCGCGGAACACATTGTTCCCAGTGCAAACACGTGACGCCTCACGTTCTCCGAGTAACGCATTCTCTGCACACTGCTGCATCGACAGAGAACGCGCGTTGAGAATTTACTGGCACGGAACAGTTTGGTTTTGTAAGACATGTCCCATGCGACAGACTGCAAACGCGTGCACTGCGAAAGCGCATGCGGTTACCGAGCGCCTCTGGTAAAACGCACGCGGTCTTTGTGCGTGCCGCGTTCCGTTATCTTCAAGTTAGAATTGCCGACTTTCGCTCGCCTAATCCCGGGTTTATCATTTCACGCACATCTGCATAGATAGACCGGCAAAAGCCATCTTCGAGGAGCATATTTATGCAAATGCGCACCCGAGAGTCGTCTCTGGAAGTCTTCTCGAAAAATCGATGGAAATCGATTCCGGCGTATGTGCAACGTTTCAAACGAAATTTTCTGTGTTTTATAAAGTGTCTCGGTCTCTCGCACGGCTTTGCCGAAATTATGTTAACCCTTTGCACTCGAACGGGACCTCCGAGGCGTCACTAAAAATTGCCGTATTATTATCGCCCGCAAATAACCACGCAACAGACGATAAAAGAAAGGAAATTAATTAAATTTTTAACAATCATTCACTAAAAACATGCACAATACCCTTTCACCATAATAAATTCATTGGTCAATTTCTCACGGAACTATTTTTATAATTTCAAAAATTCTGTGCGAAATAATTAGGAACCAGTCGTTTTGTAGATATATTGTTCCGATTTTTTAATGGAATTGCTTCACTAAAAACGCGCACAATACGTGATCAAATCGTTAGACACGGTTTACAAGAATCGATCAAGCGTTTACATTGAAACAATCAATTTTTAAGGCCCCGTTTAAAATTGCCATACTATTATTTAAACGACTTTTACATCGTTAGGTTCGCAGTTAAGGAATCGATAAAAATTTTTATGTTCTGAGTACGAGTAGTCGTAATTAATTTCGTATTTACGGAAGGAAATAAACTGTGTATCATGGAGCTGTTTTAAGTAAAAATATCGTTTCGATTTTGGAACGGAAGTCGAGACCTCGTATAATTTTTATAATTTCAACGATTCGGGGCGAAGAAATTAGGAACCAGTCGTTTCGTAGAAATATTTTTCCCATTTTTTAATGGAATTGCATCGAGTGCAAAGGGTTAATAGTCAAATGGAAAGTACTTGTTCGAGGAACGTTTTAAATGTCGCACAATCACGCGTTTATTCTACCGTGCATCGTATGTAATTCACGGTTATTATCAGCATTGAATAATTTTTACTAAAAATATACGATAAATAAAATGGTTGTAACGTCGCGTGCGATCAACTGTCGTCATATATAATTCGCAGTTACTATCCGCAGCGAACAATAAATGAAATTGATATAATGTCATACGTAATTCACGATTTTAATGTTCCGCGAGATGTTAAGGACCTGGACAGCGGACTTGTTAAAACTTCAATTTGTTGCTTGTTATTACCAACGCACCACAAGTATTTGAAAGGGTGTCGTTTTTTTTTCTCCCGTCGAAACGTTAACTGAATATTTTACCATCACTTACATCTGTTACAGTATATTCGTTCGTTTTTATTTCATTCAATTTTATTCTTTTCGAATAAAAACGAACGGTTTCCCGATCAAGAGTCTGGCATTTTTTGAAAAACGGAGATCTCAAAAATCGGTCGAATACTAGCCCGTCCATTCTAAAGAATCATTTTTATTTCTCGTCTCGGGTTAAAATTGAAAGAGATATTTCTAGTTTTACGAATTATTTCGGAATTGCATAAAACAGAAATCGAATAGAACTTACTTAAATAGTTACTTCTCTTTAGCAATATTTTACAAGTTAAATATAATAAATTGTCTACAGGTTCTCTGCTGCTCGATGCTGTGCTTATTCGTTTAAATTATAAATATATCAAAACCATCCAGTTTTTGACTTTTAATAATTTGCCGAAAAGCTTTTCCGTATTAGCAGATTCGAAACGAAGCTTTTAGCGAGAGATATGCAATTTTTGAGGGCATAAAGTATTTTTCGTGTACCTACAGCTACAGCTGATTGCATGAAATCGTCCAGTGTGAAGGAAATGGGGTAAGCTCCATTAGTGAGCTCCAAGTTCAATATGTACTCATGAATATCAATCAATTCAATATCTACGATTCGTTTCATTCAGTTCGATTAGTACTCATAAAAGGGAAAATGGTTCATTTCATTCAGGTATTTGCAAAGTAGTTGGTATCATTAAGTTCTCTCGCGAATATGGAAATTATACAATTCCTACGTTCACCGACGTTTTCGCTGAAACACATATTTACATCCAAATTGCACCGTATCGGATAACACAATAAAATTGTATTAATTACGGGACCTTCGCCGCCGACAATACATTAACTTTTGTAAATAATTAACGATCAGCGTCCAAAGTCCCGAACGTTTTTCGTTTCGAAATTTATTTAATCGATACACCAAAATTTCGATAAATTCTCGTTATTAAAATATTCAACATAGTCGAGTCTTTTGTTCATACGAATTAAACGTCGAACGATGCACACTAATGCTACGACATATCTATTCATATTAATAGTAATAATGTGCCTTATTCAAGTGATGATTTAATTTTATTACAATTATTAGATTTAACCCCTTGCTTTACAACATCGAGTCAGTGAAGCGAAATTCGAAGTGAAATTCTATTTCATTGTTAGCAGTCTATGACGAATGGAGAATTAAGATGTGGATAATCAGTGGAAACGTAAAATAAATCATAGTGCAATGTGTATGTATGATGTTACACCAAACAGAAAAATATTGACTCATACTTCTTTTATAAAGCAACATTCTGCTATTTTCATTATAATGTGTAAATTTCTATTTTATAAAATTTTTTCGCAAAAATATTTGCATAATTTTAATAATTACAAACGCACAAGAGAGAAACCAGTTTTTACCATTTTTACTCATGCAATAATGTTAATTACCTTTGTGACACCTACAGAAAACGTTTGTTTCATTAACAAGTATTCCTACCACCAGAAATGTTCGATAAAATACACCAAAAATTACTAAAAGAGAAAATTCAGTTTTGCTTGTGTAACCAAAAATTAATTGGTGAAATACAAACTTGAGAAGACATTAGAAGTTTGAGGTTTTTGAAATCGTTACAATGATAAATTCATTTATATGCAATTTCTATCTCTCTCGACTGACTCCGAC
>CM052093.1:13373064-13433366 GCA_028453745.1 Agapostemon virescens | reverse complement strand
CTATCTCTGTCAATTCACTCGGACAATTTTCATTTTCCAGTAAGATGCATAGTCTACCAACGACGAGCGTATTGTTGCAGACATTAATTGATAAACTAGAGACTTGTGAAGATATTAGAAGTTTGAGGTTTTTTAAATCGTTAAAAGAATAAATACATTTTTATGCAATTTCTATCTCTGTCGACTGACTCGGACAATTTTCAATTTTCAAGAAGATTCATAATCTACCAACGACGAGCGTATCGCTGTAGAAGTTTTCGAAATCTGTGAGAATGGTTGTCAGCGACCGTGCAAAGTGTAAAAATACAGTCGCGATTTTCGCCAGGATCGCAATTGAAGTGAAGCCACGTGTTACCAGGAGAATTGGGTTATTTTAATTAAATCGGATTATTGAAGCTAGTTAACGAGTCGACGATAAAACGCTTTGAGGTTGTTACGTTAAGTAGGCATGTACGAATCGCGCAAAGGCGATGAGGAGGCAAAATGGGGATGTTGGCAAGGGAGTTGAAACCCGGTGTGCGCCAACAGATAAGCACTGATCCCAATTACACGTTGGGTAGACCAGTTCCCAGGCTGAACGGATCATGGATTATTGACTCCATCTTGATTACTTGGCTCTCGTCAATACAATTGAGAGATCGATACACCCTGAATTCCCCGTACTTGACCTCCACGCATACCACGTTACACTCATATTTGCGAAATGTTTACCTTTCTTTGAGTCTTTTAATACCCAATCGGCTAAAACAACCCAAGATGAACGAACAAAATTATTTTCTTTACTGGGAAACATGTTTACACCGAACAGTGTGCTGCCCTAAAAATATCATCGCGCAGGATCGTTATAATTACAGTCGTATTTACAAAAATAATATTTTCTTCATTTTTATGGTCTCTAGAAAAAAGCAGACATGTTTTCAACTCATTCCGAGTTTCATTTTGTCTTCGAAGGCTTTATTATTTTCGAAAGGACCTATAATTATTTTGTAGACTTTTAACCACTTGCTTTGTAATTTATTTTACGGTTGCAGTGATTAGAATTTCTTTGGAGTTAGTTGTTAACTGAAAGAAAAAGATAATTCGGATAATTCAAACAATATTTAAATGAAGTATCGTTTCGATTTAAAATTAATTAATAATCTGTTCAGAGTTTACGTCACGTGTCTGATACGATGTTGTAGGGCAAAGGGTTAATTTTTTACAGTTTTCAAGTTTTGCAGATGAATAAATATGTTTTTCGGTAATGTATAGTACTTGGTTTTGGCGTATTTCTTAAGTGTGTAATTCTGTTTCTTTATATTATATAATACTTATACAGGCCTGGAACAGTAACGTTAGACAACAAATTAAAAAGCAGATGTTCTAAAAACTTCTCCACACATGATACTTGTTTTAAAGTACTTTTTGGAATTCCATTTTGTTCTTTTGTTCTGAAGAATATTTGTTCAGGTTTTTTAATGTATTTTCCATAGACTTCCCTTTTATGTACATTTTATAATTTTTTACAGACTTCGGACATTAATTGCAGAATGATCTAATAATTTTTTCGCACGTGATGTTTGTTTCTAGTGTTCCTGTTTGGGGTGTAATTCCGTTTTATGAGGTTCATCAACATGCTTGTGGGTTTTATATTTTCCCAGAGGCCCTAAAAATTTTTTTTCACAGTCCAAGTTTTGGATAGATCCTAGTTCCTGAACTTAGGGCGCCTGTTAAATATGGCCGACCCGCCTAAGGCAGACCATGTTCTTGTTTCGTATGGATTTATTGATGTATCTTCGCTGCTTATCATAGTGTTCTGAATCGGTAATGAACGAGGCGACTATGCGTGCTGCAATATGCAGCAAAGTTACTGTATAACATAAATCTCGTATGCATTGGGTTTCTTAAGTATCGGAAAATACTTAATGGCCATATGTTGTGTAAAAAGTATTCTATATATCCTCGCTAACTTTCTGCACATGTCTTAGTACTAGAAGACCGATATTGTTTAACTGCTTCGCTTAGCGATACCGAACTAATTTGGAATTAATTTCAGCCACTTATGACTTTGCAGAGCGATGATAAATTATTTCAACTTTTAACGCGAATAATGCAGTTCCCAATTTGAGCATTAAAAAAGGCAAACATAAAATATCGTCCAGTTAACTTGTATAAAATGTTCCAACTTTCGAATAAAAGGGGTTGGGTCCATTTAGACCCAGAATTATAAGTAGACCGTGCACTTTCATACAAAATAACTATTTTTTACTACGATCGCAATGAAGAGGCTTCCAAAAGAAATTAACTTCTTCTTTTAATAATTTGAGGGGGTTAAAATCAATGCAATTGTATTTTTAAGTTCACTTAATAATTTTGGTATTTTATGCTTAATCTGCACATTTCTTCCCTACGTGTACGCATAAATTAAACTTTGAAAGCCAGAAAGAAAAGAAAGGCTAAAAGAATGGCAGCAAGATTTTACTATAGAACCATTTTGAGATTGAAAATGCAAAGAAAATATATTGGTAAGAATCAATAATGTTTTAATTCTGTCCTCAACCAATTTTCCAGCCAGCAGAAGGAACTTTCCTTTTTCTAAACCTTATAAAATAGTTGACGATAATAACATGGAACGTGGAGTCGAGTAGACTAATAACCTAGCTAATATCCGATAAGACAGCAACGTGGGTTAAGTAATATTAGGCATTAACGTCGACAAAATGAATACCAAGCATTAAAGAAGAATAGGACATCCGTGGAGCACCGTGGGACGTGCTTAAAAATCACACTGCTGAAATAACGTGCCAGGCCATTAATTTTAATGCTGGACTTGGCAAAGAATGCGTTATATGTAGACATACAAAGCACTCTCTGCGTTTTCCACGTTAGGGTTTCCGTAAACACAGTTCCCGGGCTGAACTTATGGGGGCAGAATTTTGAGTTTTTATTTAGTGAGAAAGTTTCACGCCAGACCGCGCCTTCCGACCGCACCGAAAGAAATATTTCGTCTATCTCTCTCTCACCCGCTGTAACTGGTCCGAGCAGCCAACCATCGTATAATCTACAACATGTTAATGCAAATTATTGCGCCCGCCTAATGAGAATGCAAGACCGGATGAACTTTCACCTGAAGAATGTGTCCCTGCTGTTGAATTTTTCCTTGTCTTCAATTTGCTTGTCAAGGGACCACCGTCTCATCGAAAACAAGAGAAATCCTCGGTGAACGTGAACATGTACAGGCATTTTTATTATTCGTAAGACGGAAATATCTGTCTGCTTTTCCAGATACGTGATTGATACTGTTCGGTTTCAGATTAAGATGAAATTGAAGTAACGATAACAATGCATCATTTTTCTGTTTACACATTTTTCTATGCATTCATTTTTTTACATACTCATTTTTCGAAGTATTCATTTTTCTGTATACTCACTTTTCTACGTATTCATTTTTCTACGTATTCATTTTACTGTATGTTCATTGTTTTACATTTTCATCATTCTATACACCCATTTTTCTGCACACTCATTTTTGTATAGATTTATTTTTGTCTATACTCATTTTTCTACGTATTCATTTTTCTGTATACTCACTTTTTTACATTTTCGTCATTCTTTATACTTATTTTTCTATATATTTATTTTTCTATATATTTATTTTTCTCCACACTCATTTTTCTGTATACTCACTTTTTTACATTTTCATCATTCTGTATACTCCTTTTCTACATATTTATTTTTCTATATACTCACTTTTTAATTTTTTCATCATTCTGTATACTCATTTTTCTATATATTTATTTTTCTGTACATTAATTTTTCTACATATTCATTTTTCTGTATACTCACTTTTTTACATTTTTATCATTCATTATACTCATTTTTCTATATATTTATTTTTCTGTACATTAATTTTTTTACATATTCATTTTTGTGTATACTCATTTTTCTATATATTAATTTTCTGTATACTCATTTTTCTGCACACTTATTTTTCTACATATTCATTTTTCTGCATACCCACATTTTTACATTTTCATCATTCTGCATACTCATTTTTCCATATATTTATTTTTCTGCGTACTTACAGTTATTACTACACACTTATTAGGTATCTTCCAATTAGAAAGATTGAACAAACTATAGAACGTAGTCATAGCTTAATTATTTTCTACACTTTTGCTGAATGCATCTTTTCACTTTCTTTAAAACAGTATTACCTGAATCATTTCTTACAAAATATTTCTTATGCTATTCGGTAATATTTATTATAAAAAAAAAGGAAATAAATATTTCCACTGTTTCGTTGACATTTGAAAAAACTGCCCAGTCATGTCCAGCCGTAATTGCGCGATTATGGTCCTCGCAGCGGCACAAGGGACCATCAAATAAAGATAATGCCATCGCATATGACGAAATCGCAAGGGCAACGTATTACTTCCGACATACCGTCAAGGAAATCGCGAACCTACCAGACAAACCGGGAAGCTTTCCTTGAAGAAACTTTGTTCACTGTCACCGGAATATTTCAGTTTGTTTCTCCATTCCCTTAAGGAATGCACTCTGGTATTACGTATTTGTAAGCGTGCCGTCAGATGTGAAGGAACCGTGGAAGGACTTCCACTGTTTTCAAGATTCGCAGCATTTTCCGTTTACGATTTATGTTTAAACAGCGAGTTTCGTCTGCAGTTGTCCGAACGGATTAAAATTACTTGCATACTGTGTCGGTCGAAATTGTTCCGAGCACTGAAAATATTTAATAGATCGAATGTCATACGTGAAATCTGATTTACACAAGCTTTAATGTAGTTGCAAAAATTTTATTCTGACTCGAATAAAAGACAATTTTTATTATAATGGACATTACCGAGCTGATAACCCCCACGTGGCTATGCAAAATTAAAATTGCCTGTCACAATTACACGAAATAGGAACAAAATAAGCTCGAACAATTTTTCGCGAATAATTTCAACGAGATGAATAAAAGATAAGCCATCGATATTCATAGACTGTAGACGCATTTGTTACAATGAGATAAAGTTTGTGACTTTAGTGCTGCATGGTAGTACTAGAAATTTAAATATCGCTTAAAATAATCTAATTTTTTCTACAGGAGGGGCTTAACAATTTTTTACGAAGAATAATAAACTACACCAATTGTTGTTTGGCGTTTTTGGCATTTGTTTCGTCCTAGACCTGCTAGAGGACTCGTCAGTAAGGCTACCTAGCTGACCCTGTCTCATACGCTAGGATACTGGAAGGCCGTAATCAGGTACTAGCGAGAAATTCTTGTCCCGTTGCTTCTCTGTCGGTGAGCGCAAGTGTTGCAACCGCCACAGCTGAATTCGAAAATACATGATTTCGTTACAGAATTTGAAGGCAATTTTTGTGTACCTCAACTGTAATAAAATCATCACAACGAACTTCTCTCGAAACCACGCTGCTTGAAATATTTTTCGATGTCATTAATGATTTTACACGCGACACTTTGCATAATTAACGGAAAATTGTAATTAACATGAAATTCTGATCACAAATAAAATCTTAATTATAAGTAAAATTGCAATTACAAAGAGAATTGTAATTACAAGGGAAATCGTAATTAATTAACATGGAATTAACATTCTGTAAACTGTACAAAACTTATTTGATACACGTGTTCTCCGAATTTTCTGAGCGTTCGCAATCCGCTGCAAGTGGTTTCTCAATTTCTCTTTGAAAAGGGGCGAGCGAACGTTCAATCACGGCTGCGACACAATGCAAAGCGCGTTAATTGTTTCAGCAGAGCGTTATTATGCTTACAGTAACATAGTAACGTTCTTACGAGCTCCTCGAAAACTAGATTAAGCGTAAAGCCTCTGTGAAATAATCATGAACGACGGTGTACAACGATGAAACAGAGGTGGTGAAAGGGGGGCGGAGGGGGTGGTGTGGGCGTCAGTAGAACAATTGCTCCCGGCGAAATCTTACTTTCCATCCCCCCGGAGATGTAATCAAAGCGGAAGCATTTTGTTGCAGAGGCGGCAAGGCATCCGATACTCCCAACAAAGTGGTTTTCTTCCCGCTTGAATTGTCCTTGCCCTTAACCCGCGCATTTCAATCGAAAATACCAGGGTTTCTGAAGCTTACCGGCTAGCTAGCCGAGAGGGAAACGAACTCGCCACTTTAGTAGCAGTTAAAAGGATGTCCAACTTGTCCCAAAGGCCGAAGCCCTCGCGAACTCCTCTAAACTTGGCAGTCACTATCGAGTGCACTCGCAGAGCCCGTTCCACAGTTATATGTGTTATATACATACACAAATTATAATGATTCTAACAAATGTTATTGATTCTATGCGAATTCGGACACTCCTTTGAGTAAATTTTCAGATTTTCAACATGTTGTGGATCTTAGTGACGTATGCGACGAACGCAAAGGAAATGTTTGGTTATCGTAGATTTTACAAACGTGTAGACAAAAGTGTCAATGCGTTTTCATTAAATTATAAGAACTGGACTAACAAACTTATGGAAATTACTTTTTAGAAAATATAAGAGCGTTTAATAAAACAGATTATGGTTGACAGAAATGATTGTCGATCGTTCGTTTTGCAATTTATTTAATTTTGTTTGTACAATCAACAAATTTTACGATATCGAAAAATCCTGTCGAACTCCCAGGGGACGTACCCCCCCCCCCCCAGGGGAATGGGTGAGTTTACTGTTAATGACACCCCTTAACAATTCTTAAACAAACATATCCTGCATGTTCTTTAACGCGATTATTTATTATTAAACTATTGTAGTTTTGCGAATCTTACGAATGCATATTTAAATTTAAATATCGTTTACGTATTTCGACGGTGTTACTTATTGTTTATCTTCACAGTACGTATCGTATAAAAATTTCACGTGGTGAACAGATTTATCAGTGAATCGTGTTCATTAATACCCGGCAATATTCACGAGTTAAAAGTATCTCTGTATCTCGACTACTATTAGCCCTTTGCACTCGAGTGGTGACTCTGAGGCATCACGGAAAGTTGCCACATACTTATTTAAAACTATTGGAATATGGGTATATAATAAAACTCACTATGCTGTTAAATATGAAGTAAAATTTATATATTTGAATAACTTCTCTAGAAGCAGTGAGACACGTCTTTACTCTTTGAAAGAAACGTTACTAGGAGGAACAGTCGAATATAAACAATTGAGGATCGAGGGTCCCATGCCGGGGACAACACACAATGTATGCATGTATAGGTCAACAGCCGGTTTAATCGATCCTTCCTTTTAAAGAAATAATAGATTAATTTTCTTGTAAATTTATATATTAAATTCCAATAAAAACGATTTCTACATCACCATGCTTGTATCTAAGAAATTTGTAAAAATTTAATCGTTGTAAGGACGGGTAATATTATAAAACTCCATATGCATAAACTTAAGTAAATCGTATAGAATGAAAATGGCCTAGATCCAAAGAAACGCCTGAGTTTTCGAGTCAATAAAACTTCGAGTGCAAAGGGTTAGTAATTTCGATTAAAAAACGGTGTAGTCAGATGGTGAAAAGTGTGCTGACCGACTGACCAGCCAAAATAAATTGTTACATACGTAATACAGCCCGAAATAATAAATCGATCGATAATCTGGTTCGCGGCACTCGGAATCTATCAAGGTCGGCCGGGGTTGCGAGCGCCACACTTCGTTGCGCAGCGCTGTAAGTATGCGCTGGTGGGGCACCCGAGGTCAGCGCGCGCTGTCAGTACAGTAGTGCGCGGCTCCCCGAAGGGAGCGGTCGGGCCCCGGGGCCAGAAGTGAGTGTCCAGTGTTGAGGGTCTTGAGGCTGGGGTGTCCGGTGCTGGGAGTGACCAGTGGCGGTTCCTGAGGATGTTTTATGCTGCCAGCAGGGGGTAAGCCCTTCCCACTGTCTTCCATCGTCAACGGTATTTTTCTAATGATTATTATTGTGTATAATGTTACTGTATTCTCATATCTGTCGCATATTTCAATGTTTATGTATGTACAGCTAGCTATCATCGGAGTTTGCAGGTTCCCGTTTTTCAACGTTGGAACTTCTGCGCTCAGCAGTCCTCAGGGGCTCGCTCACGGTTGGGGACCGTTGAGCGAGTACGGGGTGTCGCGCCCCCGGGGTACCTGAATTGCCTATAGATTCTTCCACATTCAATTAGAGGGATTTGGACTTGTTCTCTTGCTTTCGCTAGCTAGGCCGCACTCGTGTGCGGGGTGGTTAGCTTGGCTCTCGTGAGCTGGTAGCACTCGTGTGCGGGGTTAGCTTGGCTCTCGCGAGCTGGTTTGTACTCGTGTGCGGGGTTAGGGTGGCTCTCGTGAGCTGGTTAGATAGGTAACGTACTTGTGTACGGGGTTAGCTTGGCTCTCGTGAGCTGGTAGCACTCGAGTGCGGGGTTAGCTTGGATCTCACGAGCTGGTTTAGATAATTAGATAGGCAGGCCGTACTCCTGTACGGGGTTAGTTTAGACATTCGAAAATGGATAGGCAGGTCATACTTGTGTACGGGGTTAGCTTGGCTCTCGTGAGCTGGTCGCACTCGTGTGCGGGGTTAGGGTGGCTCTCGAGAGCTGGTTAGATTTGTCCTTTGTGAATTGGGCACATTTGCATTCTTTTGTGAGATTGATGGATAGGCCGTACTCGTGTACGGGGTTAATTTGGCTCTCGTGAGCTAGACGCACTCGTGTGCGGGGTTAGTATGGCTCTCGTGAACTGGTTAGATAGGTACGTACTCATGTACGGGGTTTAAAGTTGTGTTTCTGATCGTTGGTTCGTCGTCGGTTTAGCGTCGTTCGTTTATTTTCGTTGGTTTATCATTTTTGTTTTAAAATTGTTGTTTCATCGTCGTTGGCATAAACAAGTTTGTTTGCGATCGCGTACGTTTTGAACTCATTGATTCATCATTGTTTGTATGTCGTCGTTGATTTAAACTCGTTAATCTAACATCGGTGGTTTAACTTTGCCGGTTTGTCGTCGTTGATTTATTATTTTTGGTGTAATATCGTTGGTTCATCATTGCTGATTGTAATGAAGACAGAAGAACGAAGATAGAACAACGAAGATAGAAGAACGAAGATAGAAGAGCGAAGAAAGAAGGACGAAAGACGAAAGACGAAAGACGAAGAACGAAGAACAGAGAACGAAGAATCAAGAGCGAAGAGCGTCGTTGATTAATCATGGATGGTTCATCATCGTTGGTTTATCATGGATTGTTCATCATCGTTGGTTCATCATCGCTGATTGTAAAGAAGAATGAAGAGCGAAGAGTGTCGTTGATTCATCATCGATGGTTCTTTATCGTTGGTTTAAACACGTTCGTTTATGATCGTCGGTTTGAACTCACGGATTCATCATTGTTTGTATTTCATTGTTGATTAAAGCTCGTTGATCCATCATCGGTGGTTTAACTTTACCGGTTTATCGTTGTTGATGTATTATCTTTGGTGTAACATTGTTCGTTCATCATAGTTGGTATAAATACGTTCGTTCATAATCGTCGGTTTGAGCAAAGAGTGAAGAAAGAAGAAATCACCTTTTTGTTTTAAGTTAGTTTAAGTTACCATTAGTTAGTTAATAAGATTGTAATATCGTCGTTGTAAGAAAGGGAGCCAGAAGGGCTTCTGACTTTCTTTCAGGGTCTCTTGTGAAGCAACCTCCACGTGGTGAGACCTGGGCAATCGATATTATTCGCTACTTCTAACTAGCGAATAATATCGAGCTAATAGCTTCACACTTAGAATTAGTCAAGAAATTTGTAATACTTTATCTATGTATGTCCATTTAATAAATACTGTTAACTTGTGTGTTTCGAAACTTCCATTTGGATTTTGCATCGCAACTTTCAGTCTCCATTATTACAAATTAAATCATTCTTCTTGAAAATTGTTATTCCTCCGATTCAAGGGCCCCCAGGGGCTCGCTCACAGATGGGGCCGTGACAATGTGTTGTCGTATGTATATAATACATATTATGTATTATTATTGTCCCACCCGGAGGAACACGATCAATCGAATTCCTCGAAAACTCATTACAGTCGGGAGTCAAGCGCCGGCGTAAAACTAGCTTTAGACGGTAGTAAAAAATGTTATGGCATTACTCGCGGATTTATGCTGCCCGATAACGGTGCCAGACACTGCAGGATTAACCAATAAACAATTTAAGCACGTACTTACATCGTCCGACGAAGGGGGGGGGGGCAGCGACGAAATTTTCTGAATTTGATATCATTTGCGCAGCAACATTTCGAACAGTTTACGCACGAGTGTTTGCAATTTAACTTTAGTTCGAAAGCCCGTTGAAGTCGGACTATTGAAAGTGCTTAATTTTCATTACTAGTAGAAGAGAGCTCTAAAATTTATAAACGCTTAGGACCTCTGAAAGAATTAATCCTACGTTGCCGCAAGAGCAGACAATATGGCGGACGAGCTAACTCGTTCGTGTTTACTGCTGGACTGCCTCGCTTCGTGTTTCCTTTGCAATTTTGCAAGGTACAAGGAAATAGAATAGTGAACATTGACGAATAGATTGTTGACGAACGTACGAGTATTATTTATGCTAATTATTACCACGGATGCCAAATGCTTTTGACAGCAATTGTAAAGTTCAGCTCGAAGAGGTGCAAATTTAGTTTCAAATAGCCGATACATTATTATTAATATAGCAACAATAACGGCCGATCGATCAACTAGCATGTAATCCGCGATAATGTACGCAGTTTCCCTAAAACGAAAGCGTTTACAAAGATCGATATTTTGCGGTTCAGTTACATAAGAGGTTAAAGAGAGTTTCATGGCATCCTGAGAAAAGGCAGAGATAGACAAAGATGAAACATGAGGGCGGAAGGAACAGGAGGATAGACTTGGGAACAGAGAAAGACGACAGGGGGAACTATGTGTATGTCTGTGTGCCAGAGAGAGAGAGAGAGAGAGAGAGAGAGGGAGAGAGAGAGAGAGAGAGAGAGTCGCTGAAATTGAGATGCCTTATCTTGAGGATGAGAAAGGAGTCTTTCGGATGGAGTGCAGTTGGTGAAGCGAGGTCCCGCAAAAATCTTCCGAGGAATAAAAGGGGATACTGCTTGCGGGAACCAACCAGTTTCACTAGGTCGAACTACTTCGTTTGTTCGTATTGCGCACCTCAGATTCCATGTGCTTCTTGAAGAATCCGTCCTCGTGAAAGTGGAAGTCGAAGCTAGCCGATGCGGAATGTAAAATTGCTGCCCGGTCCCCAAGGATTGTTTGGCGAGTCCTGAGCGTTGTCCGTAGCTGCTTATACCTTGTTTTTCCCTTTTTTTCGTGGGAGGGAGAGAGAGAGGGTTGGCCAAGCCAATTTGATCCCACAAACATTCATGCGAACGTGTTTGCACAGTCGGTATAAGCAGCAGCTAAGTAATGCAGCGGATAAACATTGTAAACGGATGTAGTTTACATTCGCTTCAGACGTCTTTCGAATTTCTGGATCGTTTGTATTTGGAGTTCGTTATTGTTGGTTACGGAAAATTTCGTGAAATAGATGGTTGTTTAATATTAAATAATAATGTTTACATGGTTATTAAATATACAGTTAATGTCTCAAGGTTTAAGAGGCTAGAAGAATTTGATAAACTTTCGATAAGCTTCTTACTTTTTATCCTAGTTTTCATTAAAAATTAGAAATTATAAACGATAAGTAAAATTTGCAATTTTTACAGCTTTCCATAATTTTTAACCTGAAGAACGCCATCTTAAGAAAAACAGTCACGATTGGAATGCAATGTAAAGAAATATTATTCTTTCCATGTATATAAAATTGCAAAACGCGAATGAAACTGCTTTAGAAAATGTTCATTGTTGTTAAATAATTTCATTAGGCGTCCGCTGCATTAATTGACTTTTACACCATGTTGCTATACGATAGTTACGAGAGTTTCGCTAAGAATAAGTAAGATGAGCCGTCCTGCGCGGGAAACCATAAAAACTTTTCAACTCCGTAATGATTATGGGGAAGAGTTTTCCGTCACTTTCAAAATTCCAAAATATAAAATTTCTTTTCATTAGAAAACTTTAAAAAAAAAATACATCTTCAATTACATTTTATAAAGTAATCAAACTGTTTACCATGCTCTTTTCCAAAGAACCCAACGTCGACCATCAATCTGTTCGTACCATTCTCTCGTGGTCGATTCTCGTACAGGTCCTCGGAAATAGTTGGAGCAGAGATTCTGAGATATTTTTTATTTGTAAAGCCATAAAAAACAAAGACTCCACAGTAGTTAGGCACGTAAAAAGTCCGAGTTTTCAGTCTGCGGAACGCACGAGACTTGATATTCAGAAACTTATTAAAACTTTCAGGAAATATATCGAAGCGAAAGTTGATTACGCGGAGAAGTAATTTCGTAGAACAGTACGTACAAATTTCAAGCACGTTTTATTTCTGTTTCATTTAAATATCTCCCTTCGGTTGCTCTTTAGCCAAGGGGGAAGCGAAACTTTCCCGTCCACTTGAAACTATATTTTAAGTTTCCATGGAACACAGGAGAACGAAGAAAAAATGTCGACATATCGCGGTTCTCGTGCAACCGGACATTTGTTTGAAGAATTAGCGGCCCGTAAAACCGGAAAAACGTTCCGGTTTATGCTTGACCAAAGAGTATGCTAACGCCGTAACCTTTACTCTTCGTCGCCGAGCTCTTTTAAGGGTCATCTGGACAATCTCTATTACGCAATTTCGCGTTAACGAAGGCCAGAAGAAGAGTGAGAGGTGCGAGAACAAATTTCAGGTCTCGCCCTCGTCGGAAATTTGATCATGCGAGTAACCTAATCTTCATTAGTTTCACGGTTTTCTCATATTTTTTAATCGTCGCGTCCCGGGATCTGCGGGACAGTCTTTTAGCACTTAGATCTCGCCTAGGTGTTCTTCACAAAATGGCGACTCGACGAAATTGGAGTCCGGCTCGCTTTTCAGAAGTTTCTTCTCTCTCGGAAACGTGAAATACATTTAAAACATTTTTATCCGTTTCCAGTGTAACGGAGACACGTGTTATCAAAAGTTTTGTGGATTCGCACGTTTTCCGGTATCCGAGGAAAATACAAAGAAATATTTAAAGTCAATTGTGAGCAATAAAAATTAAAAAGGCGTTCTTCCTTTTAATAATGTTAGTACGTTGAAAATAGAGCAAATGATGGTAAATTTTTCGCCTGACGACACAGTTTTGTAAAAATCGCAGTTTAATTAAAACGTTATGCGAATTCAGGAACACCGATGTAACATTTGCAAGTTTTATAAAATCGGTGTAAGAGAAAAAATTTTTATTTGACCCCTATCTTCCGTAATTAATACGGAGAATCTTCATTCGAGAAAAAAATTTTAGAAACTGTTACAATTATCGCGAATCACAGATTATTACTTTTTGTAATTGTTCTTGGTAATTATTAATTCATCCCCATGTTAATTCGTGATGCGTTTCAGTTATGAATCAAAGAAAGTTTTTAGAATTTTCTCTGTATTTTTGTTGTTTAACGTAGCGCTTAAATTCACTGAAATTAGGATAATATCTGCTAATGGGCTTTCGTATTGTTTCTGTGAATAAATGAAATTCTCCGACCGGTTTCTCTCGCGAACAACATTATGTTCGAACGGCTAAAATCCTGGAGAAATCGGTTCAGTTATATTTTCCATGAAAGAATCAATTTACTCCAACAAATACGACTCAATTTCAGAAGTTGAACTGTTCGATATGTTGGTGCTATATATCACAGATTTTACGTCCCTCCCAAAAGTCCTCTTGTGAAAAAGGAAACTTATTCAGAGAATAAACTCGATCTGCGTGCGCAAGCTAAAATCGTATGTATGATCTGTGGAAATCGTTTAGCAAAATTTTATATCCCCTACTATTTAATGTCCTAACTTTACGGTTGAGAAAGTATTCCGGACGATTAAGTATTTTATTGAACCGCTTCAATCCGGAGATCAATTCATACTATTCGAACAGTATTATATGCGTTCGCATTACTTTTAATTGTTATATCTTTATACGCCCATGTACGAGAAAAATTACATTAACATGCGTATTCGTTTTCTCTTTGACATATTCGTAGCACAATAAATTTCGTAGCAACGAATATCGATCAATATATTTTTTTGTTACTAATTCAAAGAACGTAAGGTCTTAGTTAACTCGGTCACACGTTATTCATACTAAATAGTTCGGACACACCAGAATCACATTATCATACTTTTTGTTTAAACGTCGCGTTTGAATCTAACAGAATATGTTTATTCATATTCCCATATGAAACTATAATTAATTTTTAAATGGAGGATAGAATGAAAGGTTATCAATATCCATTAAGAATGCGGCGTATACTTTTACCTAGCATCGTAGCTTCTTATTAGCTTTTTAGCAATCAGAAAACGAGAAAAAAATGCCGGGAACCTTTGAGGGTTGAATTTCACCCCTCAAAGTGATTTTCAACGGAAAAAGTTGTTCCTTACACGCTTCATTATTCTACACGCACGCGCAAAGCTCCATTAATATCAGAATGTTTGAGTTGGACGACTCTACTGACTCTGAGTAAGATTTTGGAATTTTCAAAAACGAAAGTGAACTAGTAGGAATAGAATTTGTACAGTTCTTCGATACTGCTAAAATTGATAAAGCAACGAAGAATATTTGACATGCATAAATCTAGAAGAATAAACGAATAATAAAGAAATAAAATGGTTAGAATATACCTTATGATTAAACAAATAAATTCTTATTTCAATTTACTATTTTCCTCGACAAAATATGATACTAAAGACAGATAAAAATATGAATAGAGACCGGAAAGCATATAAAATGTCCAATGAATTTTCATCGGGCAGTCTGCGTGCTGCCACATACAGTAGTATAACGGAATGCGTTTGTGGATTTGCATGCCAAATATTAACCTAATTCATGAAGAATAGTTTTAGCGAAGTAAATGTTTGAGCCCGGGGCGATTCCAAACTAAAACGTTAACGTTTCAATTAAATTTGAATTTATCTGTATTCCGTCTAGTATTTAAATCATGGAACAAATTAAATACTTGATTTTTCAATCTCATAATTATCCGAACGCGCGGGTTTTTATAAGCGGACTATATTCGCAAATAAGCATATAAATTAATTAAACAATATCGATGAAATATTAGGAACGTATATAATTTATACGATACTACGAAACGCATTTATTAAATGGTAATTATTGGTTAAAAAGAAAAACGACCTTTGCTGTTGTTGTCGCAATGCCGGAAAACATTTTCATTGCTTCGTTTATCAGATTAACACGTCCGACCCTACAGATTAATGATAATTGTACAATATAATATATATAAAAGTTATTCCGATTTGAAGTACGTGTAACCAATCAGACCTGTATGCAAAATAATAATTCTCTATATCAATTGCAATACACAAAAATTAAATAAAAAGATTTTTTCTCTTCCATTTGTTTTAACAAGTTCAAAAAAATAAAATAAAAATACTTCTCAATTCTTCTTTTATGATTATGCGTTTGACATTCTTATTTTTGTCAAAAATTCGTCAGCCTAGTGATTAATTATTCGTGTCACTGTATCTGTATAAAATATTTCTTTATTTGTATTAGAATCGTGTTGTAATGGGGATGAACAGGGGATGAAATTTCTGTGACGTATGAAGCGTAGGCGGTACTATTATATATCGACGTAGACTATAGCGAGAGCATACGCGACTCCGCACAAGTGTGCAAGTCACTTTTATTGCCAGGAAGTTCGACGGTAACCGTTTCTTCGACGGTGTATCCGCCAAACAGAACTTTTAATTAGGTGCATACCGTTCGTGTCGACAATGGGTTATTATCTCGCTGCCCCGAAGCCGAATAAATGGGAAATTTCAGCATTTCTGTTTAAAAGGAATGCTTTTAGCCGCGCGATGGAAACGCAAAAGAACCGAGAAAGAAATTGTATCATAGAGAAAGCGTCATAACTTATAACGATTATTATGCGGCAGAAATTTTGCACGAATTCTATTAAATTTCATAGACTTCAAAAGAACTTTCCAACTTAAAAGAGAGCTTGTTTTCCAAGGATTAAAACTATTTGTTCCGGTGAATCTCCATTTCGCTTTATATATATATATATTTCTTTTATTCCAGTTCAGTTGATAACCATGCTCATGCGGATTAAGAATCTTTTTTAGTTTTTTTTCGCTACGTGCAACTACAGCTGCAGCTGTCGTGTTAACCATGGAGGGCGGTTTTTTTTTGGCATGAATTCGGTCAACTGCACTCGTTTGTGTGCACACGTTTCAGTTAAAAAAAAAAGAGAACCACTGACTGCTTTTGATTACACGTATTAATAAATTCGTAATCTTGTAAATTCGTGCGACCAATGGTTCTCGTTTAAACAATTGTCCATAGTCGCAGTCGTCGAATTTCGACCTTTGATTATGTAGTTGAATGTATTTCACAGTATATATTCTATTTAATATTTATCTCTTTCGAAATGATAAATGGAAACGTAATGAAATAGTAAAATTTCATCTAAATATACAAATAAATAATTAGTAACATAAATCTGTAATTAACGTACCCTAACCTATCACAATCGATCAAATGACCAGTACCGAATGGAATAATTATTAAAGTTATAACAATGCTATATAAATATATTTAATTTTGTAATTTTTATAAAGCCACATGTAATAATTACTTTGAAGCCTAGTTAGGCTGCGCGTTGAAGCAGTTCATTATGTGCTAGAAAATTGCAAAATTATAGTTTAATGTTCACGGTAAACATATTAAATTTATCACAATTTCAAACACTGTTTTTTGTTTTGTTAAAGATATTTTCTTCGTTCAAGAAAGATCAGGATTTTGGCAAAATCATTTTTTGGCGACTCGTGAAAAATATTCGACACGTGCCAGGTGACGTTTACGGAACAATTGAACTGTCCTTGGATTGTATTGTTTAGGTGTCGCCTCATTTTTCAGGTCGAATCACAAGTACAATCATCCCCTTTTTCTGGATTTCACACTGTTGTGAATTTTTGGCATGCGTCTGGCGCTCATGCTTCTCTATGCATAGCATAATTAAAAATCTAGTTAAAATAAATGCACCGGAAATTTATTAATACATATATTCTTGTATTCCACCGGAAGATTGTAAATTAATCAAAAACACGCAACAGTTTTTAAACAGTTACCTGCAAAATATTTTAAATTCAATATTACACTGACACGGGCAATTATAGCAACAATTTCTACGATCATTAAATTAAATTAACATACATTCTCTAATTTGCACGTTACATCCCTGGTATTTTTCTCTCGAAGAAATGTGATACGCGTTATTATATTTTTAAAACACGCACAGCTTTAATTAACAAAATGTTCAACATCCACAAAATGCGTAACATTTTACGCATTTAAAATAACTGAAATTTTTGTTTATTCTCCCGTTTTTAAAATCATTGTACTTATACATATCATTGAATTCATTCTCTGTATAAATATTTAAAGACGTAACATTCTATGCATTTAAAATTACTAAAATTTTTATTTATTCTTCCGTTTTTTAACATCATCGTAGTTATACATATCCTTGAATGTATTCTCTGTATAAATGTTTGAAATTCGTTCCAATCAAATGTATATATTAATTTGATGTGTTTTCCAAATTTTACTGTTTGTTTTCAGAAAAATCGTAGACAGCAGGACGTCGAAGTACCGCACGAATTTGAAGAATTTTTAAAAATGAATGTTCCCTATTTCATCAATTTTCTCTGTAATAGATCGTCGTATAACACGATGAAATTATTTAAAAATATTATATATGTATCCAGTAAATGCCAGTATGCCAGTAAATGTACAATAACTCCACAAAACATTGTGTGAACAAACGGTACACTTTGTGCCATAAGAAAATACTTGTATAGTCTATTTAAACAATTTTTTACCATTCTTTACGAATACATATTTTCGAATCGCCTTAAAAATATGCGATAACACTTTCCGTTATCATAACACAATAATCATACCGAGAGACTAATTTGATCGGCCGTTGTAATCGATTTAACGATCAAGGGTTCGATGAACGCTGTAAATTTATATTTTACAAAAAGATTTACCGCCGAACAACAAGAAAGTTGGATCCTGGCCACTTTCCACTGTACTCGCTGTGAAAGTGTTTTCGGTTACGCCAGGCCAGTCTCGAAAATGGTACTGGTCGCGGTCAAAGAAAGTAAATGCAAAACTCGTACATTAAACAAGTATGTAGCGATGCGCCGCACGGTTTGCACTACGCAAAATTGTTTCATGTGAAATGCCTGGTGGGTGGAAGCCGCAATGTTGGAGCTTTCCAGCCAGAGGTTTCTTCCTTTTAGCCCACTTTTCTTTCAACGATCAGTGGACTCGTTAGCCATCACGCGAGACTGACCTCTACCCCCTGGCGTGCTACCTCCTATCTGCTAGCAGCGAAATTTCAACATTTCCGCATAGATATCCCAAGGTAATTCCTGGCTTCACCCGTGAGCCCCGACGCCAGCCCCACACCCCTTCGCCGATTCCCTATAAAAACAAATTGCAATGACCCGCCGTATTTCTCCGCGTTCGCGAAGATTTACGAAGATAGAGATGCTTGGCTCTAACCAGCCGTCGAGAAGGTGGCCAAACACTGGGATTACGAACGCGTAAACGTTTCTGGTCAGAGATCAACCCATCAACCCCTACTCTCGATTTTATACACGCTGGAAATTAGTTTTTCATGATCCCATTGCTCGAACGGTTAGGTTACCGTTCACCGCAAACATCTGCATGATGCAATTACGAAATCTTTACGTCTCGAATATGCTTCCTCCTTTACGCCCGAATGGCGACACTGAGATATGCTACTATTAAATTCGCATAATATTTTGGCAGCTCTAGACGTAGTGGAGAGAGAGAGAAAAAGAAGAAAGGGAAGGCGTTTCGTCTTGGGTCCGCTAGAGGACTTTCGTCAGTAAGGCTGCCAAAATGGCTGGAAGGCGGTTATCAGGTACTAGCGAGAAACTCTTGGCCTACTGTCCCTCCGTCGGTGAGCGCAAAAGGTACAGCCGCCACATTATCAATTGCTAAGCATTCACTCGCAAACTAAACCTACCAAGCATTAACCCTTAGCACTCGAGTGGTGACTCTGAGGCACCACGGAAAATTGCCACACTATAATTGAAAATAATTTTAACACTGATATCTTTGCATCTAAGGAACTGTTATAAAATTTAACGGTTGCAAGAACGAGTAATAATAAAACGTCACATATGTACAAAACGAAATAAATCGTGTAGAATGAAAACGTACTGGTTGAGAAGAAATGCCTTGATCTTAGGGTTGAAACAGTTTCGAATGCAAACTCGCCTTTTCAATAAATAAAATTTATTGAAGTTTATTTAGAATGTTTTACTTTACTTCCATATTCAATTACAAAACAATAGCCGGTGACATGGCATAGTTTCTGTGTAAAATTGCCGGTCAGCAAAGTGTTAACACTGGAACTACCGAACAATAAATCCAATGATATGCATTGCTTTGTAATATTAACGAGACTGCGGCTATTCAAACTTCATATAATTCTTATTGTAACGTGTACGTTGTTAAAGAAGTTACATCCAAATATTTCTGATGAATACATTTTTATAACTAAAATAATTGCGAAAGAAAAAAGCCACGCCGAATTTCTGTGCCGTTCCGTTCAAGCCACGGTTAGCCGTCAGACGGGCCTTGCCGGGCCGCTCGCCGATAGACGAATCAGAGTATAAATAGTCGAGTAACGTAATGCGCTTAACGTGTTAAACAGAACTCTCAATATCGAGGCCAGCATTTCAGGAAATCCAGGGGGCTTCGTTGTATCAACCCCAATTTTTCCCATTTTCGCCATTGATCGCCCCGACATTTCAAAGTCGTGCCACGGCTGTAATTCGATTCCGATCGAGCTAAAATTTGGCATACACTCTGCCTACCCATCTAGAAACGTGTAACCAAAATTACACAAGAATCGGAGACCTAAAGATTTTTCGCGATTTTAAGAAGGGGGTTACCTTCAATATTTACCGATTTCATGGCAATATTTAGCAAATCTTTGAAGTCGTGCCCCGGCCAAACTATTAGAGCTATCGACATGAATCAAACGCGAAAATCTTCCTCAAACCTTGCTCTTTAAGAAGAGCCCCCAAAATTTAGGCTAGCATAACAGGGAAATCCAGGGGGCTTCGTTTTATCAACCCTAATTTTTCCCATTTTCACGATTGATCGCCCCGACATTTCAAAGTCGCGCCACGGCTGCAATTCGATTCCGATCGACTTAAAAATTGGTATATACTCTGATCGCGCGTCTAGAAATGTGTAAGCAAAATTACAAAAGAATCGGAGACCTAAAGATTTTTCGCGATTTTAAGAAGGGGTATACCTTCAATATTTAGCGATTTTGTGGCAATATTTAGCAAATCTTTGAAGTCGTGCCCCGGCCAAACTATTAGAACTACCGACATGAATCAAACGCGAATATCTTCCTCAAACCTTCCTCTTTAAGAAGAGCTCCCAAAATTTAGGCTAGCATAACGGGGAAATCCAGGGGGCTTCGTTTTATCAACCCTAATTTTTCCCATTTTCGCGATTGATCGCCCCGACATTTCAAAGTCGCGCCACGGCTGCAATTCGATTCCGATCGACTTAAAAATTGGTATATACTCTGATGGCGCGTCTAGAAATGTGTAAGCAAAATTACAAAAGAATCGGAGACCTAAAGATTTTTCGCGATTTTAAGAAGGGGGTTACCTTCAATATTTACCGATTTCATGGCAATATTTAGCAAATCTTTGAAGTCGTGCCCCGGCCAAACTATTAGAGCTATCGACATGAATCAAACGCGAAAATCTTCCTCAAACCTTCCTCTTTAAGAGGAGCCCTCAAAATCTAGGCTAGTATATCAGGGGACTTCAGGAAGCTATCTTTTATCAACCCCAATTTTTCCCATTTTCGCCATTGAGCGCCCCGACATTTCAAAGTCGTGCCACGGCTGTAATTCGATTGCGATCGAGCTAAAATTTGGCATACACTCTTCCTACCCATCTAGAAACGTGTAACCAAAATTACACAAGAATCGGAGACCTAAAGATTTTTCGCGATTTTAAGAAGGGGGTTACCTTCAATATTTAGCGATTTTGTGGCAATATTTGACAAATCTTTGAAGTCGTGCCCCGGCCAAACTATTAGAGCTATCGACATGATTCTAACGGGAAAATCTTCCTCAAACCTTCCTCTTTAAGAGGAGCCCTCAAAATCTAGGCTAGCATATCAGGGGACTTCAGGAAGCTATCTTTTATCAACCCCAATTTTTGCCACTTTCGCCATTGATCGCCCCAACATTTCAAAGTCGCGCCACGACTGCAATTCGATTCCGATCGACCTGAAAATTGCCATACACTCCGACCGCGTGTCTAGAAACGTGTAGCCAAAATTACAAAAGAATCGGAGACCTAAAGATTTTTCACGATTTTAACCTTCTATATTTAGCAATATTTGCCAATATTTGGCAGATCTTTGAAGTCGTGCCCCGGCCAAACTATTAGAGCTATCGACATGGTTCAAACGCTAAAATCTTCCCCAAACCTTCCTCTTTAAATAGCGGGACCCGGATTAGTTATGATCCGACATTTTAATGACATCGTCTAGCTTCCCGGCTTCCGGTTATAATTTTATATAAAAGGATGCACAATTGGATTCAATAAAACAGTCAACAGGTCTAGCTAAAATCTCATTTAAAATATGTTTAAAAGATTTAACGTATACAAAAATAATAGCACAATAATATCAAATATTAACACCTTACCGACCGGAATCCTATTAATAGGTCTTTCAATAATTTCCCCGTAATGAAATGAGGTTTAGAAAACTGCTTTTATATTTTAATTTGTTACGAAATTATTAAATAACGTTACTTAGGAGGTCTTGTTGATTCGCAATAAAAATTGCTGTCGGCGTTGTGGGATCCATTAAAAAGTTTTCAGTAATGGATTATGAACTTAAAAGATACTGAAATAATCGCCGGTCGGTAAAGTGTTAATAGTCTTAACATTCGTTGTATAATCTGTCTAAATATTAGTCTAATGAAAGCTCATTCAGCAAAGTGTTAACAAATAATAGCGAAAATTATGGGCTGATTGGGAAATCGAACGTGGGTCGTACGTGACCCACGCGTCACGGAACGTGTTAGGAAAACTCATGGAAAAAAAAATCGATTTGTTATGTGACTATACGCGTTAATATACGCATGCAGGTCATTTGCCGTCTTCCGCACCGAGCCGTTCGAATTACCGCGACGAGGATGAAAGAAGAAGAGCAACTGGGAATATAGCTTCCCGGATAGTGCCTGTCGAACCTGACAACCTTTGCTGCGACGACGTGTCGTCGCGACAGACGACCCTTCTCTCCTTCTTCTTGATCGATTTGTATTTGGTGTGCCCGATGCAGCTTCCTTCTGCTCTGTCTCTCGAAACCCGGAACCATTTCGGTGGCTACGGATGCTTACTACTCGATACCGATCCGAGCGATACGGAATCTCGTTTCGACCTGATTGATTAGCCCGTCCCCTCCTCCTACTCCCTTTCACCGTACCTACTCCTTCGGTATGTGTTACGCAACGAAATTACATTTACTTGATTTCCTCGCGAAACTCCGCGAGTGCTTTGATCTTGCCGTGTCGCACTGTGAAATTGCGGTTCCAGTAATTATCTACCCTTGCCATTTGTATTGCACCTTGCTTCGTGGAATCTTTGTTGTCACTCTTTGCAAACGCCGTTACAAAGCAACCTTTACCCGAATGATTGACTGTGGATTTTATGCATTCACGGTGAACATGAATTGATGCGGTTTAAGGCGTTAAGTAGATTAACCCTTGGAAGACAGACCATTTTTTCCGTTTTATAATTGAAGACGTGTAGGGCTATTTGGTTATATGTTTATCAATTTTTTAAAATATATTTTTCATAGTTTTCTCTTGCAGATATATTAAACTTTTTGTTGGTATTCATTTAAATATTCATTTAATTCAATTACTGCAATCTGTGTAAATGATTTATTAATTCTTCTCAAAGGAACTCAAAGAAATGATTCTGTTCCGCCTTTTCACGTTATAATTGGTGCAAATAATTTTGATTCCTGATAAAACCTGATTGAATATACTTGATGAATATTTTTTATTAATTTGTAAATATACAATACAGTTAAATTAATATGATTTTCGATGTTACTTAGTCTTACTAGATTCTAAATTCTTATGCTACGTTGTTTAAAGAGATTCTAAATTACTTTTAATCCTACAATATAGGATTTGCTGCAGAGAACACTCAGTGATTACTGGACTGCGCATTTTATGCATTTATGATAGAAAGGAGTAAGTATATATTTTTTTAAACCTATTCAAAATAAGTTTGGAATCAAGTAGAATGCAATTCAAATAGAAAATATTTATTTTGCACAAAAATCAGTTGTCTAGTAAATAATAATAATAATTCTTACAGCAGTTATTACTGCCAAATGGCAGTCGTGCGATATTCAATACGTCTCATGTAATATGAGGTAATTGATTAAAGTTCTCCTTCTGAAATTTGGACTGATATAGAATATTGCTACCCAGGAACGCATTGAATTTATAAAATGTATGAAATAGATAGAATTTATGTTCATAAGCAACGAAGACTCGATGCAATCCACGTAACAGAATGTACTATTTTCAGGCGTCTTCGCAGTCCCATTTGGCAATAGTTTAATAAAAGAGGAAACGGCGTACACACCGGAAGTAGACATTGGAAGAGGAGATTTTGAGAAACGTTATCTGCAGACGTGACCCCTAGTTTCAACGGAAATGATTCATACCCACGGGACCACTGAATCTGCGCTTTCATCGGAATTTACAGATTTACTGGGACAGGTACATTTGTTTTCCTTAATAAGGCGCCCGAAAAGAAACGTTTCATATCTTTTTACTTATGCTTCGTCTCCACTGAAATATTTGTTTATTAAAGAATTATAATCTTACAAACTGTTAAAAGGATTAGATGAACAGATTAGTTTTTGCAAAAAAATTCTTTTACGTATTAATGAAAAATGTCAAAATATTTCATAATTCATATTCAATAATTCAATTTTCATATTTCATAATTTTTTAAGACAATTGCCAGCCAGTTCAAGTATAATATTCTAATATCTCTCATTGTGGTTCATCCTAGAGAGACTGTGAAAGTCTGGAGACCATATTTACTTATTTGTATAATTCATTCCTGTTGTATATTTTTATATATATGTAACAATTTAACAATTTTACAATTTTTATTGTTCACTTATTTCAATTTTCGTGACACTATTTCTAACATTCTACGTTGTCTAATAAGTTTGTAGCTTCGCACCATAGCTCTCAAACCATGTTACGACGAAGGCAAATTCGCACGTGCGAATTCAAAAAATCAAACTGCAATGTTGTTTCACTCTTTTCCGCAGAAACACAAAACGAAACACGACCCCCAACGGAACAAGTAACGAACGCGGCTGTGATTTGGTAGGAGCATCGTAGAATTATAGGGGATAGTAATTTTTTAGCGAGCTAGTCACCCGCGAAATTATCAAATCGATTTCGCAGGTGACTTAAACGTATAAATTTATACTGCAAAGATTAATCGCGTCACGTGACAAATGTATAGCTCATGAATTACGAACGTTACGCTGTTATGCTAATTCGCGGCGATAAACGTCAATAGAGATTTCCAGAATTCGCAGCCTGTGATTCCTAATGTTACCGGTGAATATCCATCACCGTAATACCATCCAGCATCGATTGTAAGTCAAACACGATCTATGCGAGCTAAAATATCGATCGGTTACCAAGAATGATAACAAGCGTAATTTAACTAACATCAAATTAAATTCCAGCTCCTCGAAGACAACAGCCATAATTATTTTGATCCTCGCATAATCGTCTAACGCTGATAACGTACACAGTGATCCATTTTAGCGCGACCCCTTAAACGTACTCTCTGGTTTCCATAGCGAAAAATTACTATCGTCGAAACCACGAAAATTTCATCTCATCGAGTATTTTCTTAAGAACCTTACACTTGCCTTCCGTCGATAATATTTTTAAATATTTTCTTTTTTCTTTTAGTATTTAAATATTTTAAATATTAAAAATTGCAATTTTAATTTTGTAATCATCTATCTTATTCAAATTCGAGAGAGTAAACTGTTGCAATGATTATACAAAAATAAATACGGTTGTATTTATTTAAAATTAAAATTTTAAACTTCAAATAAAATTCTAACTTTTCGCGGTATAACTATATAGCACACAGCCCCATGTTTGTCCTTATTTGGAAAAATTGTTGCAAGTTATTCGACTATTCCGACGCTTCACTTTCTGGAACACGAATTGCTGGCCGCCATTGTTGCTACGGACTGAAACATCGATTGACTCACCGATAGAATCATATTATCCAAAACGTAGCATTAAAACTTTCAAAATTTCCAATTTCCGTGTCAGTGGCAGCTTTTCAAATCGGAAACACCTATTTTCACGAAAAGACAGCCTTCAATATTTAAGAATTGAATTTGGCAAAATTGACAGAAATTGGCAAAATCGTTTGCTAAATTCTAGAGTATCTTGCGCAGAATATTAAATCTTACGAAAATCGGATAAATTCGTAATTAGAATGAAATGTTCTTGGTTCTTCGCGTTTCCCTTTTGCGGAGAATTATACGAAAAAATAAATTCGATGTTTCCGCTCGACGGTGGTCTTCTTCGTCAGTTATATCAACACCATACCGACAAAATGTCGGCAAAAGTTTCCGATACTGTTCGCAGCTAGTAGCAACGTACAGCACGATCAAAGTCGGCGCGAATGCCGCGAATTCCGTGCCGAATGAACATTTGCACAATTGCGTACGCAACGTTCACTGTCTGGAGTCGTCTTTTGTGTACACATACTTTCCGTAGCTCGGCGTTTCCGCACTTGAACAGCAAACACAAAACCCTGTCGCGATCCGAAACTCTCCCAAAAGGGAAAGTGGGGGAGCCAGTTTCCGAGAGTCGCGAATTTCGAGTCTACAGGAAAGTCTGCGTTTGTTGCGAAACTGTCCAGGCCAGCAGCTCGGGCCGGAAGAAAACGTGCTGAGGCAGCCTTCTCTCCGGGAAGAAAATTAGTCGTAGGAAAATTTAAAAGTCAAAATTCGAGAGACGCATCACGAAAGACGTCTGGGCGCGCCGGGGGTGGAGCGGGGAGCTTCCAGAGAGAACTTGGCTCGATTTCAGGAGTCGGCCAGGACTTCAAACATGAGGCAACCGGCTGCAACTAATTTGTGTATTTATCGAAGCCAACAGCTAACCGGTTAGAAACACGTTTCACGGCTCATACGATCCGTTGGACTCATTAGCAATTAAGCTATGCTGCGGCAAATCTGATAAATAGGTTTCGCTATAATCGCTATTTTAGAAAAACGAGTGTCCCTATCATTGCTTAAATTAGTCATCAGAGCAATAATCAAATTGCTATTTCCAAGGATGGTCGTTTATCTGTGTGTACACTTCTCTCAACAGAGTTTCTGTTAAATCGAATTTGTGCGAAGTATTTTACAACATCAAGATAGAGGAAAAGTTACCTCATTAGCTAAATAATTACTTAAAGCAAGGATAAAATAAAAATTCTGTTCGTTGTCGGTTGTATAAACTTTTCCACGCGAACTCGTTGTTAATGTACAATTTTACGAATTATTTTGTAACATCAGAATAATGAAAAAATAAAGCAGATCATTTTTGGTAAGTTCCATCAAAGTTCTCATCTTGTTCACGTAATTCTGTAAACTGAGGGTGAAAGAAGCATAACGATCTAAGAAATTGTTTAAAGCAAAAAGAAACGAATAAAAATTCTGTTCGTTCTCGGTTATATAAACTTTTCCACGCAGACTCTTCGCTAATGTACAATTTTACGAATTATTTTGTAACATCAGAATAATGAAAAAATAAAGCAAATCATTTTTGGTAGGTTCTATCAAAATTCTTATGTCGTTCACGGAATTTTGCAAACTGAGGGTGAAAGAAGCATAACGATTTAAGAAATTGTTTAAAGCAAGAAGGAACGAATAAAAATTCTAATAATTTCCGTTGATACAAACGTTCTTTCGTGCTTTGCCAAGCTGCTCGTAGAATGTGCAAATGTTTAGCTCGTTAGAAAAATTAAAGCACATGTTTAATGCTTGCATTAAAACGCTGGTTGTTTAGTAATAACGTAGAACGCTTTTCTAACACCTTCAAAACTAACGAGCACTTTAAAGTCGAGAATAATCGAAAAATTCCTTTCATGCGTCGCATCACCTAGACATGCAACGGCGGTATACCGCATACATAATAACTCGGCGACTGGATACATATCAAAGAAAGGCTTTCTAAGTCATGGAAGAATTATTATCAGCAGCCATTAATTTTGCACGTCGTGTCTCCCGCAGATTCGTAATGGTCGAGTGCCAGGTGCTCGGTTAAACGCGTTCCCGTCGAGAGCTTAATAAATATTAAATAAAAGTCTTGGGGCTCGTTCCGACATTCAGAGGCTACGGGAAAAAAGAATTTTTTGATCATTGACAAGCATCATATATGAATGGGTGGACGCATCCGTAATCCCGGCACGATTCCTCGATAATGTTGCGGAAACGTTTCCAGCATTATACGCGGTAGAACGCGTATTTCGTTCCTTTGGAGCCGACAGTACGGCCTGTATGCTCGAATAGCTTCCCCGGTTCTTGAGAAGCCGGATCAGACGCGCGGCGTCCTATGTACTCTGCGTTTTCGATATTACACAGTCGTAGATAGATGCTGCGTCGGGAATGCGAATCGAGAACGGAAGGAATGGAGCGCACGCACAGTATCCAGGTTTTAGCCGGGTCTCCCATCATCCAAAACCAATCCATCGTTATTTGCCGGAAGGATTGGCGAGAGCGCGAAATGTTCGCGTCTACCGGTTCGACAGGCACCGCGCGGATTTTCGCGGTCGCCTCCTGGATTAGAACGGCATAATTTCTGGGTGACAATGTTCCCTTGTTATTCGCAAATTGTCACTTTAACGTCGCGCAGCTTTGTGATTAATCTATATTTCTCTTCGTATACTTGGGCTGCTATTAATCGCCGGAAGCTGCTTGAATTGGAATTTCATATAAAATAAATAATAGGCGCGTATGTTGTAAATTGGGAAGGTACAATTTTCGGATGGCTAGGTTTCTTTGTTATTAAGCTTCGTGATTAATCTATTTCTCTCTTCGCATACTTAGACTGCTACTAATCACCAGAAGCTGCTTGAAATGGAATGTTATACAAAATAAATATTAGGTGCGTATGTTGTAGATTGGAAAAGCACAATTTCTGAGCAGCAAGGTTCCCTTGTCATTTGCAAATTGTTACTTTGACACTCAACCCACCACAGCGGATCGAATGATCCTCTTTAGATCTTGTTTCGAGCGCTCGTTTCGTCCGAATTGCCACTGGTCTAAGGCAATAACAAGTTTACGACACCAGATTTAATATATTTTGCATTCGCAAAGTTATATCTATTGTTTTAAAAGTCCCAATTCACTATTCACAATTCACGATGTTCAAAACTCCCGCGGTGTGCACAAATACAAAGTTCAAAGTGTTATCGCGATGTTCGAAGTACAAAGTTCAGTATGGTTCCGCGACGTTCTCGCGATCTATACAAGTCCAAGGTTCAAAATAATCGATCAATGTGTTCTCGTTCTAGATTCAAAATGATCTAGCTGTGCACAAGTTCAAAGTTCAAAATGCTCTCTCCGTCCAAGTCCAAAGTCCTGCAGAATCTTCGCGTCCTCTGTCCCATCCAAATTTCGGAAAATGATTTTTCCTCTGGTAGGAATAAATGGGGGACGATTCACCACTTTGGGGCGTGATCGTAAAATTGTGCAACGCTTACTAACTTCATGATTTCATATATTACAACGGTACCTTCTACGTTCGTTAGATCGAGACGTTGTCGGGTCTCGGGATGTTGAAACTGTCATAGCCTCGGTTGCTAGCAATATTGAGGGCCACTTCGGATTCGGATTCATCTGGAAAGTTCTTCAAGCATCGTTCGTTTATTTACAACCGAAAACTTGATTTCCATTTTCGACAGTCGTTTTCGCAAGTTCCTGCCCACGGTGCGCTGTCGACGAGCGAACGCGTCGATTGTTTCCGAGAAAAAGTCTTTCTAGTCGATTGCAGAGTAGTTGAACCAAGAGAAGGTCTCTCCTAGCCGAAGGGTTGTAACCTGAACAATGACTACACCCGAATCATGTAGCCAACCGAGTCGTAGGTACCTCTCGAAACGTAGCCCCGTCACGTCTTGGTTTTGACCCCAGTTACCTTCCCTCGTTCGGACACACGTTCTCACTTTATGACACCTGTTTGCTGGCGTTGCTAGCCTCATTCACCCTCTAACCTCACCTGACCGGCTCTGTCCACCGTTCGCAGTTTCCTTTTCCAGCGTCACTAGCTTCATCCAGCGTCCAATATACCGGTGCAGTCAATATGGCGCGGCGTCGTTTCTGACACGTCGAAACTTTAACAAGAAATATTGCCGCCGTGCCTTCTATCTACCTCTTTAACCACCGATTTTACAACCCCTTCTCGCTATTCACCTTGCCGTTGTTTTTGTACCGTACCTTAATCCTCTTCGGCCTTGATCCCGCAATTTTCGAGGCTCTTACGTCGCTGCGCCCTCTTTCACGCCGTTTTACATCGTTCGACATGCAGCAGAGTTTCCTCGTCGACCCTTCGGCTCCTTTCTAGCATGGTGTCCCCTAGATCGTTTACGAGGTCCACGAGGTTTCGGACCGATGCACTCACGTAGATTGAAAAGTGTATCGCCGGTAATTTATCGCTGCGAGGGTTCACACTGCACGCCTTATGGTCGGAGGATCGATTCGAAGCTGATAAAGAGGACTCCTTTAAACGGTTGCCCTTTTTACAATCTTTTCTACAAGACCGTAACAACGGTCGCCGTCTCGAATATACCAGATATCCCATTTTAATCTGCAAATGCGATTATATACTCAAATATATTTTACATCTAGTTGAATTTAATCGCTGGAACACCTTGTAAGCGAAATTTGGATTTTCCACTTATAAATTTATTAATAAATATTAAGGCTATTTATTAGACTAATATTTAGATAGATTACATAACGAATGTTAAGACTATTAACACTTTACCAACCGGCGATTATTTCAGTATCTTTTAAGTTCATAATCCCATTACTGAAAACTTTTTAATGGATCCCTCAACGCCGACAGCAATTTTTATTGCGAATCAACAAGGCTTCCTAAGTAACGTTATTTAATAATTTCGTAACAAATTAAAATATAAAAGCAGTTTTCTAAACCTCATTTCATTACGGGGCAATTATTGAAAGACCTATTAATAGGCTTCCGGTCGGTACGGTGTTAATATTTGATATTATTGTTAAGACAAGATAGTCTAAACAGATTCGATCGTTCACGATTTACCTGCCGACACCCGTCGCCGAGCCGACGTCACCACCGACCGGGAAAACCCACGCTCCCACTACCCCTAAACGCTCGAAACAAAGAACGAAAATCCAACACCACCATTGGCCAACACTTGGTCACGAAAATAGTATATAAGCAGCAAAATGTATCCATACAGATTAGATTCGATTACACAGCTTGTACAGTACAGAAACGCAGAATAAACTTCAACTAAACCCTACAAGTCGATCGTCTCTCACGAGTTCAGGCTCTCGTTCAATCCCATCAGTGGGAGTCCTGCATATTCAGAGTCATTCATTCCCACATCAGTGGGTGGTCCTTCGAAGTCAATAGGCACCAAGTGCAATATTCAGAGGAATCGTTCAAGTACAGTGAACGACGCCTTAACAATTATTGTGCTATTATTTTTGTATACGTTAAATCTTTTAAACATATTTTGAATGAGATTTTAGTTAGATCTGTTGACTGTTTTAGTGGATCTAATTGCGCATCCTTTGATATAAAATCATAACCGGAAGCCGGGAAGCTAGGCGATGTCATTAAAATGCTGGATCAAAACTATCCGGGTCCCGGTATTTAAGTGTTAATCTTTAGTAGGAAAGCAGGCCACTAATGAAGTTTTAAAACGGTTCAAGAGCACTCGTAAAAATAAATCATTATTAGTCTGCGGAAATTGAGTAGCTGCAACTAGAAACAATGAAGACATTAATGGAATTGGAGAGTGGCGATCAATTACTTTCTATCGACTAATATAATTATCATTAAACCTGTCAAAAAATGACAAGATTAAATTCTTTTAGATTTTGTGCGATTTTTATTACAATATATGCTTTTATTAAAAAGTCTATTGAATCGATTTCTATGGAGGCAATTTTCTAACTTCGATAATTGTAAAGTAAAAAATATGAAAAGAGTCAATTGACCCCTGTGATAGATTTAGTGTTGAAGGAAGAAATTTCTAACTCTTGGTATTTCTTCTAACTTTGGTATTTCGCACAAAATTATTATTTTGCATATAGATCCGCAGTCTAATGAAGACAAAGCTGCGAATAATTATTGAAACAAGACATCCATTCACATTTAACTTGCGTTCTTCGTGACCAAAAATTTTGATTTTCCATAAAAATCAGCAACGTAGTAGTATCAAAATTGTACGCATTATGATCGAAGTGAGATTTAAAATAGTGTAAATATTTAAAGAATTTAAACATGTTAATACATTATCCTCGATCCATTAACATTAAAACTACCAAACCAGTCATATTGATTGGTCCCTACTTTTTTTCTTTCGCAATTATTTTAGTTATAAAAATGTATTCATCAGAAATTTTTGGATGTAACTTCTTTAATAACGTACACGTTACAATAAAAATTATATGAAGTTTTAATAGCCGCAGTCTCGTTATTATTACAAAGCAATGCATATCGTTCAATTTATTGTTCGGTAGTTCCAGTGTTAACACTTTGCTGACCGGCAATTTTACACAGAAACTGCCATGTCACCGGCTATTGTTTTGTAATTGAATATGGAAGTAAAGTAAAACATTCTAAATAAACTTGAATAAATTTGTATTTATACTGAAGGAAATGAAATTAAACTTTGAACATATTTTTTATATAACTTTTAAAATATTGCGCAAAGCTTTTGCAATATTCTATATCGCCCTGGGTCATAAATTGAAATAGATAATGCAAGTGCAATGACGAGTTAACTCGTCATCGGTCAACAACGTTTGGGCATGAAAAGGCGGGTTTGCACTCGAAACTGTTTTAACCAGAAGATCAAGGCATTTCTTCTCAACCAGTACGTTTTCATTCTACATGATTTATTTCGTTTTGTACATATGTGACGTTTTATTATTACTCGTTTTTGCAACCGTTAAGTTTTATAACAATTCCTTAGATGCAAAGATATCGGTGTTAAAATTATTTTCAATTATAGTGTGGCGATTTGGGGACTCGTCAAAAAATTGCAGAACTAGGCTGGGAAATTCCGTCGGATCCACCATATTCCCCGGACTTAGCACCCTCCGATTATCACTTGTTTTTGTCCTTACAAAATTTTTTGAGGATCAAGAAAATGAAAAAATGAAGAAGATATCAAACAAGCACTGGTTCAATTTTTCGCATCAAAAGATAAAACATTTTTCGAAAATGGGATATACAAATTGTCCTCACGTTGGCAAGAAATCGTTAATAACAATGGCAATTACATTGTTTAATAAAGTTTATTGACGGTAATAAAAATTTGTATTTTATTTTATTCCAAAAACGAACAGAACTTTCCGGTAGACCTAATATATATTGTTGGATTTATTGTTCGATAGTGCCAGTGTTAAGATCAACGCAAAAGTTCGGAACTTTTCACATCGATTTCATTTTCTGCAATTGATATGGAAAATTGTTATTCCCCGTAAAGATCCACGGCCCAACCGGTAATACTAGAAGCTGAAACTTGTTCGTATAAAATATTGTGCACACATTTTGCGTTTTTGTCATAGTAAATCTTTATAGACATAAAGTGACCACATTTTCCCATGAACGTACCATTTCCGAAGATTTTCCTTGCACAGCAGCGGCACGGGGGGAATGCGTGCTATTTCTTCGCATAAAGTAGCCGCGCAAAAAATGTCCGTGAGAACGCTTTTTTGATTCGAGAAAACTATGAAACACCGGGACGGCTGGAATAGGTGCGCAAAGGAAAGTGGTTCGCGACTGGTGGAGCAGTGACACGCTACAAATCGTCTGGCATTTCGACAGGAATCTGAAGGTAGATTTATTGCTCGGCGGTGTAAAGGCACTTCCAGTAGGCGTTTATACGAGAGACGCTATTTCAGAATACTCAAGGAAACGCTCGCATTCGCCTTAGCGTCTAAACACGTTCGATCAATTCGCGTCCCTGCCAGTTTCATAAACCTGCAGAAAGATTCTAACTAACGGTCCCGGAACTGGCGCGATGTGCCGGTTGTTGAAACAGTCGCGGGCACGTTGCAAATGTTTGCGCAAACATGCTAGTTCGAACTCAGAAAAGAGATTGGGTTCAGGTAAATTAGAGAATCAAAATTAAACTTACCGCGGTGGGTCGAATGACCATTTCTAGATTTTCTATTCCACTATTATTGAAATTATAAAATGCCCTTCATAGGAATCGATCGAATCTTCATTCAATTCTATATTGTAACGATTATCACGAAAATTCTAAATAAATTATATCTTGTTATTTTTATAAGACAATGTACACTAGGCAATTTTAACCCTTCACACTCCAAGCAATGTTAATTCAAAAGTCTTCTTTTTTATATAGAATTTTAATAAAATATTATTAAAATTTTATTACAATTTTTATCGATTTCTTAAATGCGAATACAGTGATTTAAAAATTCTAAATAAATTATATCTTGTCATTTTTGTAAGACAATGTACACTAGACAATTTTAACCCTATGCACTCCGAGCAATTTTGATTCCAAAGTCCTCTTTTTTATCTAGAATTCTAATAAAATATTATTAAAATTTTTACCGATTTCGTAAATGCGAATACAGCGATATAAACATATTTTTAGTAATAGTATAGCAATTTTTAGTGTCGCCTCAGAGGCGCCATTGGAATGCTTACGGTTAATGCTTGGTAGGTTTAGTTACTACAGCCGGTTAAACGACCACTTCTAGATAATTTTTGTCACAACTATTAAAGTTATAAAATTGCCTTCACATAGACCGATTCAATGAATTTCTGTAGTTAATCGTACATTTTTATAAAAATCACACAAGATCCAAATAAATTAATTTCTACAGCAACTAACTCTATCGAAGTGGATTTTCAAAATTTTACTTTACAAATGCAATAATCCAGTCACGTTATATTCAATATCATAGAGACCGAGGGAAACAGTGATACCAGATCTAAATCCATAAATAATTATTAATAGTTACACATTACGTAATGAGAAACATAAATTTGTAAATGAATTGGCAACTGAATCTAGCACAAGCGGTCAATCGACCAGGTCGAGATCTTTGATTACGTAATTATCAAAGTTACGAAGTTGAAAATTATTGAAATTGAACTTCTCCGCATCTATAGCGAATCCCTAACATTTTCAATAAATCAAAATTTATTTCAGGTCTTGCTACGCCTAGCAGCTTTTTGATTTCAAAGAGGAATTCGCAAATGTAGTTGCCCAATTTTCCACCACACTGATCTCCGCATCACCGCGTCAATGGAACACTCTACGGACAAATGAAATCGAGAAAATAAAGACAGCGAGGTGCATCGATTCTGTCATCTCTCTTTTTTTTTTTGTTCCTGTGGCGAAGGAAAGGTTGGCGTTGCGTGCTTTGGGGGATGGTGAAAGGGGGGTGGGTAGGGGCAATAGCGAGCATCTGAATGCGGCGTTCGAGGATCGTATTTGCATCGGGAGAGGAGTCGAGCACAGTATTCGAGGCCGTTGAACGCGAACAATCGGCGAAAGTCAGAAATTTAGATTGCAATTGGACGCGAGCGAAACTCTTATCACGATACATTGAATCCGCACGTGTCAATAGATCGGGGGATGATTTCATCGAACATTGCCGCTGCGGACGTGCGCGGCCGCGCGCGCACGCGCTACTCTCTTCGTCCCGAATTGTTACGAATCGTCGAAATGTAAATCGGGTTCTCCCCCCCGCCCGTGAAACGTTGGGAGAAATCCGAATGGGGGGATTCCACGTTCCGGCATAGAAGAAATTGTAGCACGATTTTCATAAACGGCGTTCAAGATGCATCCGCGCACGGTGACTTCCCTTCCACCGTAACCATACCGCCGTTGCATTCCGGCATCGTCCTAGATAAAGAAACTTTTCCGCTCCGCCGTGAAAATAAACTGCCTGAATTTCGAAAAACTTAGCTGACCACTGAGAAGAATCAACATGCTTCTCGCAAAGAGAAAACGAGAGAGAAAGAGGGAGGAGAGAGAGGGAGGAGAGAGGAGGGTGAAGATAGAGAGGAAGGAAAGAGAGAGAAGCTATTTCGAGACCCGGGTTTCCGCGTTGGGGCTGATCTCCCTTCAGATAGCCGTCTATATCTATGAGAATCGTTCTAGGAATGTTACTGCCGCTCGTAATTCGCGACGCATGGAATATCAAGCTGAGCGAACGGCCTACTAAAGCCTCCTTTAACCACCGTTTCCTACGGGACCACTGTTACTTTTCTATCTCCGCGCCGGTATCCAGGAAACGTATAGCTCCGTCGAACTCGTCGTTTCCCCTTTCGCCTCGCGATTCAACGTTATCGTATTTTATTCCAGCGGACGTGCACATTAGCTGCGACAAAACGCGCGGAAACCTTCGACGTCTGCGTCGTTGCTTCGAGAAATAGTGGACTTTGTTTAGGACAGGGGTGAACGGACGATAGGGGATGTTCAAATTTTCGGCGGAAAATTATCTCGGGTAGGATCCATGACTCTGCTTCTGAACAATATGCGTGTCGTCTAGAATCGATGCGATCAACCGGTTCACTGTAACATTTTTTTACATATCAGAGATTTGAGGCTTTCACGGCTTGGCATCATAAAATTATTATTGTTGAGGCTTTCGGGTGTGAGCCGTGTCCTAAAGGCAGATATTTCAGCAACGTTTCGCAAGCATTGCAGCTTCATCAGGGGGTCGGAAGACACACTGACATTGTATCAGTATCGCAATGCTTGCGAAACGTTGGGGAATATCTTCCTTTAGGACACTGCTTGTACCCGAAAACCTCAATAATAATAATTGCATGTTTTTACATATTTTATGGGTATGCTTGAGAGTTAAGTATTTTATTTTCAACGTGATAATCGACGCATCGCAGACTCACCCGCAGCGGAAAAGCGACACCAGTTTCAGAGATAAGATCCTTGAAAGGGGGAATGTTTGTGCAACGGTTTTCCGTGGCTTCGTGGGAAAATGAAATCACGACGTCATCAGGCGTTGCACAATTTTACAATCACGCCCCAAACTGGTGATTCGTCCCCCATTGGTGGAGAGAGAAAGAAAAGGAAAGAAGGAAGGGGGAGCGTTTCGTCCTAGGTCAGCTAAAAGGATTCGTCTGTAAGGTTGACTAGCGGACCCTGCCTTAGACGCTGGATAGTGGAAGGCGGTTAAGGACAGTATATACATATATGAACTGGAGGCGGATCAGGAACTAGCGAGAAAGTCTCGTCCTACTGTCCCTCAACCGGCGAGAGTAGGAGGTAGAGCCGCCACAATCCCTAACTAAAAATCATTTTCTGCGGAGCCTTAGACTTTAACGGACGGGGCACTTCGAACCTCGAACTTGTACACAGCCTAAATCATGTTGAACCTCGGACAAGTGCACGTCGATCGATTATTTTGATCCTTGGACTTGTATAGATCACGAGAACGTCGCGGGAACATACTAAGCTTTGTACTTTGAACATCGCGAGAACTTTGAGCATTGATTTAATACACTGTGAACTCGGACTTTTAGTACTTTAAACTTCCAGCACAATAGATGTGATTTTACGAATGCAAAATACATTAAACCTACTGTCGTAAACTAGAGTGTTATTGCCTTGAACGAGCGAGGCAATTCGGATGGAACAAACCTCTCTAAACATATGTTCCTCTCGGTTTGTAACGATTATTGAGTTACCCGAAGCTAGACTATAGATTTTATGCACGTTGAAAGTTGTTAAAATTGTTCGGTTTCAGAGTTAGACATGATATTTAATTGTGTTTCGAGTGTCGTGCCAGTGTTTATCAAGAAATGTGTATTTCCGTTCGGTTTCAAGATTTCGAACTGTTACGTCTATACTTTTTGAAGCAACGGTTTGTTCCATTGCCTGAAAAATCTTTGAAACGGGTCAGTTTTCTTTCCGAGATTGGTAACTGTCGTTTAATGTTTGAGAGAAGACGGATCGTCTAGCGGTGAGTTGCAACTCTTTGACCAACTAGGTATTTCTTTTTTCTTCTTCTCGAACCGCCACGGAGAAGAGAAGCGGCTGCTGAAAGACACGTCGTTCGAACAGTACACACTCAATGAATGCCACTTTCCAGCTGGATACCAAAGAGAACTGTGCTTTCAGACCCCCGCATCAGGTTTTTGATGCATCTCGCAGCTTCAAGACCTTTTAAAGCTGCAAACTTATGTCATCAAACTATTCCACGCAATTTATTCCTTTGAGCATGTACTTTATTTATTCCATAACGGTTATTTTTTTACTGCGACAGAAAGTGCGTCGACTTACAGCTTCATAATGTTCCTTTCGTTCGGTCGTGTACGAAAAATACACGCAACCTTGTTTAATTGCTTTCCTGCTTCGTACGTTATTTGAAAACACAGTTTTTAGTTTTTAGATTGTTATTTTTTCATTGAATCATAAAGTACATAGGGTAGGGTTATTTATGGAATAACAAATCGGTCAAATGGCCTCCACGGTTTTGCTGGCACATACGCACTCTTTTGTCGAAATTTTTCATGACCTTTCTGCATAATTGTGGCTGAATTTCGTTGATGCAGCATTTAATTTCCTCTTGTAATGCACGGGTGGTTGTGGGCTTGTTGACATAGACTTTTTACTTCAAATAACCCCATAAGAAGAAATCTAATGGTGTTAAATCACACGATCTAGGGGGCCAATTCTGATCACCGAAACGAGAGAGTACACGACCAGGAAATATCTCATGCAGTAATTGAATTGTTTCACTGGCTGTATGGCATGTGGCAATGTCTTGTTGAAACCACATATTGGCCACATCAATAGCATCCAATTTCGGCAAAAAGAACTGTGTTATCATGTCGCTATATCTAGCACCAGTAACACTTACTGCTTGACCAGCCTCATTTTCAAAAAAGTATGGTCCAATGATGCCTCCAGCCTAAAATCCGCACCAAACAGTGACACGTTGTGGGTGCATTTGTTGTTCGACAATCACATGTGGGTTCTCTGAACTCCAAACACGGCAATTTTTGATGATTAACAAAGCCATCAAGGTGAAAATGTGCTTCGTCGCTTAGGATGATTTTGCTCGAAAAATCAGCATCCACTTGTTGATGTTCGATAATCCATTCCACGAACTCTCTTCGCTGTTCATGGTAATAAGACTTCAGTTGTTGTGTTAATTGAATTTTGTAAGCATGGAGACACAGATCTTTTGTGAGTATACGCTGTAGAGAGCTTCTTGGAATTCGCAATTCTTGTCCACTACGCCGAATTGATGTTCCTAGGTTTTCACCAACACTCTCACGCACTGCTTCGATATTAACATTTGAACGGCTTGTTTTTGGACGACCGATGTGTTTAGCGTCTCCAACTGATCCAGTCTCCCTGAATTTTTCAACTAATCTTTTCACAGTTGACGAGGTTAAAACACTATTTTGACCATATTTTGTATAAAATTTTCGAACTGCTACCGCCAAACTTTCATTATTTTTTTAAATATTGTTCAATAATTAAAACACGTTGTTGTATCGTATAACGCTCCATTTTTACTAACCCTAAACTCTCAGCTGTCAAATTGTTCTTCTTTTAGGGTTGCCAACAATTTACTGCAAAAATTACGGCAAATTCAAATCTTGCGTTAATTTTGGGACACCCATTATTTTCAATAACTTCTTTTCAAAGATATACAGCAACCGGATAGAAACGAATGCCCCCAGATAACGTTATTTGACGTCGACCGAAGTAGTAAACAAACAAAGTACACGGGCCATGTGTCTTCATGAAACGCGTTGTTCCAGATATTCTGGTCAAATTGCTTCGATATATCTGTAACGAGAAAATGAAATGCAAACAAACGTTATATAGATCCGCGAGGGCTACGTAAAAACGTTACACAAACAATTCTCACTGAAGGAAACCGTAGGAAATGCTTCAGTATAACAGTTTGTGGAATGGCTTCCATGAACGCTTACTAGTCACGTATAAAAATTAACTTTCCCGCGTACCTAAAAATATAATTACACGAAAGATTCTCGTTTAACGTCCATCATATTATATTTTAATTGAACCCGGTACGTTTTATTCATAAAGCCTTACTGCGAGCAAGTACGTTATGACGCCAGTCACAGAGAAATACAAAATTGTGCAACGTCGAAAACGAAAAATAAAAATTGATCGTTTTCTGTGCAATTTTATTCGGTAATTTGCAGGAAGATTAAAGATTAAAAACATTCTGATGGAAACAATTCTCACATTTCAATCGAGAGACTTTTGTAACAAAATGATCGCGCGACGATAAATTTGGGTTCGTTTTAAAACTGGAAATTTCGAATTTCAGAATCTGACGAAAACCGCAGGCATGTTTTTTTCTCGAAAATGCTGCAAATTTGGACGTCGGTGTGGACTTTAATATATTTTTTTTTCTTCACTGAAACCACCACAGATTTAAGGATTGAAGTGTCCTGGTTACAACGACGTCTTAAAAATTGATGTACCATCTTTTTTTAGCCATCTTATCGAGTTTCGAATAAGAAACGTCCGCCATCTTTGAAAAAGCATAAGTTACACCATGAAGCTTTACACAGACGAACTTTTTCCTAGTTTTTATTCCATTAAACAGCGAACATGAACGTACGTCAATTTTTAAAGAGTCGCTGTAAAAAACGGCTTCTATTTTCAAATCTATGAAGAAATAATTTTTGAAAGTTTTTCGAGACGTTTCGAATCGCAGTGTTTTTTTTAGGAGAACTAGATCTTCGGTGTCTCGCTGGATACACAGTTAATATTAATAATTGTACTATTTGTTTTTACCATTTTATCATTTTCTGAAAAATGTATTGTTCAAATAACTTTTTTACTGAAAAAATCTACATAGATTGATCTTTAGTGAATAAAAGATTGTGAAATGTGTAGGGCAGAATGTACGTGATTGTATTTGAGAAGGGGTTAGGAGAGGAGGTGTCTGCGCATCTCCGTTTGGCAATTAACAAAACAATTTGCACAAATTGATCTTTAACGCAGACATTCGGCGAAACTTCCGTAATTGTTGAACGAACAGTTTGCTCGAAGATACTTCGATCACCTCGTGATCCGAATGCAGCGAACTTTGTGCGAGGTGGATTTTCGGGGTGCATTGTTCTTCGGGAAAAAAGGATACAATTAACGAAATTTCAACAAATAAAAGTTCCTTTAATCCCCGGATTCCCGCCATTCGCTAATCAGTAACAAGGCTTTCCCGCGGAACTTCTCCGGGAAAGTAAACAGTCTAAATTTCGACTTATTCCGAAGTTCCCCATGCCTTTGAATGTACTCTTAAACACGATGGAGCTTCCAAGACTTCTCGCAGTTTAAACCCAACATACATCTGCTTTGAATATATTAATTTCACTTGGATCCCAGTTCGGTGAATCAAAGAGACGAAAGTTTAGAGAATGTTCCGACAGTAAATTTTTCGTCGTTGTTATGCATCTCGCAAGTTTTAATTAACTTAATTGTACAATGCGAGCAAAGCGCCGGAGAAGTAATTAAATATTTGCAGGAATTGTCGATGGAACGCGAAATTCTGAAATTACAAAGTTTTCGGATAGGTGGGGTATAGTGTATGTATTATTTATTCCAGTTTCGACAGGATATATTCTGTTGATGCATAATTTTCAACTAAACGATTGGATAGCCAATGTCTACCTCGGATAAACTTGGAAATGTTTTCGTGTCTCGTTGACGAAGTTTCAAATTAACGTATAACGTCTTTCAGAATTCCAGTTTAAAAAGTTTCGAAATAATATCACTTTAATTCTTCAGATTGTACAGGCTATATTTCTAATAACATTCACAGTATCTCGGATGTGATTGGATATATTTTGAAACTCAAAATGAAAGCCAATTTTGCGAATAAAATACCTTTGTAATTCTTCAGATTTTAAAGTGTTTGAAATGGAATTTGAAATATTTTAAAGCTCTATAAGAAAGGCTGTAATTAACCTCTTAGGCACGGCTGAATTTTGCGCAGGGCTGTTTCTCTGTACGGCAGAGTAACGCGAATTACGTGTAAATGATACAGCACTGCAATGTGTGACGGATAATGCTGTTCTCTACACGAGTACATTGGAACGAAGTGTTCGATCATAAAATTGTAAGTTTTCTTAAAGATGTGATACACGTATGTTGACTTTAACAATTTACATTAATAATTAATAATATAATTGAGTGTTAGAGAGATGGCGCCCGCAAAAGCCACTATAGTGGCGCGTCCTACAGAAATATGACATCCGCGAAAGCCACTATAGTGTCGAATAGTGCCTAAGAGGTTAATCAAATATTCCTTTCAAAATTTTCGTTCATTGTCAAAGTGAAGAATGCATAAATATTCTTTCAATTGTTCAAACGTAAAATTTGTTTAATGTGTACGGTATCTGGAATGGAATAGCAAAGATTGAATAAATTTTCTAGATCTTTTTATAGTTCAGCTGTTTCGCAAATTCAAAGTGTCGATAGAGATAATCTTAGCACTTGCACACGGGTATAACATAAACCGAAGGTTGCATCGCACTCAGCTGCTCGAAATGACCTAGCAATCGATTCCAGCCTAGAAGTGCGCATGGTTTGCGATAAGAAGCCCTATTGAGGCCCGACACAACCATAAATCTTCCGAAAAAGGAATTAGCGTCGACCTATCTACCTTTACGGAAGCGTGTTTCGCACTTCAAAACAGACCACTCGTCATTGGCTTGATTTTCAGCGATCGTTCGAGGAAGAATCCACCTCTAATGATACAGTATTAGCCACTGGCTCCATTAATTTTCATTTAAACAATGTTCAAAAGAACATCGATAGAAATCGATTTAACCCTTTACACTCGAAGCTATTTTCTCTCCAGAATTTGAACATTTTATGTAATATAAATTATCTTCATGGTCTCTTCAATTTTTGTGTTTCACAATTCCTTAAATTCAAAGGCATTTGGCAATGTAGAAATTGTCTTTAATATTAATTCCTCAGAGAAAATAATCGAGCGTAAATGGTTAAAAAAGGATCCGATTTCGCAAATTGATCGTACATAATTTAATAACTTTATTTCATTAACAAGTTCCAACGGTGATATACGATGACATATTTATTTAATGCGCTAAAAAGATATATTTTATAATAAGTTTATAACTAAGGCATATATAATCCAGATTAAGAGAACGATACATTATAAAACTGTAGCATAGAACAAAGTAAATAAATTTTTAATAATATATAAATCATTAGTTACATGTTAAATAGCCTGAATGAAAAGTCGAGCAAAAGTAGCTTGTGTCGATGGATTATTTTTAAAACTTTTTAATTATTTATTAAAAAGATACGAGAAGTCATTTTATTTTAGAACACTTAAAGCTAAATGTATAATAACTGTTCTAGAAACTCAATGAAATGATTGTTGAAAATGTTTTCTACTTCCAATTGCGAAGATTGCTTTTATCTTTCAAATATGAATGATCGCAGACGATAGGAAGTGTGGCACATTTTTTCAAATGTTTTATCGCGCGTAAATTTTGTTAAAATCGACATGTTACGCTCGACCGATGTGCTTTATCAGTTGCAAACGCGTGTGAAAATTTTAGGGCACCGCAAACACAATACTTGAATGATTGAGAGGCAACAACTAGAATGATTAGATCTACTACCCACGACAGTGGAAACATTTATCGGATCACTCAAATATTCACCCTGAATTACACACCTCTAACTAAACCCCACATCTAATTTACGCGAATCATTCGATTGTGAACCACGATTAGTTACCTAATCCATATAATGTCGTGTCAAGCCTTAAGACACGCAAAATGGTTATTCAATAGTTTTTAAATACCCACTCTTCGCACCCGTGGATTTTTTAACGCTAGAAATAACGAACCAGTTAAAATAATTGGTCCCTAATTTTTTTTTTGCGACTCTGAGGCGCTGGTAAAAATTGCCATACCAGTTTTCAAAGCAATGTTCATATTACCGAATTCCTTTGTATTCTATAAATTGCTAAAAATTCAACTGTTGAACAAGAGAACGGATTTAGCGTCAAAAGTTTAATATAAAAAGGATTCCAAAGAATAAAAATGTTCGATGTTGAAGTAAATAACTTAATTTTTTAATTAAAGATTGTAAAAACTGTAAAGTCGAAGTCTAAATCTTCATATAGCAAAGTTCTACTGTTTTATCGTCAAATTGAAGTTATACAAATTTTTTCATCAGTTTTCAGACGTACTTCTTTAATGACGCACATGTTACAATAAAAATTGTACGAAGTTTGAATATATGTAGTCTCGTTATTATTATAAAGCAATGTAGTAGTTCTAGTGTTAATAAGTTGTCAACGCTAAACCCACCATTATTTAAAGTGACAGAAATGTTTTACCTAATAGAAATAATAAAGCTGTATTAATTTCGATTGTGTGCTCTTTTTATTACCTTATGTGCTGGAATACAGAAATTGATTAAATCTTATTTCACGAAAGCATCTTTATCACTTCAATAATTCTAAAACGAAAATCTAAGAACGTTTATTTAACCGGTACTGGTAGGTTAAGTGTTAACAACAATGATAATCATAAAATTTATTCATTTCTTTAGAGATTGTTGTAGAAAATAATGTTTTTACGCCTTTTTTAATATAATTAGGGATTGTTATAGAAAATAATATTTTTAAGCCTTCTTTGACATAATGCATTAATCGAAAATATACAGGTTTCAGATGTCCATAGAATTTTTGTTTACTGTGACTGAGATCATCTTTTAATAAAATTACATCGTATATAACTCTCGGTGATGAATATATACAGTGTTAAGCAAGCCTCTCGAAATTGTCAAAAGTCTCGCAGTTGCCAATGCGCTGTTTGCACTTCAATTTACCAATTACGTCGCTCTTCGCCTTTAATTCGCGAAGCGATGCTTATGAATGTCGTCTACTCCTTTGATCTTTATTTACTTAAATTTTCAGCGCCTGCTGCCAGCGTTCTGTCTTTAATCAATAACCTAAAGGTAATAGAATATTCGGACAAAGTAACTCCATCGGTAGACTGTGTTCTGTGTACCTCTTCACGAGCATTCCTTCCGCCGTAATTCATCGAGTTAATATCGAAATAATGCAATAATCAAGGTTATAAATCAATTCGTTTTGTAAAATTTGCAGTATCGTATAGCATATTGATTTGTTCATATAAATCACACCTAGAGAACGGAATAATCAAAATGGTACATCAATTTGTTTCACTAATAGTATACTATCGTGCGTGGATGTCGTCACGATTCGTGCGAATAAAATCTAAATAATACAATAATTTAAATTTTCGATGAATTTTCATTAAAAAATTATATACTGCCACAAAATGTATTAATTCCATTATGAGGCATGAAATTTAAATGCATATATTAGTTCTTGAAATTTCGTACTCCACGTTTCTGTTATTCATATTTTAATATATTATTGCATAATGTATATCAGTTTCAAAATTATTCAATTTTGCAGCACAAGTTGTGTGACAGTCTGTCTTTAAGAAATTGCAACAACCTTTTTGAATTAATTTGTTCCATACTGAATCTTTTTGCGTTTCTAATATTCCTATGTTTTGCAGCCTTATCGCGTACTTAATTAGAGGCAATTGTTTCATTTAATCCCTTTAAATTAATTAGAACTTCTATTCACACTTTACACTCGAATGGATACTCTGAGGCGCCAATAACAATTGCAATACCATTTTTCAAAACAATATTCATATTACCAAATTCATCTGTGCTTTATAAATTGTTAAAAATTCAATTGTTAAACAAGAAAACAAGTTTGGCGTCAAAAGTATAATGTCAAAAGGATTCCAAAGAACGAAAATGTTCGATGTAAAATTTGCATCGACTGTAAAGGATTAACTTATTAATTATATTATTATATTAATATATTATTATTACACAAACTTGTTTACACTAAATTTGCTACTGGTCAAATAACTGTTTCCACATTGTTTATTTAACAGTTATTGAAATTATAAACACGTTCCCATGAAAAATAATAGAACGAGTATCTTCAGTGGAGCATTTAAAATAATAAAAACAGCACAAGATCTAAATAAATTAATTCTCGTCATTTTTGTGAGATGTTTTATTAAAAATGTCAATATCAATCGTATAATAAGCAAGAATGTATGTAGTATGCAATGAGAGAGACTTTTTCAGATCTACAAAGAGTTACACGTGAAGTAAAGGGTTGATCGTGGAATTATCCATTTGTTCTTGTCCCGTTTATCGAGAATTTCTTGTATGTTGTGAACCTTACGTTTTGTGAAATATTTATTATTTTCAACAATTTGCACGCGGCAACGTATATTAATTACGTTTATGGCTTGGTAGGTTTAATGTTAAAACGATTAGCGGAATAACCAAATTTGATTTGCTTCCGGTATCATGCAATCCACGCAGACCGTGATCAGAGTGCAGAAATATTGCATTTTCGAACGACATCGAGCGGGACAAAGAGTAAATCCATTTCTCGGATGTTACTAAAAAATTGATCGAATCAATAAAGATCGTATCGTAGCAAATTGTCGACCTTGTTCCATTCTCATGTGCCTCTGCAATTAGATTGATATCAGAAAGCAAACTAGCGTGTGACGTATTTCGTAATGGAATCGAGCTGACGAAGACCGATAATGTCATTAAACGGTTAATAGCATCTAACTGCATCATCAAATTGCTAGTAACGTTTTCATGACGGACACGTTTCGGCCCGAAGTAATATTCTCAATACAAATAGTATTTTAGAAATAGATAATTAATTTATGGGCCACCAGCGAAACTGCGGAGCTCGACGAAATTTTCTGGCACAGCGATTATTGTAAATCGATTCTACATTCGAATACATTACTTCTACAACGCGGATGCATTCTATTTAATAATTACGTCGTATCGTTAAAAAGTTACGGTAATTATTTCCCTTATTTGCTATTGTCCAGCGCCACCCATTCGCGTTGCCTGATATTCCATTAAATTGTGTGTTTCGTTCTTATTTCGACAAGCCATTAAAATATCGCAGTATTTATTACGATCGAAAGTCGCTTTATTTCTCCGTAATTCTGAAACTTTTTATCCTGGAAATTGGACCGCGTAAAAATATACTATAATTTAATTAGAAATCTGATATAATAAATACGTTACAGAAAGTGGAATATCGTTAGCTTTTTATTGTCCTCCAAATAATTTACGAGAAACACTCGGTAATTTACTTTTACATTACTTTTTATAGAATCACTGGCTTTGCTTTTATGCAGATTTTTTTGCTGGTTATCTAAAAATCGAATTGGCGGTATTAATGTCGATACGGCGTGTTATAAAATGTGTCAAATATTTTTAGATATTCCATCTCTGCGTCAAGTTGCATTAAAACCTGCATGCCGAGTTAGAGTGATATTCCTTGTTGTTTTTTGAGTCCTTTGAAATATGGCTTACAGTAAATTGCCATACGCCTGTATATATATATATATATACGTTATAGCAAACCGTGTGCGTATATTAACAACTGTATTTTTAAACATTCGACCGATCGTTTCTTAGGAATCGTAACAAATTATCTTTTTTGTTTTTCTAAACGACAAAGCAAACTTTTAATCAAACTAAATGAACGGAAGCTTGTTTTTATGTTAAAGCTACATAGTTAAAACTAACTTTTGGACCAGCACACACCGAAAACTTCAAGATCATTCTTTATTCAACTCTCGAGAAGTATGATCGAACAAAGTTCCACGGTATGACAAAAATGAGTGCATAAAATGTAAAACAGTAAAAACTTTAGAAGAATTTAAATTATATTCTCCTCATCGTATTAATATTAATAGAAGGAGAAATGAATTTTTATTCGACCTCTGTTTCTTTCGATTGCTTGCAGAAAATTTGCAGTCTAGATTCTCCGTCCGGTACTACAGCAAATCTGTACTTTATTTATAATAAAATATAAGAATGTATCGACGCGTTTTATACCGTCGATTTTATTCTTAGCGAATTGAAGAAATAGTCGAGAAGTTCACGTTTTGTAATTTATAATTTTTCATAGTTATCGAAGCGACGTTGCAACACGAAACGAATTAATCTACAGGAATTTTAATAACTATTAAATTGTTAGTCGAAAGTTTATACGGAATCAGCTGATAGACTTCAGTGGGTCTGAAGGGTGCAGCAGATGGACGAACACGGTCTCCCGTAATACGTTCCGCCTGTTTGCCTCTAAAGGACGACAAAAACTAAGAAAACGGTCAGAATGACCATTCAAATGGCTCTACATCACCTTTATATTGAAGTCCAAAGTAAGAATAGCATTATGTGACATTACATATCTATCATCTGCTATATTTTAACCTCTGAAAGACATTTCCATTTCGCATATCGAACAGGCATCACGGAAATGAAGTAGATAATTCAATGAAAATTTCCAGTATCGCGAATATTCACAATTAAACAATTTAAAAAATAAAAAATCACTCGAAATTTCTTTCTTAGTATACATAATTCCTTTTCTTAGCATTAAACTTATCACAGTGGGTGAAATGACCCTTTTTAGATTTTCTGTTTCGCTATTATTTAAGTTACAAAATTGCCTTCATAGGAATATAAATAAATTATATTTTGTAATTTTTACAAGACAATGTACGCTAGTAAATTTTAATGCTTGCTGGGTTTAGTGTTAAACAATTCGTGCTTCAAAAATGGATAAACCCATTAACGGCTCCTATCTACAATTAAAATAAACTGAAAATACACTCCAGCACACATAATTAAAAAGCAGTGTGAATCATTTCAAAAATTTCTTTCATATCTTTGCAGCAATGCAAACTATCCTAAGTTTTATTAGCCAGCAATCCTAACTTTTACCAGTACGTCTGAGGCCCAAAAGTGAAAATTATCTCGCGTTCTTCATAATTCTACGAAGTTCGTATAAAATTAAAATTAAATTTTCCAGTAGAAAATTAATTTAAATACTTCTTACAGTTGTACTTCTTACGTACAACACAAAAGCGATTTAAAATTCTTTCATTAACTCCTGGTCCTAGAAGTGGGCATTATCTCGCATTTCTCATAGTCCCGTGAGGCCCATCTGAATCGAAAAAACAATGTTTCTCAAATTCCAGTAGAAAATTCAATAAAAATCTCTTATATAATAGTTTCAAAGCAACGCAGAAATATTTTTAATTCTTCCAGGGAGTCCCCTGTACAAGTAGTTGGCAGTAACCAAAGCTTTTCATGGGCCCATGCTGTCCCCATGGTGGGGGAAACAAACTCTGTGAAAGTACGTCGTTGGTCACTCGCCAAACCATTGGAGAACGAACATGGAGCCATGGTGGGGAGACAACCATACCAAAGATGCCTCCGTGGGCCAGTCGCCATTGGAGAACGAGAATGGAGTACGAAAATGGAGAACGAAGATGGAGAACGAAAATGGAGAACTCGTGGAAAGGGAAACGACCATACCACGTGGACCAATCGCAACTGGCTACAGTGTTGCTATGAAAAGCGAGATTTCTTCCCTCGTGCCCCCGACATCCTCCACGAACTCCAACCTTTCCATTCCCCCGGCAAGAAAATGGAAACCGTGCAACCGTGAATTACGTTTAATAAATTTCGGGGATCATGAGACGCGGTGGGAGAAATCTCTCTTTTCATAGGAAACCTGACTGGAGAACCGAAGCTCATTACTGCGTTGACCATGCGAAATAAAGTATGGCCGAGTTTCCTGCGTTGCCAGAGAATTTCGAAATCTACGTTTGGGCGAACCGTGTAGCTTTCGGTAGCAGATTTATCATATTCGTGGCTCGGTAATTTCTCGCATCGCACAGTCTCCGCGAAGAGCATCCGGATTTCCATGGTCTAATGTGAAAAAGGTAATCCGCAGGAGACGAGAATGACATACGACTGGAAGTAATCGGTTCGGGTAATTGATATTGGTATATCCCGCTGTCCGTTGGTGTTCGGTTGGGTTTCATTCTATAACCACCCACGGGAGAGGATATGTGACCAATATTCCATTTTCTCGATTCATATGAAGGAAGACGAGCGCCCGGTGGTGGATCCCCTCGTCGGCTAGTACGTCAAATTTACGATCCGTGGAGCCTTAATATCAAGAATTCTCAGAGCATTACGGCATAGTCGGGGAACCCTTAAAGGAGCTTACAATATTATCCTTAAATCGGTGAATAGGGGTGGTCCCAATGGTTGCTTGCCTCGGCCCGTCATGCTAAAATCGTGAAACGGTTATTGGCGATTTTTACGTGAATTAAGGATCGATACCGGAATAAGAAAACCTAGAGATGAAACCGATCGTCGCGGTAAACAGACCGATAACAGCTTGTCTGCTGTGACTCTTTTTAATAATTTTTCGAATTTCTCGATTTCTTTTCCACTCTTTATTTTTATGCTATTTAAGATTCTGTTCTAGGATTCGCTCTTGCACGCCGAGACGAAGTGGTTGCACTTAATTATTTCAGAGATTGTAAGTAGTCTTTTGACATTCATCAGGTTCGTTGCTTTCATTATAATTGAGAAAATAAGAGAGAGAAGTAATGCTATGCTAAACACGGTAGAATCTTGTTTATACCGAGTACGTTGGAGTACAAGACCGTTCGGATAAAGAGGTTTATTTTATTTTAATTTTGGTTTAATAATAGAATGTATTTTAATAATAATAGGATCTAATAGCATAATATTGACGATAATAGCATTTAACCCTTTGCACTCGAAGCTGTTTTACCTTCGAAAATCGAGGCATGTCTTCTGGTGTCGAAAATTTCACTTTACATAATTTATTTTTATTTATGTATACTCAGGTTTTTACTATTATTCATCTTTGCAACAGTGAGGCTGTTGTCACTTTCCTAGATGCAAGCATAGTGATGTAAAAATTATTTCGTATAATGGCGTGGCAATTTTTAGTGGTGCCCCAGAGTCATCATTAGAGTGCAAAGGGTTAACAATAGAATTTTAATACATTTTTAATCACGAGATCTATTATTTTAATTTCGGATACACTGTAGCCATTTTGTCGTAATTAAATGGTGAGTTCCTGTCTCGTACGCTGGAGAACATAACTCGTATTTAGTTATGTGAGAAATGTAAATTTCTTCGATTAATAAGAAATTTGCTTCTGTTAACGTTAGTAAACTAAGTAATACTGTACTGAATATAAATTGTACAGTGCATGTGTCATAGTAAATTAAATTAAACTAAGTAATTAAATTACACTTTAATAGTATGTTATTATTAAATGACCAGTTCCCATTACTTTAAACCTTCGTCACAAGATGAATTACGAATCAAAATCTTTTGGAGATTGTCAAAAAAGTTTTATAAACGAAAAATTTGACAAAGAATCGAAAATAACATTTCAGAGAATTTCTGTTTGAACCAAAATGTGTATTGCGTGATTTAAAGTACATGATTGAATATGAATTATCGATTGAATTCCCCGCTAGTGCGCTATTCTGCGACAGCATTAATATTAAATATTGAAATTTGTATTGTAACTGTTGATACTATTTTCAGTTGAACAGTAACTGTCTCCCTCGTGCTCTTCTGTTCGGCACACAAAGTAGCATAATGCGACATGTTGAAATTTAATACAATTGATCAGCGTGTAGCATGTATCGATCGCTATAAATGTTGCTGCTTGCTTGTTAAGTGGAACGTATCTTTTTTTATTCCATATCAGCGAAACGTATAAAATGGTTTCTAAAACAGTCTATATTAGTTTTGTACATTGTACTTTCGATTAATTCCCATTTCCTTGTTTTTTGCACAAATATCTATAAACAATCACATACAAAATATAAGAAAGTCTGATTTTCAATCAAAACTAAATGATATTTTTATTACACAGTCCAAAATCTAGTGATAAATTATATTCAAAACAATTGGTTAATTAATCCTTGCTATTAACACCATATCTGCAGGATTCGTCAAAATGGCGGGTTCTAATATTTTTTATTTATGGCTATTGTAAATATTGGATTCAACCAATTCATTTGTCTGGATATTTATTATTTAAAACACTACTAAAAATTTAAATAAACGCACTCTCGTTATTTTTATAAAGTAATACAAAATAGTTACTCTTAGTACTCCATAAACCTCGTATCCCTAACTTCAAAATAGTCCCCTGCATACCTTCAAAAAATGAATCCTCTGAGAGTAATAATTTCAGACATACAAAATTCAAACGGCCATTCAGCGTTTCAGAATTCGAAAAGTACAAATTTACGCTTTCATAAATAAATACGAAAAACTTCCTAAACTGTTCTCATTTCTATGAATGTTTAACGATTTTAGAAATAGCCGGATACGTTTGGGGTTTTGCAGGCAATAAACGAATCTGGTGGTTTCGCAGTCTATTAATAAATAACAAGGCAGTCTGAGTTTTTCGAAATGGCACGGTTACGCGGCACATGTTATAAGACACGGTACATACTGTTACGTGTAGGTCCGATCGATTTTTACCGTTTTTAATTATGTTTCTTAAACATCGCAAATACCCAGACTGAAAAAAAGATGCTTACGGAATGCCTACCCCATTGACACTAAATCGCACGAAATTATCGGCTGCCGGATATATACCTGCACGCATACACCAAAGAAACCTTCCGACAAATATTTCACGGGCGATATTAACGATTTATGAATCCGCAAACATTGCCGATATTAACACGCATGTAAACGAGGAGAGCGTTGGCGCCCGACACTCCGCGATAATCCGATAATTCGATAATTGATTTATCATGTATTATCGGGTTTATAAAACTAATCCAAGTGGGAATTGCCAGCGTTAATTAAAACAAACACACTTACAGCTTTACCGGAGGAGAGAGGGAAAAACTTTCCGCGTCGTTTATAACTAACTGAGCGATCGAATTCGTTGTTTATAGACAATTGAATTACCGGCGGGACGGTTCAATTACTTTAAAATTAAAACCGGAATATACTTTTCCATCGCCTCTCATTCTCTACCTCCCCCCCCCCCTCTCTCTCTGTGCCTCTCTCTGTTTGCCGGAAAAGTCGGAATTAAAAAAAAGAGTGGACAAAAAGAGGACAACAAGTTAAAGAATTTAAAATAATTTAGTCGAAAATGTGCTCGGGGAATTATTTGGCGCAACTCGTTTAAAACCGGAACAATTGTAAGGATCAAATATTTCAACGTGACTCGTTTCAACAATTCCGATTTTATTTTGTTTGCCAGCCGCGCGCTTTTTCACGGTTCGCCTGTAATATTTTCAAACCCAAGTTAATTGCTAATGTTTCCGCTAACGACGCTTCCGAGCAGAATGAATTGATTAATAAACATTTAGAATTAGAGTATCGAAGCATCCATGTTGTTTCAAGTATTTAATTTTTATTTTATTTGACCCTGTTTTAACGGCAGAACAATTACACTTTGAATTCATTTTCCACTGGCTTCCTTCCTTTTTAATTTGTCCCTTTGCGTCACATTGACAGACTGTTGGATAATTAATGCGATAAAGAAGATGAATTAAATTTATAGAAAAATTAAAAATGTATGTAGTACCTTTTCATTAAAATAACGTAATACATCGGACGACTTAATGAAAAGTGTAATGTCACGTGCATAAATTAATTGTGACTTTATTTTTAACTCGATTCATTGTTTGCTGGACCATGGATCTTTGTGCAAAATGAAAATTGTTTGCATCGAATGCAAGGCACAGGAATTAAATACGAATTTATTGCTTCTTTCACGAGTTTTAATAAATTGCACGAGATCAATGAATATTTAAAATTTTTCTACATCTTTCTGCCCTTCTGCTAGTCGCTTCTCGAGCTTGGTAGGTTCACCGTTAAATGGTTCAACGACGTTCAATGCGTTGCAAGTTGGCGTGACGATTAACATTTGATCCCCGCCTCGAAAAAGGTTTGAATGGAACATTACCCAAGGTGAAAATTTAATTAGATTAACGTCATTTAATACTTGCTGTCGAAGTTCGCCCGAGAGCGAAAGTTGCGTTATCGCTTGCAGTTCCCTTTTCTGCCTCTGCAATCTGTTGAATAATTAGTAGACTTACAAGTTTTAATCAGTTCCTCTCTACCATTCGACAACTTCTCGAACAGTCTGAATAATAGCTTTGTAATATGCGCCACTGTTGACCTTCAAGGCAGCAGCGACAGTTCCATCTAGATGTAATGTTAGTACGAAACTAATTCAAGTGTCATCAAGCATTCCCAGGCGATATTCAATGGCAGATTGCAACATCTTCCGTTTCACGTACCCGCCACGGTCAAACAATTCGCCGAAACAATCTTCGGGCTTCCGGTTATAATTTTCTCGAGGCGTCGTATCATTCAAATTATTATTAAACTAACGCGTAAACAATTAGGGCTCAACATTCAGTTTAAAACGATATTTATGTGTCTGTTTTAAATGCATCTTGTCGGTGCAGGAAACATTTGCATCTGTACGATATTACTGACGAGGGACAAGTATATTTATCCGGTTTGTATACAATTTTGTAAATACCATATTCCAAATGGAATCTTCAAAAACATTTTCGTGTATCTCTTAACCCATAGAATCGTGCATAATTACACAGTTGATATTTGTCAAGACCATTTATGACGTTATTTGTAATCGTTTTCAAACGTATTCTTCTATGAATATTTACTATACACTGTCAGTCATTCTATTTAATTGTTTCTAACAAATTATTTACAAGACATTGAGCAGTGGAACGATGACTTTTCTGCTCCGGGTCGAAATGGAACTAAACTCCGCTGTCCAATCATCAGGCTTGCAAGAAACGCCTTGAAAAATTAACATACTGAAAGACATTTATTAAAACTGACATGTTACATTCATCTGAGCTGGCTGCATCTTGTTTAAAAATATAATTTCATAGTGTTTTTAATTGTATTTTACGTCGAATAAATTGTCACAAGGAAAATGAAGGCGTTTTATTTCAGAAAGAATATCATTCTATTCGTGCTAACAAATGTATAATCGGCTTTGAAGAACTGAAACGGTTACGATCGGGATTTTGTGTCGACTGCTGACCCATAGCGAAAGACATCGTTGGTATCGATCGTATTTGTTGTGTGTACCTAACTCTATCTCCATCGTATAATAAGGAATCATATTTGTCACTGGTTCTGTTACGAGTATCCCATATTTGTTGAGACTGTCTCTGTTAGCGGTACTCCCAGGGGCTCAGACCGTTGAAGACATGTCGCTTTCATATGTTCTACAGCTCCCCAGGGGCATCACACACATCTTGCCCCTTGTTTTGCTTTTTCTTATGGCAGCCATTCGCTGGATGTCCGATCTCGTTCCAATCGAAGTTACGGGCATCATGGTCTGTGATAACCTCTCTCCCAATACCGCGTATCCCTTTAACAATAATCTTAATTGTTTAAAGACGCGTGTTGGGTATGATGCCCCACAATCTATACTACAAACTTTGCTAGAGTATTTCTGGTCCTTTTGCAATCATAATTTTTGTATATTATTAGTCTCAAACAAATATTTTTATATCGCAATCTTTTGCATTTAAGGTTGTCCACAAGAAGAGGTTTAAAGAGGAAAAATCTGTCTCGAAGAACGGAAGACTGATGTGTTGTGTATAGTGTCCCACAGTTTGCATTACACATTTTGCTAGAGTGCTTATGGCATTTTGACAATTATAATTTTTGCACGTAATTAATCTGAAACGGCTGTTTCTATATTATGAGCTTTTTCATTTAAGGTCTTCCGTAAAAAGAGCTCTAAGGGTAAAAGGTCTGATGACCTAGAAGGGCAGAAGATTAATGATCCTCTTGGCCCAATTCATTATCAATTTAACAAAACAACCGTAGAAGAAAATCGTGTACAAGAATAGTAGTTCTACGATTTACTTTAAAAGTAAATGAAAAGAATTCTTAGTACAGTTCGTAGTTTTTTGTTATAACTTTAAATGAAGCATTTATAGAAGCGTTTGATAATGTATGTGCAGTAACTAATGGAACAGCCCTAAATATGCATCCTCCTAAAGTCAAGCTACAACTATCCACCCTGAACCATTGGCTGCTCTTTGATCACGATCATTTCCATATTATTATCACCAGACCGCGCTATGCATTTGTACCATCTTTGACTTTGGAAAGTAGCAAACTCGAAGCTACAATCAAATTTTTCTACACTTTCTATATTTCTTTGACTAAGGAAAACCTCGTACAACGAATATAACTTAATAGAATAAACATTTACAAATTAACATGTGTATATCTTTTCAATTACAATAGGCAAGTTATGTACTTATTTATGTAATATTTAATTACCAAGTCATAAATTAACGAAAGCTTCTCAGCACGAGTATTTGGAATCTCATTAAATAAATAAATGACTTGCTTTACAACTTTCACATTTTTCTTTCCTATAATCATTAATAATTATTGACCCTTCAGTGCACTGGCCAAAAGTATCAGTTCTTTCGTTGCCATTCTCTCTAGAAAGAATTCATTAAAAAATTCGAAAATAACGCAAACCAAATTTATTAAATTTATTAAAGTTTATACAAATTTTTGCGTAATTTAGTCAATTTATAAAAGAGCCAAAAACTAAGCGAACTTATAAATCTGACTAGAACCGTATCGATTCAAATTAGTGACATTTCACAGTAGAAAACTTTCCCAGCGCGATGTTAATAATTAACAGAAAAACGAAGCTCTATCAATCTAGAGATTAACTCCGTTTAATTAATGATCCGGTTGCTCTCCGAAAACGGGAGCAAGGATCGTGGCAATTTCAACGAGACCGGGACGTTTCATCGAGACAACATTGTCCCGGGAATTATACAGCAATTTATTCACGGACAATCCAACACAGTCGTCACGCGGCCGAGTGCCATTTTAAATGTTTCTGAAACCTAATGAGAAGCGGGGTAGACCACGGGTATCCCAGGAATCTCGGTGGTTCTCGTTCCCCAACAGTCTCCTTCTACCAAGGCAAATTCTACGCTGACCACTGCTAAATAATTTCAATTTATCTTCCAAGCGAAGCACGTTTTCCTAAGAACGCAACCTTTGCACTGGAAACCACAAAAAGTGAACGACGTTCAACACTCAGTCGCAGAACAATACTTTGACACGGCCAATTACATTAGGCTGCTACGTTTGCAACAACTGATTGTCGACAGTAATATTAAACAATCATAATTTTCTTTTTAAAAAATCTTGTTCACGCAATGAACGCAATCACTGCGCCGGAAACCACCAAAAATGAGTGACACTCAATGCCACATTTCAGGGAAACACTTTAATATTGAATACTATAATAATAACACAAATAGAATATAATTATATTTTTTTTAATCATTACATTTCTAAAATAAATTAAAAAATTCCACGTAAAAGTTAACTGCTCGGTTTAAATATTCATTAATTTGTATTTTCTGCGATTTTTATTACAACATATGTTCTACTATAAAAATCTATTTGTCCCTATGAATTTCATAACTCTAATAATTGTAAGATAAAAAATCCAGAAAGGATTATTTGACCTACCGTGGTAGATTCATTGTTAGACCTGGAGGTGAAAGCATTACGGAATTTTAAATTGTCGATTTTTCGCACGGTCAAAGAAGAATTTCGCCAGTTTTTACGCATTTCAGGCCCTCTGTTCTTCGAAAGGCGTATAGAAATTTGGAATCACAGCTATGCGAGGTATTTTAATATCACCGACTGATACAATGCGACGCTGATGAAGAATATCGATTTTAAACAATTCGGACCGTTCAAACAGTGTAGGGAATACTGGCCGAAATGCGTTCTTCGCGTGCATTTCGAGTATAAATTGTTCGCAGTCGTTATCCAACGCGCGGGCAGATAGATTCGGAAACAGCGTAAACTGCAAAATTTCTGTTTTCTTGCTTTCGGGAAAACACGGAGTTCCTGATGTTGTCGATTGTATCGAATACACAGGGTGTTCCTAATTTCTCGAAATACCTTACAAGAGGTATTCTATTAGCGCTGCGCACTCTTCTTAAAAGTCTATCTATAATATTTTTTACCCAATTTAATTGACAATATTTATGCAAACATATGGTACATATAATACTTACTATTTACAAAACAGTCGATTAATAAACATTTAGAATTAGAAGAGGATTGAAATATCCATGTTTCCTCAAGTTTCTTAATTCTTAGTTTATTTCGAAAGTGGCCTAAATCCATTTATACTTAAATTGGAATATTTAAGGATTTGTGTTTCAATGCAATTAAAAATATACGTACAGAATACTAATGAGTCATACTGCTTAAGTGTATCTAAAGATGTTAAATTTATAGTTCCTATTAAAATAATGGCAATTATTAAGTGAGTAATATGGGTTTTCTTACCAAGAATGGAGTTAGGCCACTTTCAAAATTAACAACCAGATTCGTTATAAAATTTGAAGGCACCCAAGTCCATTCAACATAATTTAAGATGCTTCAAATTGAAAAAAACGATACTCATTTTATTTTACATATCTTTACAACACTTCAAAAACATAATTTATGCGATTCGAAACATTTTTTACAAACAAATTATAAAACAATTTACTACTCATCTAAATTTTGTTCTATAATTCTCTTTCTTTTGTCGATTTTCTTTGAAATCATTTGTTACTAATTCTTCTTCACTATCTGAACTAAATGGTCTTGTCGTTTTGTTCTTTCCCATGGGTGAAATAATTTTTAAAATTTAATATTAAATTTTAAGTTTTATATTTGATTGTAAGTACATAATATGTATATTGCGTAAATTTTGTTTAACTGCATGAATTAAACGCACTGATTATTCAACTAATGCAATTGTCCAAAAACTGAGATTAACTTGTTAAGTACTAATTAATTAAAATTACCTCCATCACTGCCTTCGGACATTATCAATGATAAATATTTTAATTTAAGTATAAATGGATTTAGGCCACTCTCAAAATAACGGCTCAATTATTGAACTAACTCTGAAAACTTATGTGTCCAGAATTATCGTATTTACTTGGAATATAAGTAACCTTAAATGCTTCATCGATAGATAACTTGAAGTTGTACATGTAACCCCGGGCAATCGGAAATAATTGACACATGGACTTAGGCCACTTTCAAAATAAACGGCTCAAATCTTGGCGTTTCTGTTTACTGTTAATTTATAATACGGTTTAGTGTTAATACTGGAACAATCATATTTTCTTCAGTTTTCATTTTCCCCTTCGTGAGAAATAGACAGTTGAGGGAATAGTTGCTGACGGCATTTGATTTAACTTTCTCCAAAGCGAAAGTTTTGTTTAGGAGTTATTAAACGCCCGGACCAATCAGAGCGTGGCTACAGCGAGCATACCGGCGATTTGATTGATCCATGTTTTGTTAATAAATGTTTTAACACAGAGACGGAGTTTCTCGCCGAAGAAAAATCACCTCGAATGACTTCAACGCAGCCATCCATTTCAAGGATTCCCGACGTTTTTAGGACACCCTGTGTGCTGGTGACAAAGCGAACCTCGACGGTGAAATAAGAAGTACGTTTCACTGTATACTCGCAATTACTGTTTAACTATTGAAACATTACACGGTATCACTTTCAAACGCAGAAACAGCGCAATCAATCTTTCAGCATGAAACCTGACCTCTTCTGCAGTTAATTGGAACAGATTTCCTCCCTTTTCTGAACCGAGAAACCGTTTTAATCGCGGAAGTATTTAATGTGAGTCTCTCGTCTGTTTGTTATTCGTTAGACGTAAATAACGCGAAGACTGGCTGCATAATGGACGCGTCTGAATTACTGCTAACTCGGATTAACGAGGAAGAGAAATGTTTTATGAATTTTAATTTGTTCCCAAAGAGATCCGCGTTCCTTTACCGTTGTCCCGAAGCGAAACGCATCCGAAAAGATTGCAAACAATTAGATAACATTTCGTCGGTTCACGGTGCAATAATACGTGGCAAGCTTCGCGAAATAGTGGAAAATTGAACTGTCAGAGTTCAGTTCAATCAAACGCGATTCGAAAGAGTATTGCGCATCGTTCTTTGTGGTTCCCGCGTTGTTCTTTGCAACGGTTCTATCTCTAAGAAAAATAAAGCGACGCGGTCTCAAACGATTTAAAGTGTGCGCTACAAATTTTATGCAAATCAACATGGCGAAAAAAAAGAAGAAAAAACGAGCACGAAACGCGCGATGAAATCGCTTGCCTTCGAAGTACGAATAGAGGGTTTATGATACGTACGCGATACAGTTGGCGGTAGATACTGCACGGTGGTACGGTGTTTAAAATTAGTTTAAGCAAATTAATACATCGCACGCGTAACACGCAAAGTGTCATCTGCGAGCAGCGAAATGGTATCTAAAACATAGCACAACCGTGGTACAAGATCCTTTGAGTAACTTCTGCACAACTGCTGCGCAAACTCTAATTTTCTGTCGTGTTCCGTGTTGTTCAAAGTATGTAGTTAGTTCTAACTAACATGCATGACCGTGTATACGTGGCGCGGTAACACTGTTACACCGTTGAGCGATTGTTACGTTAATATTAGATCTCGCCTCTTTCCGGTGTCAGTTTCGCAAAAATCTTGGAACGCGAATAACGGCGTACAAATAAGTCTCCGCCATGTTTCATCTTAACACTTTACCGACCGGAAGCCTATTAGTAGGCTTTTCAATATTCGCGCTGTATCAAAATGAAGCTTAAAATTCTATTTTTACATTCCAATTTGTAACAACATTATTAGACAATATTATTGGGAATGCATTGTTGATCCGCAATAAAAATTGCTGTCAGCGTTGAAAGACCCATTAAAAAGTTTTCAGTCATGGATCATGGGCCTTC
>CM052093.1:13359999-13372964 GCA_028453745.1 Agapostemon virescens | reverse complement strand
AGACAATATTATTGGGAATGCATTGTTGATCCGCAATAAAAATTGCTGTCAGCGTTGAAAGACCCATTAAAAAGTTTTCAGTCATGGATCATGGGCCTTACAAAAATTATGAAATAATCGCCGGTCGGTAAAGTATTAAATTGGGCAAATATTGCGAAAGAAAGTACGAACGTATTTCGTACTTTCTGCCTGCCCTTTTATTTATGAGTTAAAAATTTCCGAAGACAGGGTTAGGCACGTACAACCTTCGGTGTTGCCGTCGCAACAGGACTGTTTATTAACCCTTAGCACTACGAGCAATTTTAATTCCAAAATCGAAACGATTTTTGCATATGAAATTGTTCCATTGTACTTGGTTCATTTCCTTTCGTGAATACAAAGTTTATTACTACTACTCGTACTTGCAACATTTCAATTTTTATCGATTCTTAAAATGCAAACATAGAAATGTTAAAGCTGTTTTAAATAGTAGTATGGAAATTTTCAGTGTCGCCTCAATGGCGCCATTGGAGTGCTAAGGATTAATATAAGTAAAATACAAAAAAGAATGGAGGCAAAGATGGAAATGGGAAAAGCGTTGCATGGGTGAAGACAATTGTACGGTTACTAGATAAAACGTGGAAAAAGAACTTATTAGATACAGCATCGCCAAATGGTCAGCAGACCCCTGCATTTTATGACTTGACCCGAGCCTACGTCAGGCAGAGAGACGAACAAACGGAAAACATAAAATTCAAAATGTAAGTTATTCTTAATAGAAGTGCTGCTCAGACAGGCCATGTGTCATCGATCGAAACAAGTAGTAATCATAAGGAGCAATGTTTGGTAAATATGGCTGGTGGGATAAAACTTCCCAATTAAGCGTTTTCAAGCAGGTTTTGATCGATACCTGGCATTTCGCATGTGGACGATCGACGTCAGTTCATACGGAACTCAATTTCCTTGCTTTTGAATTGTTTTGCTTGTCGAGCCACTGATAATGCAAGTTCTTCTTGCGTTTGGCACGAGTCTTCATTCAATAATGCTTCCAATTCTGCGTCATCGTACGCTTTCGGCCTTCCGCTACGTTCTCTGTCTTCGACATCAAATTCACCGTTCTGAAACTTTTGAAACCACTCGCGACAACTTCTCTCGCTTAATGCAGCCTTACCATATGCTTCTACAAGCAATCGATGCGCCGCAGCTGCAGATTTCTTCGAATTAAAGAAGTAAATCAGAATTTCGTGAAAATGACGTTTATCCGGCTCAAAACTCGACGTTTGCGCACGGAAAAATATACGACGCTCATAGGCAATCGCTAATATTTCGAGATTGTGTTGTTGCAAGATATGTAAATTTGGTATATGACGTTTTACATTTGATGTACGTAACTTACTAGTTGCGCGATCTGATTTCAAACGGCGTAGACTTTTCTTTGAAACGTCCACTCACTTTGTCGCACAGTTGTACTTGCGTCGAACATCTTGACGCAGGGAATGCTATAATGCACGATGCTATTCCCAGCTGGAAACAGAGGACTTCCAAAATGTACAATGCAACACAGCATTGTCACGGGAGCGTAACAATAAATACCGAAATATTGGAATTAAATAAAATATTCTGTCCGAGCGAAAAATCGCGTTTCACCTGGTATTTCAAGGTAATACAGTAAAATTTTCGGATCATTTTAACGTGGCAACGGATTTATCGAAACTGTAACGTTTGAACTTTGTGTAACATCGACGTGAATGCGAAAATAAATACAAAAGTAAATGCTAAAATACTAGAATCAGATAAAATATTGAATTCGTACGAATTTCATCTTCTTTTTTTCGATATTTTCGATTAAAGGGTATAATTACTTTATTGCGATATCGAATTTATTGAAACAATTAGCACCGTCGGGTACGCGAAAACTGTACAATTATATTTCGGTTCGGTATTGATGTTGATTATAATATTATCTCTATCAAGTTATGTATCGAAAATAAATGCATCGCGATTGTACCGAAAGTCAAACTTATTCTTGGCATTGCACCGCAAAAATTCAGTTTATGTAAACTTACAGCAACGATTTCGGGCACGCCGAATGTTTTACAAACCATTGGTTACACGGATTACGGACTACATATTTTGTAAAGCGTTTTCATGAAGAAACAATATTGTAACCTGTGGTTTTACGATTTATAACTAAATTATAATTCTTCTTAAAGATATAATGCATATACTTTAACTTTAATAATTTTGGAATGACGTTTTTTATAACTAATTTGTAATTTTTCTTAAGGTATAGTAAATATACATTAACTTTAATAATGTTTGTATAAAGTTTTATAATTTATCTTAAAGATATGATGCATATATTTTAATTTTAATAATTTTTTAATCAAATTGTATAGTTTTTCTTAAAGATATGATGCACATGTTTTAACATTAATAATTTACTGTAATAATTAATAATAGAATTGAGTGTGCTCAAGCCACTATGATGGCGCCTCGTGCTTAAGAGGTTAGAGTGCACCTTTAATTTTTGCTAACGTGTCTAATTTCACTTTCGCAATTATAATAGCCGTGTACTTTTTAAATAGAAACGTTAATGTAAACGTGACAAAATTATTTAAACAACAATAGCAAAGCAGGCAGAAATATACTCAAAAATTGAGATGACAGTTTCGAGAACGAGGAAGATGGACGACCAGAAAAATTCAATTTCTGGCGTGGAACGAACAAGAAACTTGTAGCTCGCCGATAGGAAATGTTGATTACAATGGCGGTCGCTTTTGTGAACAAGATTTATCTCGCGGAAAGTTATGTTACTGGCCAATGTCAGATATTTCATGCGCAGCAATCTAATACAGTGAATGTACATATAATATTTCAATCAGTTACACGCGTTTAAGGGGAAAATTTTATTTTTCCGAGCCGCCATCGTGTTTTTCGTAGCCGACACAGCGCGTAGCTCAAAACGTTTTTCGGTTCAAACGGCGCGCAGCTTTTGTTCGTTTTGAAAATCGTCGGTAATGAGTCAGCTAATTGAAAAGACGAGACGGATTTGAAAGTCTGCTCGCAGCTGCGCCCATTCAAACTAATTGTAAGCATCATATTCTCGGGCCTCAGTATTCACACGAATATTCCGTTTAATGTACTGCAGATAGTTTAAAAGCAAATCTTTTTTCCAAGGAAGGTTTTGCACTCTGTGCCATTGAGAATGCATAATTCTTTGAGACACAATTAATATCCCCATAGCGGGTTTCCGACGTTGAGCTTACGGGACTCGTCAAAGTGACGGGTTATGGTATTTTTAATTCACAATTTATTGAGATTATAAAGATATATTATATAATATACTTTGAATATGTATTATAGAAAGAATTATTTTATATTTGAATAGAATTATTCACGTTATTTTTATAAATTTGAATAAAATAGTCGACTGCCAGTGCTGCGTATAGTTATTGTTAAATACAAATGGCGAAATGGACGGTCGTGTTATCAATTTTAATTTATCGAAACTGACAGATCACTGACAATTAATTTTTATTGTGTGCGACGACTAATAGCTCTGAGCTTTAATTTCAATGTGCTTTTTTCATACAGCGAACGATTCATCACAATACTTTCTTCGGTGTACACGTTTAACGCACAGCCGAGTTACGCATCGAATACTCACCAAGAACAGAGTAAATCACTAAAATTGAAATTGAAATTTTTCTTTTGCTAAAATAAAATAAAATACAGATTATCAATTTTTACAAAATTATTCTCTTTAGTGCAATCCTTGTGAAATAGTCTCCCGAAGTTCTATTTAGAAATTTCTAAAACGAGCCAGATTTATAAATTGTAATGCTAACAAGTGTTTGAACATTGCATTTCTGCATCTCGTAAAATTGTCGACGTTCAAACTGTGATAATTTCGTAAAAGCAAACAGGCCACCCATAAGCCTGTACTCGTTTTAAAGTTACACTCCCCTGGTTTCATAATCTATCATTTTATTATTTGTTCATTTTGTCTTCGGGATGCTTTTCCATGACGTAGCCTGCGTGAAACTTAGAACACGTTTTGCCTCGAAAATGATACACGCTCAAACGTCTGTGAAAATATTGAAATATTTTTTTCCGTATCTGAAATCATTAGAAATTTCAAGATTGAAGCCTCCTTTTAACAACGACTCCTAAAAGTTGACGTACGATTTTTTTTATGGTTTTATCGAATTACAACGAGGTACTAGTTCGGCCCCGGTGAAACCCTCTCGGTGTAACATTTCCATGCTACTGTTGGCGGCAAGCCTTTTACTCGAAGCTCGATAAAATGACAAAAAGAATCGTACGTCAATTTTTAAAGAATCGTTATAAAGTGAAAGCATCAATCTTTGAATCTCTGGTGGTTACAAATACTAAAAAAATATTTCAATAGTTTTCACAGACGTATTGCGTACGTGACATTTCCGAGAAAAAATGTGTCGCCACTTTCCCGCCGACTACACAATGTAAAAACATCTTATGATAAAGAAAAATGACAGATTATAAATGTAGACCAGCGTAGCTTTAAAACGAGTTAAAATTTGTTGTTGCCCGATCATTTTTGACAAAACTACAACGGTTTATATATATATATATATATATATATATATGCAATTTTTCACGACTCTGATATTTCAATATCAAATACTGTTTGGATCCACCGAGATTGAAATTTGAAAGATTACTATGCCAGTTAGATTCAAATTTTGCTCTATAAGTTTTGAGACCATTTAAAGTCTTCGACGAAATGGATTTTTATATTACAAACACTCTGCGTCGGTTGCGTTTAACTATTGTAGATTAAATTTTTCCGCATATTAGAAATCCTAACAAATTGAATTTCGCTCGAACGCTGTACGATAAAAATTAATTGCTAAATCTAGTTGAACATTGAATCCTCTACGCGGCGAGACGGAAACGTTTGGGCGAAAGAAGAAAAGTTTAGAATGAGAAAAGAGAAGCGTATCCGAGTGATTCTTTCAGGAATGGAAAAGTGAATTAAGTAAGTTTGAAAGAAATCGCCATTGGTTTTGCAGCATGTCTACCGACTTCGAGCATTGTTTCTTTTAATCGACTAACACAAGAGACTGTTCGCACCGTTAAACTTTATTATTCGATTTTTCGTTTGAAAAGTTCATTACGAAGAAACGAACGAATCGCTTCACGGTTACGTTGCGTATTACAATATCACGTGCATTCATAATCACCGACACGGATTATTCGACGGTACGTATTCTTACATCATTTTAATCCTTTCTATCCTCGCGACGTGAAAACAATACTCTTTTAGCGAAAATTGTTAACCGAGACAAAAGAGAAATTATTTACTCATTTTCAGTCGTTAAAATAATTACAATGGCGTGCTCTGACATTAATACTTTGGATAGTCTGGTAATAGTATGTTCATAAAAATCTAGCAATTTCTTAAAAGGTAGAATGTGATTAAATAATGTTTCTTTAACTTCATGCTCGAATAAAATAAATTGTTTCAACGTCAGAATAAAGACGAATAATAGTTAAAACCTGAATATGCACAAGAAGATTATAAATCACGTAAAGTGAAATTTTCGAGATTAGAAGGCATGCTTTGGTTATCGAAGGTAAAACAGCTTCGAGTGCAAAGGGTTAATTTTTCTTTGCTCTCTCTCTCTCTCTCTCTGTCTATCTACGGAGAGCCGTCGCGAAGATGAGTTCAGCAACTTTGCCCATGCAAAAATGATTGCGAATAGTTTCCAAGTGTCGAACGAATGTGTTTCAGCTAATACGAGCGTAATTTACTGGTCAAAACGCATACGCTCATACGTGTAATTAATTTCGCGTGTTAAGTAACGCGAACCTGGCGAAGTTTACACACAACGCGGGCAACCCCGCAGTTCGAAAGTTTGAATTACCTCGACCATAGGAAAGTTTCGATTTAATGAAAATAGCTCCCGATCCTGTGTTGCCGATGATATCGGTTCTTAAATCGAAATCGAAAACGAACTTTCCGCGAGACCTAATTAGACACCGTCAATCGCACATCCGTCGTTCGCCTAATCAATTAATTAAACTAACTGAAAGTGACGCGCATTCAAAAGGTAAAACTGGCCCCGCCGAGTTCGTAATCTTCCCGGCGCGGATTCTAATCTACGATCTGATACGTCTCCGATATCTAATCGGATTATATGAATCGTCGAATGTTAACTCGGAATTAAATTCAGCGAGAGAGGATCGATCGGCACGGCCGTGTTTTGACGTTTCACCTGTATTTAATATTTCCGCACATGCCCGAGCAATCGTCGAATTGATACTTTGTTAATTAAACCGGACCAAACAAGGAAGAGATTTATTCGACGGTGTTCCGTGGCATTCAGCGGAGTTCGTTTCATTTGAATACAAATTTCACTGCGATACGGAATACGGAAGTAATATGGGGCATTTTTTCTCCTGCTCCGTTCTGGGCCGTTCATGCGTGTTTTAATAAGATCATTACGATTGTAATTAATTATATATTAGGTCTACCGGAAAGTTCTGTCCGTTTTTTGGAATAAAACAAAATACAAATTGTTATTACCGTCAATAGACTTTATTAAATAATGTAATTGCCATTATTATTAATGATTTCTTGCCAGCATGAACCAGTGCTTGTGTGATATCTTCTTCATTTTTTAATTTTTTGCCCCTCAAAATATTTTTTAAAGACAAAAACAAGTGATAGTGGAATTTCTTAGCCTAGTTCTGCAATTTGTTGAAGAGTCTCCAAAGCAGCATGTGCATTCTTTGCTTTTATTTTAGTTAATTTATTAAAATTAATTAATCAATTAATTGAAAAGACTGTATTTTAGTTAATTTGCTACGTCAGTATGTATATATTAAGTGATAAAAATAGAGAGGTAGACCTAATATTTAGATTCCGGTAGACCTAATAATTATACTGTTAATTTTTATAGAAATTAAAACTTGTATGGATAAGATCAGAATATAGGAGTCAGTTAGACATTTATTTCGTGCTTTTAACATTCGTAATTGGTCGAGAGTGGTGTAACAGTATTTTTGAATTCTTTAGAGGTTTTTTGAGAATGCATGAAATCAAAAACGACGGATATATTAAAAGAATTCTAAAGCATCTGAAGGAACTAATGAGACTATGCGGTCTCTCTCAAAATGCTAATAATTTTTCAATGTGTAACTATTATTAATATAACTATTTGTGGATTCAAATAAAAATTTGTCTATCCCGTTTCGTTTGCGCAATTTAACGGAATCATTGCATTTTTAAAGTACATTTCAAAGGTCCATTTAAGGACTAAGGGAAGAAAGAATTTTTATTTTATAATTTATATTTTGCAGGAAAAAACCGCGGTCTCGTTATAATTGTTAAATTTAAAAGTTCTGTCTTGTAATACAAACCAGAATGAACTCTTTTACCGACTCGAATACCCGAGTTGCGTTACGCGATTTTATTCGTTGCAATATAATAATATAACATCGGACTATGTAAATTATTAACAACGAAAAATGTTCGCAGAAATAATAAACGTGAAATATTTCCAAATTATTCGACTCTAAATACAAAGTACTTTTATTTTCGTTATCAATTAATTTTAATGTTCGTTGTATTCGAACAAGCTTACCGATGGACCATTAAATCATAAATAATTCGGATGATTTTTTAAAATTTAAGGCACCGTAAACAAGTTGCATTAAGAGGAAGAATATTGGAAACTTGTTGTTTAATGAATAAACTGCGCGTCAATCATTAATACACTCTGTTAAAATATTTCGATCGCGATGTTTATACATGATAGCTTGTTAAATCAGGCAAACAGCACGTTGTTTTGATAATCTGTTAAATACCGGAATCAAACGCGGAAAGTCATTTCATTTACGATATTCGAAATCGATCAGAAATCGTTGTGGTGTATCAACGTTGGCCAATATTTGTTTAACACGCACGCGTTACGACGTACTCCTGCCGAAAAACGTAAAACGCAACGTTATTTCTATCGTTTTTCGTTTCTCAGATTTCTATATAGACGAGCAAACGTGCAAACATTCACTCCGTATAAATATCAAATTTTTCTGCAGTCACGCGGTCCGACGCATTTGTGTCATGTATTCTGATTATGTAAAAATGGGCGATAAATCCTATCCTCGCATGAATTCGTTGCTTCCAGTCGGTTGCTCTCAGTCTGTTGAGCGTTTCCTTCGCAGCAGTCAAAGATTCCAAGAAAAATCACATAATTCAACCGAGGTGCCGACTCGCACGCTTCTTCTCATCACAAACAAATATTTATCCGCTATAAGCGTAACTAGAAGATTACCATTACACTTGGAAATTAGTATCTCATTTTCCACTTTAAAATTAACTCACCACTGTACGATAAAAAAATTACCACTTTTTCGTTGACTTTTCATCTACATGCTAATAAAATAATAATTCACTGAGGAATGCTAAAGTAATTTAATGGTATACTTACAGAGTATTAGAATTCGCTAGTATACATTATCTTGTGAAAATTACTAGATCAGTTTATTTGAATTTCGTGCGATTTTTATTACCAGGTTTGTAAATATGAAAAAGGAATTTTCCCATACACCGTTTTCTTGTGTCGACGTCTGATAAAGATTTTCAACTCACACGTACAAGTTTCATCCAACAGCATAGTTTTTAATAGCGTCGAACATGTCGAATTTTGCTACCGATGGGTCGTACTTCGAATAAAATGTTTTATATCATTTTCATACAATCAATGTGTATTTTCTATACAATTTGGTTTTATATTTACATATCTGGTAGTGGTGCGATGCTGCGTGCGTTCGCTGCAAGTAGAATAGGCTTGTGGTCAGACACTGTGGAAGTAATCTAAAGGAGTGTCTTAAACCTCTTCTCGTTTGCTGGCAACAGTCAAAGATTTATAGTACAGCATTTTCAACTATAAAATAGGTTGGAGTTACTGCAATATAATCATAAAATCACTGAATTCCATAAAACAAATAATTAACATGTTCACACGAGAAGTAAAATGTTGCAATAAATATTTCTGTGTTGTGTTTCTTTGAATACTCTTGCTTCAGCTGTAGAATAAATGCGAAATTAATGATTTTAAGTAGAACAGGCTTTTCCTAAATTATAAGAATATGTGACAAAGAAAAACTGAATTACAATAAATGTATATTATTTATTTTAAAAATCCGGTTTCATATTTACATATCTGATAATGATGCGATGTTGCGTGAATTCGTTACAAGTAGAATAGGCTTGTGGTCAGACAGAGTGGAAGTACCCTAAAGCAATTTCTTAAACCTAGTACAGCACTTTCAACTATCAAATAGATTGGAGTTACTGCAATATAATCATAAAATCACTGGATTGCATAAAACAAACAAATGATATGTTCACACGCGAAGTAAAATATTACAATAAATGTTTCTGTGTCATGTTTCTTTGAATACTCTCGCTTCAACTGTAAAATAAATGCAAAATTAATGATTTCAAATAAAACTTCTTCTGAATTACAAGAAAATGTGCCAAAGAAAATCTGAATTATGAGAGACGGGAAAAATGTATACTATTCAAAAACTCTGGTTTCATATTTACACATCTGGCACAATATTTGATCGGATAAAGAAATCCGTTTAATCGATTTCTATAAAGGCAATTCCGTACCTTCGATAATTCTAAAATAAAAGAACCCCGAGCTGTCCAGATGGACATAGTCGCAGTACCGTTTGCGAATTTGTCACCGACGAATATACAGTCCTGACGTAATTTTTCCCTGATTTCAGGCACCCGACACTGGCGAGAAAAAAAATCGCAGATAACGAATAGCGAACGAATAAGAGACGTTGACCGACTAAACCCAGGGGAAAAGGGGGGTTCTCGTTGGTAAATCGAAGACGGCTGAGTAAAGACCGTTTTGAACGCAACTGTATCCACTCGATACCAGGACTCGAGTATGTAGACATCCTATACGATTTTATTGCTCCCGAGACCCCGGGGGAGGGAGGGGGGGCGAAAATGTGTCACCCACGTTATCCCAGCATCCGTTTTTCCCCGGTTTCACGTTTCGTAAACACATTTCTGCTTTGCGCGTATTTACGGCTAGCGCTCATTGCAACTTATTACGTGACTCGGTTAGTTTCGAGGGATATTTTTACGAGGGATACGCGTCTGTTGTAGAAAGTCAAGAAATTGTATTTTATTCGAAATATTTTTTGGAAATTTTACAAATTTCAGGGGATTTTAGAACGCGAGCCATCTCTTCATCACGGCCATGTTCGACAGGGTACCGCCATTGTGGAGGAAAAGCAATGGAGGTATAATAAAAGCACGAATATTAAATTTGTATTACTAATGGAGTGCCGTGTAGTAATATTATAATTATGGATTTTAATAATACCGGAAATGCAGTTTTTTTATTACTTCCAACGTATCCATGATAATATTAAGACTGATTCCAGTAAAATTATTAATATACGATTTTGGATTACGCTTTATTTGATCCTGTGACAGAATAAAATTGGCAGGTTATGTTCAAACTGGTGGTAATATTAAAAAGCTTTAATATTTTAAGATATTCAAGAATACCGGTTCATTTTCACTTATTAACATATTACCGTCCGGTCGCACAAAAATATGTTTTTCTTTAACTGCTCGCGAAATGCCGGAGACATATAAATAGTGTTTTACGTAGTGTGCATTAAATGCCGGCGTCCTGTATATTTTAAAATAATTACTCTACGAAAAGCCTTCGCTTCAATGTTCATAAAAAATCAATTTGATATTTTAAAAGTTATATGAATTTGTGTAAACTAATGCGACAGGGTCGAAAACGTAAAAATATAGCTTAGAATATTGTGTTAATATTATTAACCGTTCAACTGCCGAGAATTTCCACAATTTTATAATTGTTGATGTTTAAAACTAGTCGCTGCTCCGTTTATCAATTTTGTAAAATATAGTTCTTTAATTATATAAAATATTAGTCTTTCTGTTAATGTGAATGGAACAGCTTTTCGTTTAATTTAATCGCTAGAAATTGTATAATCGAATTACGATTTTGTTGCTCCGAGTCAAAATAGAAAATTCAAAATGAAATTTATATTTTAATTTTACATATAATTTATGTTTTAATTTTAGATATAATTTATATTTTAATTTTAGATATAATTTATATTTTACTATTAACCCTTTGACTGCCATGTCACCTATACATGGGTGACAGAATTATTCATTCAGTTCATGTATAAAAATAAATTTGTACATTAATATATTCGTTGCATTCAATTTAATTGATATCTGATGAATACAATAAGGTAAATAGAGAATTATATGCCATACATTTAATGTTTTCAATCTCTGCTTACTTAAATAAATAAATTTGATTTTATGGAATTCTTGAGGGTGTCAGTTGGGCAGTTAATGTGTTAATATTATTACCATTGCTATTAAGATAATAGAAGTGATAAATGTTCTTATTTTAATGCGGTTAGTCAAAGAAAAACGAAGATTTGCGTTATACCTCTAAATTAATTTAAAGTAGTAAGTCGGAATTAAGCACGAACGTTCTCTTTCACCGATAACAATGAATCCGCTTGTCACTGCTGCGCAATTAACAACAATGCTTCGAATTTGTGCGCCACTTTGATCGAATTACTTGCAATTCCTAACTATTCGATGTAACAGTCGTCACTTTGCTAAAGTTGCGGTATAAGCATATCAGTTAATCCGAGTTTCAGTACTACCGCGAACTTAGTCGAGAAACGATTATGCTACGCATTATTTTAATTACACACTCGCGTCTTAAGCCCGCTGCACATATGATGTCTTTATCTATATACTATCGCTACTGTTACTAGTTAAATCCAAAACGACCGATTTCAGGAAACACGAAAGCGCTTTCCTGCGACGCAAAACGAATTTGGCACTTTTCCAGCTTCCAATTAGTTGTAGAAAAACCTATCGTAATTATGCGATTCGAGTAGATTAAATACAAAACTGAAAAGTCATTAACAGAATTTAAGAACATTTTCATCTCATTTTCGACTCTACACGATCATTTAAAATCCACTCTCTAATTAATTTTTATTTCGTAGAATTCACAATTTTCATTTTGCTTTCTCAGTCTATAAACGTGTATGTTTCTCAGACTTTTTGGATCAGACAAACACGTTTAAGCCTTTCCGCTGAAACGGTTCCACGTTTGACTGATTTATCGTACATTCCATCAATGGTACCACGATTTCAAAGTACACAACAACGATTATAGTATTTCCCAGCTGTTTCACACAGGCCGGGCAAATCTACACAGAGAAATATAATTGAAATGTACGGCGCTCGAGCAAATTCAGAAATGAAAGACACGAAACATTAGTAAAAAATAGCCACAACACCGTTCACAAGCACAGCTTTCGCTCGTTTAAATTCGTTTGTGCTCTATCAATTACTAAACATTTAACTGTTGCACGACGAGAAACGGGTTTAACCTCTTAAGCACGGCTGAATTTTGCGTGGGTCTTTTTCTCGCTGTTTGACACCGCACGATAGTCGAAAAACGTAAAAACTGACATTAAATTCACAAATCTCTTAATTATATATTTTCGCTACTAAACGAAACGGTTTTAAAAAATTTTTTGACCATGGCTTACGTTTTTGCTATTACTCCCACAAATGAAAAAGAGATTGTAACGCTCGTTTTGCGTTCGGCAAATTGTCTAGAAAGGTCCCATTTCCAAAATGCTACATCCTAAGGACACCCAGCACTGGTTTTGGAGCACATTGGAATGAAGATTTCGATAACTAAATTGATAGCTTTTCTTAAAGATATGATGCATATACATTAACTTTAATAATTAGAAAGAAAGAAATTTTTTAATTTTTTAAATGCTGTAGTTGAAGGGTTACAGATGAGTCACCAAAATGGCGACAGACGTGACAGGAGAAAAAGAGAAGGATGATGTAAAAAAAGGTGTGAATGTCAATT
>CM052093.1:13333587-13354556 GCA_028453745.1 Agapostemon virescens | reverse complement strand
ATGGGTGGCGGAGGAGTAATGCTTTGGGCCGGAATTGGGTATCGAGGAGTTACTGAGATAAAGTTTATAAAGAAAACTATGAATAGCAAAATTTATATAGATTTGATAGACCAGCAATTATCTAAATTCGGTCAGACAATTTCCGGGGAAAATTTTATATTTCAACAGGATAATGCAAGTGTGCATACTGCAAAATGCGTTAAGCAATACATTGAACAAAATAAAATTAGTGTTTTAACGTGGCCAGCGAGATCGCCAGATCTCAACATCATTGAAAATTATTGGGCACAACTAACAAGGCATGTTTACGAAGGCGGAAGACAATTCCAAAGCCTTGCAGAATTAAAAACATGCATAGGAGAAACATGGACAAAAATACGGCCAAAATATATTTAAAAAACTGTATAAGTCACTTCCGAAACGTATGTTGTCTGTTCTGGAAAATAAGGGAGGCCACAAAAAGCATTAAACATAATGTTATATATTTTATGTACAGTGGCTCACAAAAGTATTCGGACACTCTTCAAATTTAAATGACATTTTTAAGATTGGTCTAAACGTCTTGACTTTTCTTGAGCAATTAGTTGCATCGATTTAATAAATGATGTGCAAAATGAATTTTGTAAATATTGGGAATGGTATGAATTACATGACCAATAAAAAAGGAACTATTTAAATATTTTTTATTTGAGCCACATACTAAACATTTTAAAGACGCATGTGGTAGACCTATGATAGTTATACACATGCAGAAAAATTCATTGTTATCGATCGACATGCAAGCGAGCTACGTGCCATCGAAAATGGTGAAAATCGCAATTTTCCAAGATTCTTGGTCAGTTTCTGCTTAAACTCCAGAAATTCTTACATCTTTCTACGCATGTCATTTTTTCCCGCGTCCATCGATTTCAGTGAAATTTTCAGCATGCGTATAAGTAACACAGTTCTAAAAAACGCATATTTTAAATTTTCATTACGAGTTGAAATAAAAATGTTTTTAAAAATGTCTTTGCTACTTTCCCACGTAATTTCTACCAATTAGAATTATTTCAAAATTATTTTTGCATATCATTTGGTAAATCAATGCTTCTTTTTGCTCCAGGAAAGTCAAGGCGTTTGGTTGAATTTTGAAAAAGTTATTTAGGTTCAAAGAGTGTCCAAATACTTTCGTGAGCCACTGTACGTAAATCACGTATTTCTTATTATTTTTTGATTCCATAAACAAACGGACATTTTCTTTCATTTTATTGTTTGTAACGTAGTTTATTTTGTAATAAAAATGTATAAGTACCAAGAAAGACTAGATTTATTATGTCCAAATGATGAAAACATTGAATTTTCGTAGTATGTCATTTTTCTGCCGCGGAGTGTAAACGTAGTCGATACCGATATTGCGCTCGACTTGCTTTTCAGAGGATCCAAAAATTTATTTGTTTATAATCATCGTTCCGGCTGTTTAGGATATCCTTATCGGCGCGCGTCGGAGAATAAATTCGGCTCGTTTTAAAAACTGATTCCACGGTATGTGGGCGTCATGAATATTCGAAAGTTCGGCGGAGATTTTATGAACACGTCGCGGAGCTTTAACAATTTCACAATTTGTTCTGGGATTTGTTGTTTAAGTACGGCCGGGTTTATCGACACTGCGAATGTTATCTAGGTGTATTTATACGGAATAAATTGATCGCGGCCGGAAATTATTGGAATGCATAATTTTTAAAGTGGAAACTGTCGGACGGCATTATCCGCGGCATGAAGCGAATTTTTGCGTCGGCGTTTGCTAATGTCGTATCCGATCAGATATTCGTTTTTTTTCTTCTTTTTTTTTTTTTTTTGTTTGTTTGCAAATTGAATCGTTCACCAAATGCACGAAAATTGCGTTTTATTGATAGAACGTTTATATGTATACAAACATTATTCTGCATCCGCGTTCCGCGCGTTCGCCTGAGCTGGCACGCTCTCGCGACACGACTTGAATTTAATTCCGGCGTTTATCAACAACTCGGTTTAACGGGAAGGAGCTGGAACTTCCGAATAGAATGTCGTATACCATTTTGCCATGACACTCTTTCGCGCTACCGTCAACGGGAATATGAAAAGTCGTCTCGGAACGTTGACTTTCAAGAAATTGATTTCGCTGCCGCTCCACATCCTGCTGCAAAAAAAACACACCAGAAAGGAAAAGAAAACGGAAAAAAAGGAGGAACGTTTCAGGAAGACGAACTGACGTAATCTGCCGGGGGAAAAATTAATTTTCAGACTTATCGCGAGTTTACCGCATCATTATTGCTATCGTAATTCCGTGCAATTATTGCGTGTAACGGTATGTAATTAAATTTATTAATGTGTAACGATATTGTAATGATATAAATCAAATACCTGCTTCTACATGTTGCTTATAATTAATTGCTGTTTGGTAATATGCTATTGTCATGATATCATTTTATAACATGAGAAGTTCATTTAATGTTTAGTGTCATGTTAACACCAATGTTGTGATTGATATTATTGTAATGAAAACGAGAGACAGCAGTTTCAAAGCATCGGCTTAAACGTGGTTACTTATTCTACGCTATTGTTTGGTTAATAAATTATCGTTGTATTAGAGCAATTTTGGAAATAGAAATTAGTTTAAAGCACTTTCTTCTTCACGGTTACTTATTACTCTTCACTTTTTGATAATAAACTCTCGCCATATTGTAACAATTTTGGAAATAGAAATTAGTTTCAGAACATGGGGCTCCGTCGTGGTTACATATTATTTGCTACTGTCTGATAATAAACTATCGTTGTATTGTAACAATTTTAGGAATAGAAATTAGTTTGAAAACATTTGCTTCTTCATGGTTACTTATTCTTCATTACTGTTTGGTAATAAACTCTCGTCATACTGAAACAGTTTTGGAAATAGAAATTAGTTTAATAATACACCTTTGTAAAATTGCTCAGTAAAAAACATGTTTCTACATGCTTGTTCGTAGTTCCTTAGCATGTGATAATCCGTTATCGTTATAACATCACGAAATAAGAAATTGGCTTGATAATTATTTCGTAACATCTAAATGCTAACGTTCGATAGAAAAATATTTTTTTGTCTGTCTATAATTAATCATAACCTAGTAGTGTTAGTAGAAAAATATATTTCCCCACGTTCTAGGATTTCTATGAACCGCAGAATGAATTAATTATTACCTAGCAATCGTTTCGTACCCGGCGCTCGAGAGACGAGCAATAAATAATCGCCTGAAATGAAAACCTATGAAAACTATTGAATATATCTGTTCCTCGGATATTCACGATACGCAAAAATGGTAGAATAAGCGCATGATACTCACTGATAAAAGTGGAAACATCGAAAACCTAAAAAAAAAAAATCTTCTCGATACATATACATCGAACATGTGTAAAAGATGATAGAGAGTTTGTGCTCGATAAATTCGACCGTTAAAAAAAAGAAAGCAGTGCTGCGAGATGCATGAGCCATAAAGTAAGCATTTTTCGCGCGCGATTGATGAATTTCAATATTTTTCATGAATCCGATGCAAAGATGTTTCTCGATAAGTTCGTTGGAGCGTAATATTGGATGTCAAACCTTTGAACTGTTACTGACGGAGGAGACGATAAAAAGAATATCATCCTGTAGCCGATATAATGACCAGAATTCTGCATATAAATGATAATATTTTCCAAACCATCTCGTTTCAATTTTAAAACATTAAACCAAGAAGGTTCCCAGAAAATAATACGGAACGTTCTGTAATATAATAATATTCGATAAAATCTTCATTTCTATTCAAACTCAACTAATTCTATTTGTAATTTCACCGTTAAGCACTTTGACTGCCACGTCTCTTTTATATGGGTGACAGAATTATTTGCCCACGTTTAAAAATAAATTTATTCGTTAATATATTGGTTGCACTAAATTTAGTTGAGGTCTGGAGAATTCGTGAAGCTTGAAGGATAACTATGTGTCGTACAATTTATGTTATCAATCGAAACACCCCATTCTCCTGTGACCTATTTTCGAAAACTATTTGACAAGGAAATTATAAGCAGTATAGTTGACTATACAAAGAGATTACAAAAATAAAATGTTTAACGTCAAGTGCAAATTGTTTTATGGAATTTCACGCGTAATCTTTTATGCACAGAAGTGCAAACTTTATAGGCCGTTGTTACCTGAAAGTCACATAGTGAATATATTGCAATAAAATTGTTTAAATGGAAAAATTTTTTTTTACTTGCATATATAGATTTATAATTTCTGATTTTTCGTTCCCCCAATTTTTTTCGGATTAAAAACAAAAATTCGGCCCATAGAGGGTTAAAACAATTTTAACATCGTTATCTTCGTATCTTAGAAATTGATAAAAATTTAATGGTTGTAAGGACCATACAGGTGAAATAGTCCATATAGAATGAAATGCTCCGGTTTTCTGGTTGAAACAACTTCGCAAAGGGTTAATCCATGATTATTCAAATGATTTAACTATTTCTTGAAATACCGTGCTGTACAAATTAATACTATAAAATATTCTCGGTTTGTTTATAGAGTAACGTAGAATAGTGAGTTTCGTTGTAACGGCGAATGTTAATGACACAAAAACTGTCGAATAAGAGGGAACGCTCGTTAATGCGCAGACAGTCATCGTCGAGTTCTTGCTTTGCCGGATTATCTTCGCGTTTCTTTTACATTAAAGGTTTTTAACACTTTCCAGGAGATAAGTTTCTATTTCTGTACAATATTCCACAAGGGAGAGGCGTGAAAGACCGGTGCACTCTGTGCACCGAATTAGAGTCCCTTTCATCTATTGTGAGCAAGGTGAACATTTCACGCCCAGAGTCGTTACTTTTAAGTCCGCGCGCATAACAGATTATTTTCAATGCGTGCCCGTTTGTTTCGCGCGCATGATATGATCCCCGTAAAAGGGTTTGCAGCGGTACATTTATTTTGCCAAATTAAAAGATACCATCGTCGCCGTAACACTGTTCCAATATTTATCGCATCGACGCCGCACCGATTCGTATTACATTTTTCGTACAGCGAGCTCGGTGCAAAATTAGTTTTCGTCGAACAAAGTTTAACGGACATTCGATTGCTGTTAAGACGCGAACAGTGAGGGACGCTACGATTGGTACACTTATTTTGTGCATCGAGCGATTGATAAACAGGGCCAGGCATTTAAAATAAGCGAATAACTCGGTTGCTGCTGGTGATGGACAAAATTGTGCCAGACGAAGCTTGCTTGGTTATATTGTAGAATGGCATACCAACAGCCGGATAAGAAAAGGAACAGCGTATGAGAAGAGCTTCGTCCACGATCGATCCAAACGAAATTCAGCTTGTCGAGTTATTTTGGCTGCAACGATGCTCAAGATCTTCGTTTTGAGCGTTCGGATTTACAGTGTGTCATTAGATTAGTAATTCACTGAATCATTCCTCAAATTAGATATTCTCCATCGTAGTTGATCTTCAACGACCTTGAATGACCTTGGCTAGGAGGGTACGCGTCGTAAAATTCTCTGTTAGATGGTACATAGGAAAGCATGTCATCCTAATTTGGAAAACAGAGATCACCTTTATTTGTCTTGTACGCGTCCACCTAAAAAAAAGCGATTAACATGGAATTGTGCCACCCTCGAAACCAAGCAAGTTTCTTCTGACCTATTTTTTCCTATTCCCAACAGCAATCAAGTTATTCGGGCAGCCTGTTTTAGATGCACCACCCTGTACATTTAGAAAATGCAAATATAGAACAGCGAGAAATTTTGGTCTGAATAACGTGAAACGTTTAGTGACGATGACGCGATTCATTATTAATATCTTATCGAAAATCGAACCTTCGTTATATATTATAGCAGAACGCGTCTCGGTGTTAAATAGGTTTGGTAGCGATTGGACATTCTCGTTTGACAGCATTTATCGAATTGTCATCGTTTATGTCAATTTAACACGTTCTTCTCTTGTACGCTGCAGATTGCAAGGACCACTGTCCGCGGTGCACATCGTTTTATCATTTATGGACATTGTTGTGTCAGTGTGCTCTAAAATTTTGTTGCTTAACACTTGAAACATGGATACGTTTGACGATTTCATGTAGGTTGTGGTTAAATGCACATAAAACTTTATGCGTGCGTTCTCTTCTACTATTTTTTAACAACTGTAGTTAGATCCGTTGAAATCTTCACGCATACATTTTTTAAACTATTTTTGAATCTATTTTTTTAAAACGGAGGTTAACGAGTTTATAACAACCACGGTTAGATTTATATTCAAATTTTTACGTATACATTCTTTAGTACTTTCAAGTTACTTATTTTAAAATGAATATGATTTCATAACATGAATTTCATAGCACCCATGGTTAGGAACAGCAAATCTTCACGCATCCATTTGTTTAATAATTTTTTAATCTACTTTTTTTAAATGAATATTAACGACTTTATAGCAAAAATGGTTAGATTTATTCAAATTTTAACTTACACACTTTTTACTATTTTTGAATTTACTTCTTTAAAATGAATATTTACAGTTTCATAGCAGCCATGGTTAAAGTTATTCAAATTTTAATCTAGACACACTTTTTGTATTTTTTAATTTACTTCTTTAAAATCAACATTTGCAGTTTCATAGCACCAATGGTTAGATTCATTCAAATTTTAGCTTACATACTTTTTACTGTTTTTTAATTTACTTCTTTAAAATGAACATTTACAATTTCATAGCACCCATGGTTAGATTTATTCAAATTTAAACTTGCAGTTTTCATGGCTATTTTTTAATCTACTCCTTCGAAATGAAGATTAATGATTTCATAGCAACCATGGTTAAATCCATTCTAAGATAACTTCTAAGGTTTCAAAAAATAGAATGATTCAATTTGGTTCTCGATGGACTGACATGATTTGTATATTGTTGTATACTTTATTTCCTTGCACTTCACAGTTAACTGTGCGATTGTTCACGATCCGCGCGTTCCCTTAGAATGAAAGGTAACAAAACAAAAACAGTTCATTTTACGCTTCTCATTTTCTATCAATTTACAAACAACCGTAAAAGAATTAACGCACATCCACTAGCGCCAATCATATCTATTACTGGCAACCAACACTGATATAACACCGAACAAGAAGTTTGTTGCAAGAAAAGTTGCAGGAAGTTATACATGGCAGTGGGATATACCAGCAGCATTGATAGAATGTCCAATTGTGTGAGATTTTATTAGCAACAAGAAACGACGTTTTCCGAGTTATTATCGTTAAATAATATGCCATGATACGTTTTTGCAGACAGGAATTGAAACGTTCCCTCTGTTTGCAGATGCAAGCAAGAACAGTAATTACATTCAGTTACACATAGATACAGAATAAATCTTGTTCGGGGCGTACATCGTATTTTTGCGATTATCATCGGTGATTCAAATATGTCCCGATAGCTACGTTTTTCGTTCGTGTTGGCTATAAAAGAAAATTCAAGCTATTTGTATCCGATGGAATGCAATGTATTCGTCGGCAGAAGATTCGGACGCATATAATACTTATGGAAACTTTCATCTTTGTACAATGGTATACCTATGCAACCGTCGGACTAAGTATTCGTACTTTTTTCTAGAAACAAATAATATTTTCAAAGCGAAACCAAATAGTTTCAGTTATTTTTCAAACTATTTGGAATTAAATAGTTTCAGTTATTTTTCAGACTATTTGGAACCAAATAGTTTCAGTTATTTTTCAGACGCCAAAGAATTAGTTTACTAGGTAATGTGTAATTAATTTATTAAAAATATTGCTTTTTGAGTGAATTGCAAAACAAATAAAAGTGACGATTTTTGTGTTTTATATTCGTGCCTGAAAAATTTTTATGAAAGTAACAAAAAATTATTATGAAAATAAGAAAAATTATGAAGCCTTAAATCTTTCAAGACCTTTATCTTTTTTATTCATTTGAGACTTTTGCATATTTTGTAACTTAGCTTTGCAAGAGGTACATTAAATTTTCATTAGAGGCACAGATAAGAAACTTTAAAATCACTGTTCTCACTTTTTTCTTTGCAATTAAGACATATAGCAATTTAAATGAAAAATTATTTATATATTATCTAGCAAATTAATCTTTCTAAAGTCTGAAAAGAGTTGTCAGGGCCAATTTTGAAAAATGTGCGAATCCTTTTTGCAGCGACTGTGGGTGAATCGTAGCAGGATAAGAGGCGTCAAATTTTGCGGGTCGGTTCTTCGAAAGCTACAGTTGGTTGTCGCGAAACGCAGCGCGGTTCGCGAAATATTTTCGTGAAATTCGATATATCCTCTGACACGAGATTTATTTTAAAAGTTCAGGTCAGTACGTTCGAAATCATTCTCATGTCGCACAGGTCAGTGTCTTTCATCGTTGATGCCGCCGTCACTTTCTTCATCTGAAAATCGACCTACGTCGCACGCACATCTCTTTATCACTCGATTATTTTCGACTGAGTCGAGATAAGGGCGGAATAGTTTCGAGCTATACTCATCCATCCCATTTATTACTGTTGCGCGCGCAACGCTCGTCTAGTTCTCTGCCGAACAACTCTCGCAGAACCCGTCTTTGAAACACAAACATTCGCGCGAAATGGAATGCGGGACAAAAAAATTCACCCCATCAAAATGTTATTTCGAATAAAAAGAGACGGTACGAACGTGACAGAACCGTTAATTAAAACAGAACGAGCATTTGTGACACAATTCGAGGTTTCGCTTCATCGTAAAGCGTGTTCGTGTCTGTGCAATGTGATTTGCGACTTGAATAAATGTTATTTAAATTATTTTAGTGGCTTTTGTAATTCGAAAGAAGCCTGTTGTATTTTAAATCACTATTTTTGCATGTATTCTACAGTTAGAATATATATAGCGAGAATATTCAAAGAAACATCACCCGAAAATATTTATTGTAACATTTTGCTTTTTGCGTGAAAATGTATGAATACGTGAAACGTGAATATTTGTTTTATGCAATTCATTGATTTTATTTTTATATTACAGCAACTCCAACCTATTTGATAGTTGGAAATGCTGTAGTAGCTTTAAGAAATTGCTTTAGGTTATTTCCACAGTGTCTGACCACAGGCATATTCTACTTGCAGCGAATGTACGCAGCATTGCAGCACTAACAGATATGTAAATATGAAACCGGAATTGTGGTGTAAAAAAAAAATATGTTCATTGTAATTTTGATTTTTTTGTAATTCAGAAGAAACCTGTTATATTTAAAGTCATTAGATTCGCATTTATTCTACTGTTGAAGTAAGACTGTTTAAAGAAACATGATACGAAAATATTTATTATAACATTTTCCTTCTTGCATGAAAATGTTACTTGTTTGTTTTATGCAATTCATTGATTTTATTTCTACATTACATAACTCCAACCTATTTGATAGTTGAAAATGCTGTACTAGGTTTAAGAAATTGCTTCAGGTCATTTGCACTGTGTCTGAACTACAAGCATATTCTACTTGGAACGAATGCACGCAGCATTGCACCATTATTTCCTTCTCACCGACTCATCACCCAATTATTAATTGGTGTGACAGGCTGAATCATTGTATACAACCAATAATAGCGTGCCACCGTCAATATTTATTGACGTTAATGCCAGTAGGAACAATTTATAATAGGTTGTCACATATATCAAGGGACATTGAAATACACTCGTCTACCAAACAGAGGTTTCACGCTGATTCTTCGTGCAGAACGGTTTATCGATCTTAAATATGTTCCATAAACAATGCGTGCATTCACTTTACGAATCTATGCGAAAGTAATTTTTCAATAGGCAACGATCGATCTTTTTTATGATCGCGTTAGAACTATACGCGTCGTTAAGACAATAATTGCATACTTGGCGTTGGGACCGTAAAATCCTCAAGAGTTCACCTATTAGGAAACTTTTTTAATGACTCCGGTTGAGTAAAAAACTATAGATACTACGGCCAAACAGCGTAGAAAGTACGATACAGTATTCTATGTGAGAAGTTTCCCAAGTAAAAAACGATGTATGCATTTATCGAGTTCAACTATACACATCGGCGCATTAATCTCTTTACCAGGATTTGCAAATGATTTATAAACGACAATGTTCATTTGAGATAAACTATTTGGACGGAATATGTAGGATATTGCAAACAAATGATGTAGAAGTTATTTATGTGTCCATATTGTTTTGCAATTCTACAGAGATAATTGATTAAATTTATCTTTTGTAGGGTTTTCGAGACGTGAGGTAATTTATTCATAACATTCACTTGTAAGGGAAAAATTTCAATCGTTATGCACTATATTGTTGCTAGAAAATTATTACATTTTATTGAGGCTTTCCTTATCTTATGATTTTATTTTCTTTAACTCGATGCAATTATTATACTGTGTAAATATGCATTTCGTTTAGTTCAACTATATTTAGTATATTTGCATTATGTAATTGTAAATAATATCTCATAGAAATTACCTGTAATTTACTTAAGATTTATTTGTATTAGGTAAATCGGAAAGTTCCGTCCGTTTTTTTTACAAAAAGTATAGCTTTATTCATGAAAGAAAATGAAAAAGTACGTTAATCAAAATATTGTCCATCGTTAGCGATGACTTTTTCCCATCTTTCGGGCAGCAAGCGAATTCCGCGTCGAAAGAATGATTCATCTTTGCAGGTTATCCAGGCGGAGATCCATTTTTCGAGATCTTCGTACGAATTAAATCGTTCTTCAGCAAGTGCGTGTACCATCGACCGAAACAAGTGGTAGTCAGATGGGGCACAGTCTGGTGAATAAGGCGCATGTGGTAGTACTTCCCAGCGAAATGCTTCTATCGTTTCCTTGACAATTTTTGAGACGTGAGGCCGAGCATTGTCATGCAGCAAAATCACCTTACGCTGTCTCGTTTCATATTGTGGTCGTTTTTCGTGCAATGCTCGACTCAAACGGATAATTTGTTGTCGGTAGAGATCTCCTGTGACTGTTTGACCAGTTTTTAGCAGTTCATAGTATACCACACCTTCCTGATCCCACCAAATGCAGAGTAAAGCCTTTTTTCCGTGGATATTCCGCTTTGGCGTCGATGTTGAGGGTTGGCCAGGATCACAAATGGTTTTTCGACGTTTAGAATTGTCAAAATAAATCCATTTTTCATCCCCAGTGATGAGACGATGGAGAAACCCCTTTCTTTATTGCCTAGCAAGCAAAATTTCGCAGATGGTTTTCCGCCTTTCAATGTCTCTTGGCTTGAGTTCATATGGGACCCACTTTCCTTCCTTGTAGACCTTCCCTAAGGCTTTTAAACGGTCGGAAATGACAGATTGAGCACAATTTAACGCTTCTGCAATTTGTTTTTGCGTTTGACATAGATCTTCATCCACCAATGTCTGCAATTCTTCGTCTTCAAATACTCGTGGCCGTCCAGAACGCTCTTTGTCCTCCAATGAAAAATCACCATTTTTAAAACGTCGAAACCACTCTCTACATGTTTTATCGGAAACAACATTATCGCCATAAACGTCTACAATCATTCGATGAGCTTCAGCTGCCGTTTTCTTCCAATTGAAACAAAAGACTAACACATCGCGCAAATGACGCTTATTCGGCTCAAATTCCGACATCTTCAATGTAGAAAAAAACGAAGTTATTGATGCAAGCGTAAATTGTTGTGTACTGAGTTTTATTAACAGATGTTCAAACTAAAAAGTTAGCCTTACTTTAGAGGTTATAGTTACCCACAGTTCGAGCTACGGCTACTCGACGCTAGATGGACAGAACTTTCCGATTGACCTAATATATATAAATTAAAATATTGAACCTCTGGTACTCCAACGATGAGTGTGAAACACACTAAAAATTGCCACACTATTATTTAAAACAATCTAAAAAATTGTTAAAAATATAACTGTAGTAAGGATAAGTAATAGTAAAAAGCTATGCATTCGCTGAAATAAATGATGCAGAATGAAAGTATTCTAGATCAGAAGAAATGTGTTGCTTTGGCAGTTAGAAAAGCTTCGAGCGCAAATGGTTGAAACTGCACAAGCTTCGTTTGGAGTCGTTGAAATAAATTTCTATCATTTCCTTCGTCGGCAACTGATTTTTAAAAACACGCACACTCGTCATCAATTTCAAATTGAATTTCGCTTACGTGCCAGCGAATTTTATCGAGGTCCGAGTTTCCGAAATTGGAAAACAAGCCCATCGATTAACGAGCAAGAAAAACATTTTCTATTTCATAGTGATTATATTTTATGTTCCCTGACCGACATAATTAAGACTGTCGAAACCTGCCGGGAGGGACCTATTCCTTCTGGTCGGCGAACCGCTGAACTTGCTCCTAGATATTATCAAAGTTTTCCCACCCAACCCCTTTTGCGAGACAATAAAAATGGGTCCACGGAATAAATGCATTCTCCATTGTGAGAACTGCTTGAAATGGCGTGCGGTGTTCCCCTGTCCCCACACCCTCAGACTGCTGCAAAACCCCACCCCCATGAAAATCCATTCGGATCCTATCTATCTCCCGCTATTTCTTCCATCCGCATAGAAACCTCCGCGATTTCGCTCATTTATAAAACGATGCGAAGTAATGAATGCCCCTCTATTCTGAACTTCTTTCGTTAAATTAAACAAATGATAAATGACGCTTGCGGGAAGACGATGCACCGTGGATCATCCTCGAAACGAAATGTATCGCCTCTTTTCCAGCAAAAAAATGTTACCTCAATGTCGGTCGTTTACGTTAATTTTCCAAAAAATTAATCTTATCGTTAACCCCGATGATTCGTGCTTTGTGAATAGTCAGTAAACTGTATGCATCAATGACACAAATGAACATGTGTGATTAAAAACAGTAAAAACGTTAGAAAAATTTAAAAACACTGTTACACTATTAGGGCCGTCATTCGACGGCTTTGTTATTCGAATTGAACATTTTAAACATTAATTTTTATTTTAATAAATTATTAAGCTCATTTAAATCTGCGTAATTATCAAATCTCCAAATGTTCGAATTACACAGAAGAGTTTTAGAGGTTTCTTGAAATGAATTTAATAAATTAATGGTGACATAAAATCAATGAACAAGTGAACGAACTTCAATGTCTTCAGCTAATTATCAAATTACGAACGTACGCCGTAATATACAGGGTGCTTCAAAAATATTCGATTTCTTTGTAAAAGATCGCTGGGGTTCCTCTAAGAAACTTTTTCCTTTGCGAAAATATCGTACGTGCCTCCGTTTTCAAGTTATTAACAAAAAACACGAACCAATCAGAGCGCGCTACGCGATGTCAGAGTCCATTGAGCGTGGCGCGCTACCGTTGGCCGCGCAAAAAATTCGTCTGCAGCAGCCGTGCTCCGATTGGTCCGTGTTTTTCGCTAATAACTTGAAAATGGAGCTACGTACGAGATTTTCGCAAAGGAAAAAGTTTCTTAGAATGATCCGAGCTACTCGAACGTTTTTTAACACACCCTGTATACGTTGCGCCGATCATTTAGATGAAATTTTTGGAGACAATCTTATCAATCGCGAAATTGTTCCGCTCGATACAATCCGTAGAGACGATTACAAATTTTTACAGATATGAATCATTTCATCGCGGATTGACGGACGGCGAGGGAAACAATAAATGCACAGCCACAGGTTATATTTATTTATTCTTTTTTTGCGAGTAGCGTAAACACGCGTAGATGCATCTATGCATGTGAACCATGACTATTCGCAGGAATACAAATTTATACGTATTTGTATGTGAATATGCGAAAGCAAACTATACGGCTGGCTGGCCGCGTGTGAGCGTGTTCGTTAGAAGATAGGGACAGTTCAAGTTCGGTGACAGTTGCCTGGCCCGGCTGTGTCTGATTTGCTTTGCATACTTGAAACGTCTGTATAATTAAACTTCTATTTACAAATTGCCACGGACCGGGGAACCACTTTCCGCGATGCTTCCGGATTAACGACGAGATTTTCAAAATTCCACGGATTCAAATTAAAATTCGTCGGGACCGCGCGAAATATGAAAACCCGGTAACAGGATGCCTTTCGGCGAGCCTTGTCCGCGGTCTCTGTTGTGGCATATCTCTGCTTTAATGCACTCGGCGTAACAGGGTTTTACATTTTTCAGAAAAGCGTACCGGTAGCCGATCATTTCTGTTTGTTATTCGAATTGAACATTTTAAACGTTACTTTTTATTTTAATAAATTATTAAGGTCATTTAAATCTGCGTAATTATCACTTTATTGTACAGCGAACTATACGATTTCCACCGCGCATTTTTCGAAATCCCGAACCTAAAGAGAAATAACAGGCAACAAAGGCCCTTAAAAATTAGTGGATTTTATTATACGTTGCGCTTTATAGAAACAGTTCGTCAGTGACTGCGATCTTCAGGTCAAGGTAGTTAATAATAACAGAAAAAGAGAAACGCGTTGCTAAAGTCAAAGTGGGAGATCTCCCCGGTCTGTCGGCTAAGTGTTAAGATGCTGATTCTACGAAGAGAAATATAAGTCGAGGACTTGGAATAACATCTTTTTACGCGAGACTTTGTTTTCGGACACGATCGAATGTGAAAAATGCGGAATAGGAATCGTCTAGTGCGTCTGCTCATGGCGTGCTGCTTCTACTTGCAAATGTTAAGAACGCCAAGTTGACGGATTTTCAAATTCGATTTCCTCGAGAACGTTCTAACGAAAGAATATTATATTTCGTTTTCGACTTATCTTCTTTACGGTCAAGTCGTCGTACCAGTTATCGATCACATTGCATAATTTCGGTTTGCAGAGAAGCGTGAATTACGGGGCCGTTTGAATCGTGAAAATTGTGCCAGGCGTTGTGTTTTGCTTGCCCGTGACACATCGTCCGTGAAAGCTGAAAGCGCATCTCATTTCGAATTCCTTCTTACGCCGACCAATGTGTAAGATCGTGACGAAACTCGAACAATGTTTTTGCAGAGCGGATTTTGAGCAGCGGAATAACGGAAACCGATCAGACACAGATTGGTCCGTTAACGCTTAATTCTTCCGACACGCGCGCAATTTCATATTTTCAATCGCTCACGACGAGAACGCTAGCAGGACTGTTTCGCACTATTGTCAATCAACGGAGCCATTTTTTCCTGAAATTATCAGCTTTTTTAAGCACATAACGGCACCCTGTCAAACGAAATTTGAGAACGCTCGCCGCCATTGTGTACTCAGATGTTTCCGCCTGGAAAAGGTATTTGCACGCTTCTAAATCGTGTTTTGCATAAATAATAGTAATAATAAACAACCATTGCAATGCCAGGTGTATAAATCAATTAACGGCCATTGCGAATAATCAATTTTAACTTTGCTCTCAATTTAAATTCTTTAGCAATGTCTTTCGACCCACATTAACCCTCTATGGGCCGAATTTTTGTTTTTCATCCAAAAAAAATTAGGGGAACCAAAAATCAGAAATTATAAAGCTATATATGCAAATGTAAAAAAATTTTTCCGTTTAATCAATTTTATTGCAATATATTCACTATGTGACTTTCAGGTAACAACGTCCTATAAAGTTTGCACTTCTGTGCTTTAAAGCTTAAGCGTGAAATTCCATAAAACAATTTGCACTTGACGTTAAACATTTTATTTTTGAAATCTCTTTGTTGGATCTCATTGCAGTGCATACATATTGGTATAGTTAACTATATTGCTTATAATTTCCTTGTCAAATAGTTTTCGAAAATAGGTCACAGGAGAATGGGGTGCTTCGGGGACATTAGGGCAATCTCCTTTCCAAGGGCGATAACAACTATTATTATTCGTCTGGGATAGTGGTTGCCAAACAATTCTTTGTGGTCCTGCATCTTCCTCATCTGACGAGGATCGAGTACTAAATTCTTCGTCACTGTCAATGACATTTATCCGTCATGGGGGAAATACTATTACATCTTCATCGGACTCGAAATCTGATAAGGAATCATCGGATCTATTGTCGCTGATGCGTCTAATTCTAATTCCTCTGTTATTTCTATCTGATTTTGTATTTATATTTTGAGTATACGATGTATAAATCTGAAAACAGGAGAAAGCACAAACTTTATCCTAAATGTACCGAAATCTGCCATAATTGCCCACCGTAACCTCAAAGTTACAAAACTGTATCATAAAAAAACAGTAACAAATTGAAAATTGAAATGCAAACAAATGGGTTGTTCTTGATATACAAACCCAGAGCTATTATGTGCACTATTTTTAGTTTGTTAATCACTGACAAAAGCACAAATAATATCAATTGAATCAAATGGTTTCGCTTATTTTTACTGCAGACAGTTTGCACAGCATTTATTTTGTTATTTCAGGTTGATGAGTCTAGCAACGGTCATAAATATTAATATTGGTTGTCTTGGCAACGTTATAGAATTAAGATTTATGCGCCATCTCATGAAAAAAGCTACAATTATTTGGTAAAATGTCGATAAATTAAAATGTAATCACGCGTGTAAGATATAGTGAAGGTATTTCGATTGTTTGCATGTAATAAATTTTGATTTGATCGTTTTGATTGGTCCACAATTTCCGTTTATAATTAAAAAACGAAGCGTCAAATGGCAAACTGGCAAGGAAACATGTTGCTCGGAATCGCCTCGGGAATCTTCCACTTCAAACATTTCGGAAACTTACTTCCGGAAACATCTAATAAAAGATATTTTATTACTAGGTATTACAAATATTACGCGAATGACGAAATAACTGTTTAAATTTAAGTTACCGACTAAATTAATTTCCCATTTCCCGAGTTTGTTTTCCAAACGATTGAATTGTTACAAAAATCACGTTCACTGATTAAAAATACTCATTGCAGGAAGACTAAACTAACAGTGTTGTTATCTTTTTGCGTAATAACATTAGAAAAATAGGTAGTGATGTATAAATATTTGAACTGTACCGGATGGAACATCTTTCAGTATTTTTTGTTTTTTTTTCGTAATGCGACAACCGTACAGATAAAAACGAAACCGTGCGCGTTCTTTTGTTATCTTTTTACAAGCGTTCAGTTTTTCACCCGTTGCAGGTAGTTCGCGAATGATTGGCAGTGCGTACTAAAATTTTATCTATTTGTTTGAACTTTTTGCAACAGCGGAGAGGAATCCCTCGGAGATTTGTAAACAAACCGTTTCATAATTCGCTGGCCATTTTTCGCGGAACCATTTTACGCGTTAATGTAATTTTTTAATTAGACAATTTTTTTTTTCGTTAAAAGAAACAGCAGAATGATCGACGCGTCGCAAATTATAGTTTTCATCCGGGGATATGTGTCCACACGGTCGTGCGCTGCTTTGAAAATTTTTAGCGACGCGTAAGTACTTAACGTCACGTTATGCATCATGCTCTAAACGAAATTATTTTTGCGCGTCCATCTACCCTCCTTCGGGCTCCGAATTTTGTTTTTTAATTTTAGCTTTTTGCGTTCGTAGCGTTCCTCGATTTTCTCTGTTTGCGTGTCCATAAGAAAGCTGCTTCTAAACCGTGTCCGCCCGTTGTTTGTTACTGAAAAATAAGTGTACTTGCTAATTACGGAAGCATTTTTAGGAAGCGTTCTCCGTTTGTTTTTTAATTTTTCAAATTTCGTACGGAAATTCGTACAATCTAAGTGTAAATACAAATGCCTGAATTTTTTTTTCCGTGCTTAAAGAATTTAACAGTCATTAATTCATTTGGTAATTTGAGTGTTCGAATGAGCAAAAATGATTCCTCGAAACACAGATTTGAAATTCTTATTGTCTTCTGATGCGTCTATCCATTTGAAATATAATTTGACAGTTTTTAATAAATTTACTCGTTTACTTCTCGCTCTGTGCGCCCCCCGGCGTATCAGAATTCTCAAGACGGATTTGCGACTCAGTAATTCGATGACAGTTTATCATCATGGTCGCAGCATTGTAGCATGAAAAATGGAAGTGTCCTAAAGACCCATGACAACTTAGTTCCTGCGATTTCATCGCATTCAGACTCCCCTTTCCCGGCTTAGCTCTCGGCTCGAAGTGACTGTTATCTTTAAAACGACCGGTTTTCCTGCCGTTTTGTTACGGGCAAAGCAAAAGAAAAGAATAAAGCCACGGTTTTTTTTCTGCATCTTTCAAACAGAACACCTCGTCCCCTTTTGTGAAGTGGCAACGTATCTCTCGAAATTGCAGTTACGCTGTAAAGGAAGATCTTTTTATCGTCGGCACGACGTTACGAGCTCTCTCTCTCTCTCTCTCTCTCTTTCTCTGTCTCTTTCTCCGTGCTTACGATTATTGAACCCAGTTCTTGCGGAAATATAACGACGATGAAATACTAACCCAATTAAAACACAACCGACCTTACCTCTGGTTTCTAGAAATTTCATATCGGCTCTATGAACCAACTCTAATTTTTCAGTCGCGTCTTTATGCCCCGATGATCGAATCGTTCCTTAAAATGCAACTTCAACGATCGAACGTAACCATTATATTATCCCCTTTTGTCTTTCGAATTTAATTTAACAATAATCCTACCACAGCGAAACGACAGTCGAACGAACCTTTTCTGATTCTTCATTTTGCAATTATTGAAGTTATAACGTTGCCTTTGCAGAAATCGATTTAATGAATTTCTTTATTCGTTCACATGTTCTAGTAAAAATTGCAGGAAAATTTAAATAAATATGATTGTTGGAGATATTCAGGCTGATTGCGCCATCTCTGTATATTAAATTCAATTACATTGTGTTTAGCACTAACAAGGGAACATATTCAGATGCGAAAATCCAATTTTGATGAAACTTATGGGAGCTTATAGTTCTTTGAAAAATATTTTACACGTGTTTTGTATTTATCGGCAATCATCCACTTTGAAGGGGTGAAAACAGCCCTTAATGTTGGGGGTCAAAACCATATTTTTGAGATATCTCGGAAACTAGAGGTCGATAAATTTAAATTTTTTTTTAAATTGTGTGTTTTTCAATGGAAGTATTTCTCTCATCTGCTCCAGAAAATTCTGGAATGATAAAAAAGACAATAAACGACACATAACCCAGTGGTATTGTTGAAAATACTATACACGTTTGTACTAAATACTTATATTTCGATAAAACAAGCCAGAATTCCTTCGTACGCACGCCAGGTGCAAGACTATCTTCCTAAAAAGAAAATCCTGAAACATGTATGCCTTATTTTGTATCAAAGATCACACACCCAAGTTTACATTAAAATTCACTAACAATAAATACGAAAAACTGCAAAAAAAATCAAATTATTAATATATTGTTTAAACAAAAAGCTTTTGTTGAAATTTTCATGCACGACTACATTTTCCATTGAAAAACACATAATTTAAAAAGAAATTTAAATTTTTTCGACCTCTGGTTTCTGAGATATCAAAAAAATATGGTTTCACCCCCCCCCCTCCCCCAACTTTGAGGGCTGCCTTTCTTTCGATAATTCTGTTACAACAACTTGTGACTCAGATGAAAATCGAATTATACATTTACTTAAACAATTCCGTTTTGTGGATCGTTCATCGAAGCAGGTTTGGGAAAATTTAACAATCAGTCAATCGCTGTAAATGATAAATCGCTCTAACATACGCGTCCAGTTGTACCGGTATTAAAAGCTTGCAGCTCCCTGTACGAAGTTTAAAATTTAAAATTTAATATTTCAGATGTACCCTTTTAATTTTTAATTGACTAACATCATAAACGAGGAAAATAAAACTTAATTTCCGTCAGCTTCAGCGACCTCCTCGAAAAAACTTAATCTGCAAAGAGACGCCCATGCTTTTTTCAGATAAATGCGTGGAAATATGAAGTAAAATGACACATTACGTCCAATCTGTCTAGAAAGTAAAATATTACCAGGTCGAATTAAAAAGAAACACAGAGCACAGAAAAAATATTATTTATATCGTCGCATACGAATAACCGAACCTCCATTAATTTACACAAATTCTGCGATCAAATAAATTGTCACGATGTTTAAAACTGCGTTAAAGCACCTCCAGAACCGTGTCTCGAGTTAATTCTTTTTTTTTTAAATCATCGCGAATAGCTCGTCGAAACGCGTTCGCTCGTTGAACGGGTTCGTTGAAGTTAATTTTCGAAGTGGTTTTAAATGTTGCAAATCCTCGAGCAACAGTTTCGCTCAGCCGATGTTAATAACAACCGATGAAATGTAACACGTCATACCTCGTACATTTCGTCCCGACAATAAATATAGCTATACACACATTGTTAAGCGTTTCCCGAGGAATACCCGAGTTCCGCTTCCAGTCCAAGATTCATCGTGAGCTCACCGGCCAACTATTAACTGCATCTAATTACAAGGGTTGCTGCAACATAGATGTCTAATTAATGGCTTTGAGATTTACGTGCGGGTGCACATGAGAGTTAAGTCCGTTATGCATAAGACATCCAAATGATAAATACCTTTCATATCGTTTCCAACCCCGGGCGACATTGACTGAATTTAGCCAAAGTCCCACAAATCCCGGGTGTTGTCGAGCTACATTCTGGTATTAGTTATACTGACACGGTTATCTCGTGCGCCGACTCGACAAGGATCGTAATTATGCGAGCTGTTCAACATGGATCTTTATAGTACCCGATGAAACCGACGAAAAATTGATCGCGCTAACCGCTGCATCTATCGACGGTGGTTCAACGTTCGAACAATCCTCGAATCCATTTTCATTCGATAACAGGAGATTTACAGTGGCTAACGAAAGTATTCGAACGGTCAGATTTCTTTAGCACATGAAATATGTGTATGTTAATCCGAAATGTTTAAAACAATTTAGTGACGCTACGAGGCGCCATTTTCGCAATTCGATTGCAAATGTCATTTTTGAGACAGAAATATCTTCTCTAGACATTCTGCAAGGTACTTAGCCCTTCATGATCCCCGGAAAATGTCATTTTGAAAAAGGGCAGTCCTCAACGTCCAAACCGAGGACAACCCCCGAGATCTCTGGGTC